>OV788328.1:12873680-13325883 GCA_928718305.1 Tetramorium bicarinatum
TTCTAATTCTTTCATTTTAGCTATCAAGGCAATATGATAGTGGCAATATTTGCACATGATGCGTTGCACTATACGCTATTGTAATATCGCAAAAATTTCTATATTTTTCATTCTTAATATAATATATATATATATATATATACATATTTGAAAAAGTGTTGAAAATTACATACTACATAGCTCAGAATGGTATACAAACGTTATATGTAGATTAAAATAATATTTACTGCATACTATTTATGATGCAGTCGCAAATTAGCGATGCCATGCTCGTAATATTAATATTCGTAATAACTTTAAATATATTTCCATAAATATATTTAAAATTCGAACTTAGCCTTTCACAGGATATTAAGCTTTCATAGGAATTGTTTATTATTATTAGTCTTACGCTAAAGATATCAGAAAAAATGTATAAATTTTTTTTTATAAATTTTATAAATATCAATGCCAATAAGAAGCTTTTTACAGTTTTAATGATTTACAGAGGAATTACAATTGATAGGTTGGAAGACAGCTGATATTATATTAAATTACAAGTTTTAAATATATGGTATTTTATACGTAATTATTGCTTCTTATTAGAAAATAGAAAATAGGAGCTAGCTTTCAGAAGGTAAAAGGAAGTCTAAAAATTTTATTTTAAATTAAACAACGGCGGCGAATTAATTATCGCTTACAAACGAAAGCTTATCTGCTGTATTAAAATATTTTTAAATGGGCATTTTTAAAACTTTTGTAGCAAAATTTATCTTCTGCATTTATATAGTTGATTATTAAAAATTTACTTTTTCAACATTTCATTATTACGACGCATGAAATTAGTTAATCTTATTAAAATTTTATTCTCTTATTCTCATCATCGTTAAAACGTTATATTTATTCGCAGTAGAACAATAATAAACGCAAATTTGAAATCTATTTACTAGCATCATCGAATAGATCTAGATAAGGTACCAAAGCCAGAGATATATGCGCTACTGACACGTAAACGATATTATAGTTGACTATCAGGTACTTATTCTTAAGAGTATTTCGATTTATCAATTATTTTCTGTCAAATTTTCTATTTATAATAATATATTACGCCTATTTTTATATATATATATTCTCCAGAAGTGTGCAATTATCAAACATTTTGCGCGATAAAAAATTTATCTGTATGTGATGTTACACAAACTTTAGAAACATCAATTTATATAAAACTAACAAATACAGTAATATGTTTAAAAATGGATAATATGGCATACTTCTGGATATTTATTTCTATATTAAGTAGGAATTATGCGGAATGTTTAGGAATTACATAAATTCGTAGCAATTTATCTTTTTGTTGATATTAATAACTTGCTATTTATGAAATATCGCCTAAAAAAGTACAAAGAATTGACGAAAACTTATATATATCTTTATAAATATTGCTGTATATTTATATGAATATTTATCAAAAAGTGAATTAATCTGATCACTAACAATAATGTTAGCATGTGACTTTTCTCTGCAATAAGCGCACTCGTTAACCCTTAACACAATTAGAGCATGCGTCATTTGTAGTTTTCTTACGAGCACTTCTATTGCACTCTTTATCTCGAAGCATATATGCATATATTTTCAGAGAATGCAGCGTTGTGAAACGAATGAAAATGCGGATCTGCTTGTTGAAATTAAAATTGGAAATACTTGCAGTCCTTTGAAATTAAATTACGTTACTTTTTCGCAAAACGTTTCACAACCACGCGATATTAAATTGTCTATGGCAATTCTTCATCTGCAAATTCTAACTTTTATTTTGAAATTTTTCTGTCTCATTATATGTACCATATCTACGATTTCTACTTAACAGAATCTGGCACTACACTACGAACTTTCAGGCAACATTTACCATTATTACGTCTGTTTCACGTACAAATTTTTCTACATATACAGAGAATAAGATATATATATACATATACATATATATATCTCGTGCAAACATGTAGTAGAGTCCTTTTAAAAATAACTGGGCTGGCTGTTTTAAGGGTTAATTAATGCTAATTAATGATAACGTAAATCTTATATTGACCCGTGTACGGTCGATCGCTCACTTTCCACCTGTCTCTGTAATCTCTAACAGTTTTCAGACCACAAAACACGGCATTGTAGATCCCATGTTGACCATATGGGGTCATCAACTCTTTGTTAATGGCGATACCGATCAGTAAGTCATCTATGAAGTAACAGCTAACCACACATAAACCTTGACACAACACCACACAAGTGCCTTGCGTGCAATATACTGTCTCTTTTTGATTTCACGATTTTTGTTTTCAGCTTCATAATGTTTCACATAGGAAAGAGTTTCCCGCGCCACTTAAAACCTCTATAACTATCAACCTGATTTTTACCACCTACCAAAGCTTTATGCTATGTATATAAAACCGCACACTGGACACTCTTTTACAGTTGTACCCTGATATTGTCATTTTATATGCAATCTATTATCTATCTGAGATAATGCATCGCAGTAAAGCTGCCTTGTGCATATTTTTTGCAGGATCTCAAAGACGCTTTGCTTCAGCAATCGAGGTCACGGTTTATACCTATCGTCACCGATGGAAATACAGAAGTTCTCCGTTTCGAGTGAATTCTGGTATTGGTCTATGTCTATCAGTTTTATTTTTAGTCCAATAATAGTCTTACGTTAGATTTACATTCTATGACGCATTCTATCTATTGTTAAATATGAGTCAATATATCAGCTATTCTATTTGATTAGCGGTGAATTGACGGAGATGATGGGAGATCTATTCATTGGCCACGATATGCCAGAACCGCCTAAAGAGAGTTTCTTCAAAGGTTTATTCGGTGGTGGCTCGAGAAGTCTTGATCGAGAAGAGTTGTGTAAGTGGATATTTTTATTGATTGTAGCGAACAAATTGAAAAAGAAGTAAACGAATAATTCGAGGCAATCTAACGCTTATATATATGTATACCAATGCTGATTGCAGTCGGTGAATCTAGCGGTCGTGCGTCGCGCACAGTGGCGAAACATATTCCAGGACCAAATGAAGCTCTCCGAGAGCGGGTCTCTAGCGCAACGGGCGAAGTAAATATGGCACATCAGATGGTCGTGGAGCGCGGTGAGAAGCTGTCGCAGCTCGAGGAACGGACCGCGCGCATGATGTCGGAGGCCGATAACTTTTCACAGAGCGCTCACGGACTGATGCTCAAGTACAAAGACAAGAAATGGTACCAGCTATGAAAACGCCATTTGGCCCAAGTCCGATGGGACGACGTACGTTTTCTTTAGTTATTTAGCGTTTCGTGTTTCGTCTATGAGTTTTATTCTATTAAGAAACTAAAAGCTAGCTATACTACGATCCTCACACACGCACATATGGGAAACATCTTACACGATGGAAGAGAGATAAAGTGGATATATGTACATGCGATCACCTGTGCGATGCACATGCGGTACACACGCACATGTTGTAAACGAGATAAACATACACACACACACACACACACACACACACATATATATATAGCGAAAAAACATATATTTCAAAGTGGAGTAGTATGGCGACGATCTCTCAAATCTTGTGTAAATCTTTGCGTACGGATGAATAAAAGAGGGATGTCGGAGAGGTCGCGGCCGAATGCCGTGATGCATTTGCGCGGATGTGACATGTACGTATAATTATTTAAAATACTAAGTACTTACACGCAAAGATGCGACAGAAATATACGCGAGTCAATATAAGCAATTATGTAATAATTCGCCTTTTAATCGGTGGCACTCGTTAATTCATTCGGACGTCCTGTGAACGTGTTTAATGGCGCCTTGCCTTGTTTGCTTCTCAGCAAAGAATTGCCTTTAAGTATTTACGAACGTCACATTGTTGCAGAGTTTAAGCACTTCGAATAGATGGAATCGAGTGAAACATTAAGAATCGCATTAGTTATAAATCAATTAAAAATAGTAGTTATATATGAGGTGATTGATAATAGGTGTAACACCCGTCATGAGTAGGTAGGGCGAATTAAACCTGTAAGTAGAAAAATCCTATATTATTTTGATGACTCTTGTGATTACGGCAGTAAATAATGAGAAATTAATTAATATAGATTTGCAAATCAGCGTGCATTCGTGCAATTTAGCGGGGAAGAGACAGCTCAACGCGCTTATCGTTACTAAGCGCGTAGAGATAAACGCTGAGTGTTTTCTTGTCGAATCGTGTAGACGCATGCTGATTTCGTGAATCTTTATTAATCAATTCTTAATTAATTATTCTTAATTAATTTATGGCTATAATCACAAAGGTACGAGACTTTTCTATTTAGTTTAACCCACTCTATCCACGGCGGATCTATCTATTGCACCTATTAGTAAATACCTTGTATATTACAGTTCTTCTATATTTTAATATTATATAATATTATATAATATATATATATATATATGTTATGTAAGAGAGAAAATATATGTATATTATTGGAACAAGAAATATACATGGCTACTCATATATTAATAATGCCATTGAAAACTTGCAGTGTAGTGAAACACATTTTAGAGAAGAATTGTTATTGACTAATAATTCTTATTCCGCGATGTAAATTTTATAATCGTGTACATTGTAAGCTGACTTGTATTTAAGATATTTATCATTACACGATCGTAGCCACTTTCATAAATATGCATTAAGTGATAAAATGGGATAAAAAAGGATAAAATGAATGACCAATGCGATTCTTAAGATTTGTAATAAGTCTATCAAGTTACATGAATGCAAATTAGAAATTTGTTAGGTTCGACAGGAACGATTTTGTGGATACTTTACGAAAGTTATGAACGCAGGCAAGACGGCACAGTGACACTATTCCGAATGTATTGACAATAAACGTAGTTAATTACTCAGTGAGAAAGAGTAAATTGGATAAAAGTTGAATGCAATGAAATATATTTTATCCAGAATGGCGGGTGTTGCGCAGGCCGCAAAAGCTGCTATACTCGCCACCCTGATAAGAATGTATTAGTTGTTATCGATTGTAGTTATCGCTAGACGTGCTATGTATATATATATAAAGAGATGAATACAAGTAGGACAGATTTCGCGTTATAAAGCTGTTTATATAACAATGTATTATGAGTTACGCTGTTTCGATGCCGACGATAAGTTCAACTGGATTTACGACACATCTAACCGACGTGACATGAGTTAACTATTGTAATTTTAGCTACACTACACATAGTTTAGATTAATTAAAGACAATATATAAGATATAAAATATGCATATATATAAGTAACCGGATGTATATATGTATATATACGAGAAGGTACATGTATATATACATATATATTTGGTTATATATATATATATGATATGTTTATATGTATATGTATGCGATAAGTTCGTTTGAATTTATCGGGGCTCTGAATCGTCGTACTGCTTCCATAGCAATAATTGTATAGTTGATGTTTATGGTACTAATCACTCGTATACTTAATAATGTGCCCGCAGATGATTACTTAGAATGCATTTTTCGAAATTGATTCGAGCTCATGATATAATTTCCCTTGGACAATATACACGTATAGAAATCCGTTGTCCCATTACACACTCTTATCACGGGATGTCTTCACTATCGATTACTAGTACAAAAAGAGCGCGAGCTCGTTCGTCGAGCGAATTGTAGTGTGCGAACCGTAGTTGAGATCCGTATTGATGCTGAATTTATAATACGTTCGTGAGAGTGTGCAGATTATGGTAGACTCTGAGCTCCGATCCCGTTTTACCTAAATTGCTAACTCTGACAAACGTTCCACTATCTTACTATCTAGAATTATTATTCCTCGAATACCCGACACTCAGTATGTAAGCAGTTCAATGGTAGATAAGATACATTCAAAATAAAATATTAAGTATTCTAAGCAGCGGAGAGATTTGTTAATGCCCGAATTATGAATGCCGGTATACAAATTAGAGGAGAGAGGTGTTCTTTCAGAGTGAAAAGGATCGTTTACCGTTGTAATAATAGAATAGATAGATTTAATGTGAGCTAGTTGCAGGCATATTACATTATTATTTAAATGTTGCAGTAATATATTCTAACATTCGTTGCACAAAGATTATATATTCGTCGACAGTTTCTCATTATTTATCAGAGAATTTAATTATGTCTCAAAAAAAATTCTGATAATAACAGTCTACAACTTTACAGGCCATAGTACATAAAAAAAAAAGCTTCGGATGAAGCTGGAAACACTCAACTGTAATTAATCAATTTGCTTGCCACTTTAGTTCTAACGCTTGTATCTTTTTATGTACTATAGTTTTTATGTACTATAGTCTTAAAACTCAGCGAATGCTATTTATAAAGCAAATTCTTAACTCTCTCTTTCTAGCCCATATTTCTAGCCATTTATTCTAATTAAATCGAATTTTTTTATTGGCGTAGGAAAAAACTTCTGTTTTCTATATTGTTTTCGTTATTATATCTGATTAATAATATATTGTATAAGTGATAGCGTACAACAATTATAGAATTGTAGAATGTACAGATATGTCTAAATTACAGGTAAATATATAGCTCACATATACATACGATATTCATTAATTTCAAACACAATCTATAATATTAGAGATTATAGTTGGGCTGGACAGAGATAAATGGAACATACACATCTTAAACTCCTTTTAGACATCTGCAAATTCGTTAGAGATATAACAGATACCTTTTACTATATACTTGATCAAATTTTGTATAACGTATAACGTATAATTTTTTAAATCATTAATTAGACAAGAATAAAGAAAACGGGAGAGATTTCTTTCATGTAGCTCATTCGAGGTCGATTTTGTCAATAAACGTATCATGTTCCTCTCTCTCTCTCCCTCTCTCTTTCTTTCTTTCTCTCTTACAATTAGAATTATGACATCTTGTCTTCTTTAAAAAGCTTTGATATTATTGCAAATAATTTTTTATTCGTGCAAGTAGTGTGCCACTAAATTTAATATTATAAACGAAAGACGTCTATCTTTAAATGCGACTAAATACCTAATGCTCTCGATTTATACTATTAACTATTAGCAATCTAGTACAATTTTTATTTTAACAGATAGACGATATAGGTATCATCTTATAATTGTAAGAGTACTGCCTCGGCTACAGACTGTATCTTGGCTCCAATTTAATAAATGAGTTTTACTCGAAGTTCAAAAACGACGTATTCACTTTGTATAACTAATATTACTTCGAGTGTTCTTTATTTTAAAAGCATACGATTGTCAAACTTGTTCTCTTTTGAAATAAGAACTCTGTTTGTACTTGATGTTTGCGTACCATTCATTATATACGTACATGTATATATCGTTTTAATTTATTATAACGAATATTTTATAACTAAACTATAAAAACAGTTAAAATCATTAATTTTTTTTAATTACTTCAATTTATAACTTGGCTGAGATTTTTTGTTTCTTGTTACAATATGTAAATGATTGAATTGATCAATTTATTTTCTATTCCTATTCCTTTTTTCCAAAGATATACATATAGAGTATTCCAGATTTGCAGTCAAACTGAAGGGATAAATTCAATACGGTCAAAATAAGAAATTTTTCTATTTGGCACTTTGGTCAAATCTCAAAAATAGCGCTTTCCCAAATAAAATTTAATAAAAATGAGATGTTATTATATTTATGTTGTTACCAAAATTGAGCTATTAAATGCATAAAAATAATTATTTAAACTATGAGAATTACATATAAAAAACAAGAATCTATAATTTTTATGCCTTTAATACTTGAAATTGATAAAAATAACAATACCCTATTTTTATTAAAAATTAATAAAGAAAAAAAGAAAAAAAATGGGAGAAATTAATCATTATTAGCTCCGTTAACAAAATAGTTTTTGGTATAATTAGAATCGATTCCTTATCTCGAAAACAAATTCCGATTACGAAACTATTTAGTTTTGTAAATTAAATCAACTGATCTTTCCGCATCGAATTTCAATGCTACAGGCAGATAACTTTCCGATTAATTTCTTTATGTATTCTCTTAAAGAGACTTTATTTGTCGAATTTTAACGATCGAGATGTTTAGTTTGTCAAACGAAAAGATCGTACCGCGTGACGAGCTCTCTCTCTCCTTTCCATGAATTTTGAAGGAAAAACCGCGTAGGTCAAAGCTCTTGAAGAAAACTCGTCTTTTTGCCCCTCGCTCTTTAACCGGAAGGAACGGTGACTGCTATCGACACCCGGCTCGTAATTAAATTAATTTCTGCGTCTCCACCTTCGCCGGTCATAGGCATCGGCGTGGAATAATGCACCCGACGCGACGCGTTGCGACGCGATGCGACGCGACACGACGCGACCCGGCATCGGCGAAGGTGCTCTCGACCGCACTCTCGCGCCCACTTCTCATTTCCAATTTAAAAATAATGAGAATCTACCGCGAATAGGTGAGGCTGTCGCGCACAGGCTACCCATTGACTGCACCGGCGTCTCGGCCGCCTCGCGTAGTGGAACGAATTGAAAAAAAATTCAATTTAGCTTCGGTTATACCGCATAGCCGCCGCCGACCCGCCGTGACGCGACGCGACTTTTCTCGCCATAAAGGGAACAATGGATCGAAATTTATTTGTCCCGGCTATTTGTCCCACGCCGCGCTTCTCGGGCGAGCCATCTCGAGCGAACGCGAGCGAACAACTACCGTTATAATCTTACCTCCATCGCGGGAGGAGAAGAAAAAAAGGGAATATGGATTTCCGGCATGAAAGTGCGCGGATATTATTTATAGATCTCGAGAACGTCGAAGGAGGCCTGCATTCGGCTGCGAGAGGGGGGAGGGGGGCCGATCGCTCTTCCCGATCGTTACAGCGATCGGCGTCCCGAAGATCGAGGGCCGTTCTCGCGCGGCTCGAATGACAATACGGCCCGGCGAGCACGCGTTCGCGTCGTCGGACGACGACGTCGGGCAACGCCAGTAAATAGGAAACGAATAAAGATCCGAGCGCGAAGAAGCTGGCAGTCTGTCTCGAACGCGCGCAATAAAATGTAAATTCGCGGCAATTCGCGCCTCGCCTCCGCTCCCCCTCCCCCCCTGCCTCCCGGTATCGGCACCCAGACGCCTTTTCTCGCCGCTCGTTCCCCGAGATCCCCGTGTAACGGTGAGTAAGTGGCGAGTGCCGGCGCGGGGCGTTCGGAGCCCGCGGGCTCCGCCGTCATTTGCATGAGTAACGGCGGGGAGCGCCCGGAACGGTGAGGGCTAAGGGGTAGCGAGACGAGTAATTTATGGTCAATAATTCTTGCCGAGGCAATTTTCGCATCGAGCGCGAACGTTTCCTCGGAACGACGACGACGGAGGCGACGGGGGGCGGGGGAAACGGTGGGAAATGAGGCGGAATGTTAAATAGCCCGTCCTCTCTTTCAGGTAGCCTTAAAACTGCGCGCGGGAGAGTCACTCGCGAGGCGTTCCAGGCCGGGACGTTTCGCGCGTAATCCTTCACGGTTCTCTCGTTTGATTTAGAGCCCGATGCTCTTTTCGGAGCTATCCGGAGTCTTCTCGGAGACGCTCAGGTTGTTCGTATCGTTAATTAGTAGTAGAAGTAGTACTTTATTGGTCTCCTTAGGGTTACAATTTTTAGGGAGAGTCGCATTAATCCTGGTCCATAACGAGATTTTAAGTCTTAAGCTATAAGAAATTAAGCAATCATATTCTATTATTTTTCTCACATTCAACTGTGATCAATCAATTTCTTACGGTCTAAGACTTAAAATCTCATTGTAGACGTCATTTTAGCCCACACTTTGATAGCACATTCACACCGACTGGTACTTGGAATTTTTCTACTGGATCACCAATCAGAAATTTTTATATTAAATTGGCCAATTTGGTTGGTTAGAATTTTTAGAGAAGATCGCTAACTCACATACTGATAGTACACAATTATTCACACTGACTGGTACTTGGGATTTTTTACTGGATCACCAATCAGAAATTTTTATATTAAATTGGCCAATTTGGTTGGTTAGAATTTTTGGAGAAGGTCACTACAGTACAGTAGAAAAATCCCAAGTACCAGAGTCGGTGTGAATAGTTGTGTAATATCAGTATGTGAGTTACCCAGCAAACACAAATATAACAGTTACATAACATAGATGTAATAGTTACATTACATATAGATGTAATGTAATAATTAAATATAGATGTAATGTAACTGTTATATCTTTGTTATGTAACTGTTATATTTGTGTTTGCTGGGTAACTCACATACTGATATTACACAACTATTCACACCGACTCTGGTACTTGGGATTTTTCTACTGGAACGTTAATTAGACATTTTTATATTAAATTGATCAATTGGTGATGGGTGTTACTCCAATTTTTATACTTGAGAAAAAAACGCAACTTGTGTTACCTTATATTGTGTTAACTTATATTTAATCTACTTACAAACTAACTTATTCTAAACTCTCGTGTGAATAACTCTCGAGTGAGCCTTGTGATGCCAAACGTCGTTCTCCTACATTTGCTCCTACTTGTTCCTTACTACACGAGTGGAACTTTCGCTTCCTCTTGCATTCTCTTTATAATTCACGCCCTTTAAATACACCCTTTGTTTGCGCGTATTGTCATTCTCACTCACTATCACTCCCTCACCCTTCTCCTCCCATCTCTTCGTATCGTTAATTAATTCTTCTAAATAAATAAGTGAAGGGAGAGACAACGTCGCCTCTTTCTCTTTCCTTATTTATCGCGCGGCGCGCGGCACTTACGTGCGGAAAGTTTAGCCGTGATGACGGGGGAGAAGATTACCCGGGCAACATAAAACGATACCAAGGACATAAAAGCGCGCGGCCGATATTAGATATCAAACCGCTCGCCCTAACCTTCCCGCCTTCGAATATCCCGCCGAGAGCTATCAGACTGATAGAATATGTTCGACGTCGTCGTTGTCGTCGTCGCGACACGACGCTGCAGCCTCACCTTCCAAATTCTATATGTCGGCCGTATACATGCGATCACCGTACATACGCTGCTTTATTTAGAGCGGCTTTTATCGCGCGCGAGGTTAACTCGCGTTCCGAATATTTCGCATCCTTCTACCCCCTTCCCCCTTTGGCTTTCACAGGCTATTCCGCCGCTTTCATTTACGTTTCGATCGTATATTTACCCAGGGTGGGATGGTAATACTTCTCGCCGTTGCGACAAACGATTTATCCGATTCGCGCGACGCAACGTGTCGATGAGTGAGCGATCGATCGTGAATCCAACAAAAACGAAAATCTGGCTGATGCGTCGTACACTTCGTGTCGTCGTGGGTAGAAAATCGGATTTAAGGATGTATCGGAGGTACAATCTTAGATAAAAGGGGGAGGTACAATCTTAGATGAAATTGAAAATACTTGAATATTACCTTACGCATAGTAAGTCTAGATGTAAGGAACTCGAACTATAATTGGAGTCTTATTTTTACTCTTAGAAAGGTATTTTTCATATTACAAATGTTTTTTCAACATTATTTATGGTACTGATAGCATATTTTTGTCAGTTTATAACTTATTTCTTTAAAATAATGTAGTGAAGATAATTGAAACTTGGTAGATAGTTTCATCTATCCGTATACTAGATGTACAAAAAAATTGAAAACATTGGTACTATTTCTTCAATATTTTTATTCTTCAAGTTTGCGCCGATGCGCGGTCGTCTCATTGGCGTTTCGCTATGGAAGCGCGAAGAGTACTAACAGCTCTCCACCCCGAAATTTACCGCCGCGAGGTTGTCGCATTTTACTTTTTAAATTTTTGCGAAAACAAAGACAGATACTTCTCGCGTTTCGGTTGATTTTATTCGTTTCGAGTGTGTTACAGATGTGTGATGAATGCTCACGAATACCGCGCGAGGTGCAAATGAATGTGACAATCAGTCCGGCCGATTATAATTATTTATCTTTTTCCGACATGTATAAATATGGTGTATGATAAATTCAAGAATAATCGCGTCGAACATGGATCGCGTATTGAGGGAGAGGACGATGATATAGAAAATATCAGCGTATCGAAAAAGCGATGGTGATCGGATTGTAACAGAATTGTAACAGAATCATATTTTATTGTATTTGCATAGTTATTAGTCGATAACGCGAACGTGTGACAGACTCATAGGTGTGTTCCGCGCGAGAGTAGATAGATTTATTACATAACGACTTTATCAAATACGATGGTAATTAGTAATGATCATTCTCATTAGTCGCATTGCCTCTTGTATTCGTTTCATCGACTAGAAGCGTGAAATTCGTGCAACTGATAATCGTATAGTTCAGTCGCTTGTTCACCATATTTACTTTACTTATGACTTCAGGTTATCAGTGACAAATTTTATCTAAAATAAGTGTGTAGTATCGATAGTAGCAAGAAAATTATCGGATGATCGTAATATAGTGTTACGTCCAGTAGACTCCACGATTTCTCCCATTCGGATAAAGAGGGGGAAATGAACTTTACCCTTTAAGATTCAAAAGAGGAGGGCGACTGACAATAAGCGACCCACACGTGCACCCACTCATCTATCTTAAAAAATATTAAAAACCATAAAATTAAAGTAAAAGAGTTAAAAGCAACAGAAGGGACGACGTGCACGTGCGCTGTTGACAGACGCCGGTCCTCCGTAATGGAAAATAGCCATAATTAACCACGATTTCTCCGAAAACCGAGTGAGGTACAGAGCCGACGCGTGAAAAATTATGAGTTCACGCGACAGTAATTGCTCTAATAGCGCCAATCTGTCGCAAGAAAACCACTTGAACCACGGAGGAATCGTCCCACGCTCAGTTTAAATTTTTAAGAAAAACGCGACTTAGTTTAATCGTAAATCACAAAGACATTTACGATTAAACAGCCTATGAGAAACTCGGAGCCGAATTATATGGCCGTTTCTCCAATTAGCATTAAGAAACCAAAAAGCGCTCGACGAATCAAAAACTCAAGTTCGTTGTTTAAACACACCCACCCTTTAAATTTTTCATATAAAAACCCGCGCTCCCGAGGGCCGCAGTCAGTTTTTTCTACCAAGTCTTCGTCAGTTTTTTGTCTAATACGGTGCCTTATCGACAGTGTCAGTCAGTCAGTCAGTCAGTTTTTCTTTCATTTAATACCCAGTCCAATCGGCAGTTTTTGCCAACTCCGTCTAATAAGCAGCCCAGTCTCTAATTCAAAATCGGTTGTGCGGGCGTTATACTTGGTATTCGCGAGTGCAGCAAAACCGCCGAGTGTTGGCCCACGTCCACCAGTCTGTGCACCGCCCGACCTAAACCGACCTTTCAAGGGCCCCACCGACCAACGCTAACGTCTACCGAACGTCAGCAATAGTAAGTCCAAGCCTTTCTTTTGTGAGAACTCAGAATCCGCGTACGTGTCAGACGCAATATCGGAACTTCGGTTTGTTTTCTCTCCTATCTAGTGAATAATCCCGAGGAAAACCGCGAGATCGACGGGGAATTCGACCGCGACTTAAACTTCTTATTAAACGAGATCGACGATCTTGAAGCCGCCGGGTTATTCCCACGTTTTGATTTCAACCCTCTCGCTCGCCACAGTCCCTTCTGGACCGTGCTCCCGCCTACCCCTCCGCCGACTCCTCCTTCGGGTTCCCCGAATCACCACCCGTTCGATTTTTCGGACGACGAGTGGGCCCCTTCCTACTCCCCTTCTCCTCCTTCCGACGAGGACGAAGAACCTGACGAACGCGAAGAGCGCGGCGTCATCGAAGAGCCCGACGAACGCGAAGAGCGCAGCGTCATCGAAGAGCCCGACGAACGCGAAGACCGCGGCGTCATCGAAGAACCCGACGAAACGGAAGAGGCCCCTCGGAAGATCGCTCGGAAGATCTAAATCCCTCCACACACACACACACACACACACTCACACACATACGAAATAATGTATAAATCTTCGCTCGCAAACACGAATATCACTTTTATATTAGTCTTAATAAACTACCTATTAATCAACTATGTATATTTTAGTTTAATTTTATAATCATTTTCCTTCTTTCTTCTCTCTTATGTTAAGTTCATAGTTCAATCTTATACTTAAATTTATAATTCCCCTTTTTCTTTTTTTTTCATTTGAAATAAATGTAAGTTAAATATAATTTCTCTAATTTCATTTTAACCACCCGTTACTTCTCCCGCTCCCTCGCCTGGGAATCGCACGAGGTCCCATCCCCGGGTAAAAGAGATTCAATTCTCTGACCCAAAATAGGGACCACGAGCACATTGCTCTGACTTTGGCGTCATAGCGTCTGTCCCAGACGTTGACCCAAATTCGAAGGCTTGAAAACGTGTGCTCGACTCGCCCGCACAAACGGGCGAGATTACAAGGAGTCCGTTCCGTCCTTCCATCCCCTCCATCTTTCTCTCTCTCGGGAAACCTTTCCTTCGTTTCCCTCCTTCTCCATATTCCGGAGGTCTGGACGTAACATATCCTGTAAAATTGGGGGCTCGTCCGGGATGAAAAGTGCGATTCTTACGGGCAGGGATGAGTAAGACAAGATCTACTTCAGATAAAGCTGAAGTTGAGGATCGATACAAAACCGCTTTAGAAGACAAAACAAAATCTAAATCAGTTAATACAACTGTGCACAATCCATTACATGTACACACATCTACGCCCACTACAGCAGGTCAAGCTAATCCTAAACAACTTAACTTCACCCCGATCGGTTCCGATTCTGCGTCTGCCGGTCCGTCCGAAGTTTCTGGTAATTCGTTCTTTTCCGGAGACGAAACTATTCGTGAAGTGCATGATATAGATTGTAAGCCTAGTAATAAGGGAAACGCCGAAACCATGTCTCACACTAATCCATTCGCCACATTAAAATACGCGGTAGAAGCCGTTCCTTTCTTTGACGGTAAAAATATCCCCTTAACATATTTCGTCGAAGGATGCGAGGAAGCAAAATCTATGCTGCCTCCTGAGGCCGAGCCACAATTCGCACGGATAATTAGAACGCGAATAGTAGGCGAAGCGCGTCGCACTATACAAGATCAAGATTTTGCTTCCGTAGCTCAATTGACGAAATACTTAGAAAATACTTACGGCCCTTCGAAAAATATCTATCAACTGCAAGGGGAATTAGGACGTGTATACCAGAAAAATGAGGAAGACGTAATTACATACGCAAATCGAGTCAAAAGTTTGGGGAAACAAATAAGCGAGGCACATAAAAATTCAGGAAATGCCCTTCCTGCTCAGAGTATTAAAACATCGCTAGAGAAAGATATGTGCAAATGTTTCATCCGAGGCTTAAAACCAGACATTGAACAGAGAGTAACAAGAGATTTAGATGTTCAAGCTACCGTAGCCGACGCATTGCGCATAGAGAGAGAATTGCGCGACATAACGGACCTGCGAACTGGACAGACCAATAAATCATTAAATAGTAGCCGACCTTCCGAAACATGCCAGATTTGTCATAAGGACGGACATTCAGCTTCAACTTGCAGAAAGATAACGCAATCTTACAACATAAACGCTTTCGGGAACGAAATATTAATATGTCAAATCTGCAAGAAGCGCGGACATAGCGCCGACAAATGTCGATTCCGGGATCCTCAGACTCGGAGACCCGTAAATATATTGCAAGGGAGCGCCGTTACTTGTCAATTATGTTCAAAATCTGGCCATAATGCCAGGTCGTGCCGAGCTAATACTGCTAATCAAAATAAATCATCCATAACCTGCCAATGGTGCGATAGACCAGGGCACTTAGCCAGTAATTGCTGGAAAAAACAGAACGAACAACAAAACGTGGGAAATAAATCGAGAATAATTTGTCAAGCCTGTAATAATTTCGGTCATGTCGCCAGAGATTGTCGGTCTAAAATAGGGCAAAATATAGCCTCCAGAAACTCGTTATTCTGTCGTTATTGCAAGGAAGAAGGGCATCTCCTCGAAAACTGTGAACTACGCATTGCAAGTAATAACCGTAGGAAAACGGAAACTCAGGGAAACTACAAAGGACCCTCGAAGTCGGGTGTGCAGCAGGGGTCCGAACGAACCTCACACCCATCAACGTCTCAAAAAACACAGTAGGCAAAAACGCGTTAGAAGTACGACCCGTAACAGTAAATCTCGATAAGAATAGTCGCGTGCCTACTGTCAGAACAACCTTTAATAAATCATTTCCTCACCTAACTTTTATGTTAGACACAGGTTCCGGGCCGAATATAATTAAAGAAAATTTTATACCTAAAGACGAACCCGTCGATTACACAAACATTTTAAAATTAAACGGCATAAACGAATACCCCGTCTACACTCTTGGAGAGATCACATTGACTCTCTTCGGAACACAAATAACATTTCACACTGTAGCAAGCGACTTCCCCATTGCACAAGCCGGTATATTAGGCAACGATTTTTTCAAACAAACTTCCTCAAAAATAGATTACGCGAAGGGACATTTAGATGTAAGCGGAATTAAAATACCTTTTTCTTCACCAGAAATTATTATAGCGGCACCGAGATCTGAATCATCATTTTATGTAAGAGTAGGAAATCCAGAGACAAAAATAGGATATATACCGAGAATAAAGGTAGCCCATGGAATTTATTTGGGAGATACTATAGTAGAAAACGTATCGGGAAAGGCATACTTGAAGGTTATAAGTACCTTGGACGAGGAAGTAGAAGTCCAAGTACCGACACTGGATATTAAGCCTCTGAATGAATGGTTCAATAACCAAGAGGCAGACGACAAGATAATAGAAGGAAATATAAAAACATCCTCAGATCTCCTGAAGTCATGGAATGATCAAATTAAATGCGAAACACCTATCGCTGAAATTGAAGACGATGATAAAAATAATGAAAATAACGAAGATAAAATTACTAGAAAAATTAAAGATGAAATACAAAAATTAAAAGAAGAAAATATAAATAAAATCACGAGAGAGGATGATAATATGAAAGAGAATCTTAATCCAAACATTTCGGAGGAGAATTCCAAGACCTCCAAGGGAAAGGGAAGTTACCAAACCTCTCCAGAAAATTTTATTAATCCTGGAATCACAGAGGGAAGTTTCCGCACTCCTCTAGTGAATTCTACTCCCGAGGAGGGAAGTTACCAAACCTCCTCAGAAAAATTAATTAATCCTAGAATTGCAGAGGAAAGTTTCCGCACTCCTCTAGTAAATTCTACTCCTGTCGATTGCGAGGAGGGAAGTTACCAAACCTCACTACGCGATACGACACAATTCCAGTCAAAGAAGCAAAAAAAAAAAGGCTCTTTGGATTCTCTAGAAAATTTACATTTTCCAAGGGTTGGAATACCCGCAAAAAACAATACCTCTCGTGTTACTACGGCAGAACTTATGAAAAGAATGCCGCCTTATGACCTTAGGGTCAAAAATAATCATCATATAAAAAAGAAAATAATACCGTCTTCAAAAATTTCGACGTCCATGCAAGCGCAATCTCAAGAAATGATAGAAAAATATACGCACGGGCGCAATTTAGAAAATAAAAAAGAAAGAAAACAATTATTGCCAAGAGGCACGACACATGAATGCTTTACTTTATCAGGGGAATTCATAAGGGATAGAATTACAGAAATCACAGAATTATTAAGAATGGAACATCTAAATACAGAAGAAAGGAAAAACGTAATAAATCTTATAACGAAAAGCCAGGACAGATTTCATGTACCTGGAGAAAATCTAACAGCAACACATGTGCTGCAACACCAAATACCGACAACAGATGATCGGCCTATCAATACACGACAGTACAGATTTCCACAAATCCATAAGGACGAAATAAACAGACAAGTTAACGAACTGTTAGAAGGAGGAATAGTGAAACCTTCTCAATCGCCCTATAACACGCCTATTTGGATAGTACCAAAGAAAGAAGATTCGAAAGGGAATAAACGATGGAGAATGGTTTTAGATTTTCGAGCCCTGAACGATAAAACTATCGGCGATGCCTATCCATTGCCGAATATCGTCGATATCCTTGACCAATTAGGCGGGGCACAGTATTTTTCTGTATGTGACCTGGCTTCCGGATTCCACCAAATAAAAATGGATCCTAACGACGGTCATAAAACGGCATTCACGACACCCTTCGGTCATTACGAGTTCAACAGAATGCCTTTCGGACTAAAAAAATGCCCCGGCTACCTTCCAAAGGTTAATGGACCTCGTCCTAACAGGATTACAAGGAAAGGAATTATTTGTTTACATGGATGACATCGTCATCTACGCCTCTTCATTAGAAGAGCACGAGAGAAAATATAACCTATTAATAGAACGATTACGGGAAGCTAATTTAAAATTACAACCCGACAAATGCGAATTTTTGAAAACTGAAGTAACGTACTTGGGACACGTAATTAGCAGAGATGGAGTTAGACCCGATCCAAAGAAATTGGAAGCAGTCAGACAATTCCCGAGACCAAAAACTCCAAAAAATATTAAACAATTCCTCGGGTTAGCAGGATATTACAGGCGATTCATACCAAATTTTTCAAATTTAGCAAAACCTCTGACTAATTTATTGAAAAATGATACTCGTTTTGAATGGGCACCGATACAGGAAGATGCGTTTGAAACGTTAAAACAAAGACTATGCGAGGAGCCTGTCCTGCAGTACCCCGATTTTTCGAAACCTTTCATTTTAACGACTGATGCTTCCGGAATTGCTGTCGGAGGAATTCTGTCCCAGGGAAAAATAAACAAGGATCGACCGATAGCATATGCTTCACGAACCTTGACCGACAACGAATTGAAATATGACACTTACGAGAAGGAAGCCCTAGCAATAGTATATTGCGTTAAGCATTTTCGACCCTACCTATACGGGCGAAAATTCACTTTAGTTACAGATCATAAACCTTTGCTCTGGTTCAAAAACGCACAAGACGCAAATATGAGAATATTACGCTGGAGATTAAAATTATCAGAATACGAATACGATGTTGTATATAAAGCGGGCAAGACTAATGTGAATGCCGACGCTCTGTCCAGAAACCCAGTGAATCTCGAAGGAGCAGAATGTAATGTGATCGGTCATAAAACTTTACTGAATCCCAACAACCCGAAAGATGCAGAGGAAATTTCCCAAATATTAAATGAACCTGATGAAGAAGAAAGAGAAGAGGATGAAGACGACCTTAATCTATATCTTTCAGATCTCTCAGATAATGAGGAAATAGAAGACTGGCCCGTCGACAATGACCTATCCATTGAAAATACCGATTCTATTCCGCTCGCACTTGAAGAAATAAGTGAGCCGCCAGCATTAGAAAATGTAGAAAGAGCGTTGATACATGACCAGCCTAAAACTGACAGAATTCAAACTCGTAGTCAGACAGTAAAAAGTAAAGATGTCCCACAGAAAGTAACAGCGGAAAAGATACAGGGCCATATGGATATAATTGAAGAGGCGGAGAATAGAAACGACCCGCCGGACAAAGATAGCGATACGGAAAGAGACGACAGAGAAGACAAAACAGACGACGAGGATACCGAAAGTAAAAACTTACCCACCATAACAGATATACAACCACTAAAAGGCAATATAATTGAAACCCGCGATTTATTATTCCTACGTAAGGATAATTTTGTATATTTCACCGATACTAACGGAAACCCGTTAGACTCGGGATCACAGAAACTATTTGAACGAAATGAACTGCCACGGCTAGATTCTCTCTCCTTGGGTGAAGCAAAGGCCATAAAATATAAGAAATACTATCATATAGCTTTACCCATAAGCAAAGGAGAACGAGAAGGACCAACCATGACTCTGACACAGATAGCTGCAGTAATGAAAAATCTACGACATACTGCCGACAAGTTAAAACTAGAAACAGTCAGTATTGCAAAAACTGAATTTATCAATAATGTACCGTGGAACAACGTCAAACCTCTTTTGCAATTAAATTTTGCTGACGCAACCACCAAACTAATTATATGCAATGGATTAATTAAATACCCACCCAAAGATCTCCGCCCCACTATAATCGGTGAGATGCATTGCTCACCTACCGGTGGACACAGAGGAGTGACAAAAACATACAATAGAATAAAACATAAATACCATTGGGAAAATCTAAAATCTGAAGTTCAAAGATACATTCAGCAATGCTTACAATGTCAATTGAAAAAATTGGTACGAGTAAAAACCAAACAACCAATGATAATTACCGATACACCAGGGTCCGCTTTTGACAAGGTTGCCATGGATATCGTAGGACCCCTGCCGAGGACAGGAAGAGGCAACGAATACATCCTGACCTTACAAGATCAACTAACTAAATTCTGCATGGGAATACCATTGCCCGATCAAACTTCTGAAACGATAGCAGAAGCTTTTATAGACAGATTTATCTGTGTATTAGGAGCTCCCAAGGCAATATTAACTGACCAAGGCAGGAATTTCATCAGCGATCTAATGAAAAAGGTTGCTAAAATATTCAAAATTCGCAAATTTCGCACGACTGCCTTTCATCCACAATCTAACGGATCACTAGAAAGATCGCATCACGCATTGGGAGAATACTTGAAACAATACGCGAACGAGCAAAAACAATGGGATTGCTGGATCGGCCTCGCAATGTTTAATTATAACACTAGTGTTCACGAGGCAACTAAACATACGCCATACGAATTAGTTTTTGGCAAAATAGCAAGAATTCCATCTAACGAACTTCTTGCCCCAGAGGATAGATTAGCAAACTACAGTGATTATTTAATAAATCTTGTCACACAACTTCACACTATACAGAAAAACGCTCGTAAAAATGTCATCGAAGCAAAACATAAATCCAAGACATATTACGATAAGAAAATCAATCCGCATACCTTTAAACCTGGAGACCATGTGTTCCTATTGAAGGGACCTAAACCAGGCAAATTTGGAGATCAATACACCGGACCTCATGAAATTCTGGAAATTCTAAATAAAAATAACGTAAAAATCCGAATCAAGAAAAATAGTCGAATTGTACATCCTAATCGCTTACGAATCTCACACATTAAACCAAACTAATAAAAAAAAGAGAGAAAAACTAACAATCAGTAAACAATAGATTATACAATTTTCAGATGAATATCCGGATTAAGAGCATTGGCATACTAATATTAATACTATGGACACAAAGAGCATATGGAAATACGGGAATAATAGGATACGATTGTGGAGCACCATCCGCCAATTTTACTACACTGTCACTAACGAATGTAGAAGAATGTGATGTTCCTGTGCCACAAATAAACAGCACAAAAACTTTCCTACAATTACTGCAAATTGATGAATTCAAAACCGTACAAGTAATACAGTGCAAAATCGAAATAGACCGCATAATAAGGAAATGCGGAATGTTCTCCCATACTATGGATGTACATAACGGCAAATACTCGTACATACACGAAATATCTCATGGAGCGTGTTTTCGCTTGCACACTTATGGGAGTTTCGAATTATCAGGAACTCTTATAGCCGGTTTAAAATCTAATGAAACCGCTACTCGACCAATTGTTCTTGCCGGCCAAGTAGATAACGATGGCAGATGCTCCGGAGGAGCATACTCCGATCCATATGGAACATGGGGAGATGTGATCGTGCTGAGCAGCGTAAAAATCACGCTGCAGGATTACACTGCGAAGGTTCGACTAAATACTAATCGAGTGCAACTCCGATCAGGAGTAACCTGTGAACTGAGCGCTGGACACTGCACCGATATAGAAGGTGGAAATACCTTTTGGGATCCTGTGCCTGAGGACACCTGCAATCTCTCCATCTACAGCTCCTTATTTCGCGGACTCGCAGACAAAATAATCGACTATACACGAAATCCACCGCAAATCACTTATTCTCTAACTTCCGCGGACACAGTTTTCGCTCTAACCAAAACGGGCGAATACCAGACATGTGGTTATAAACTCATTCGAACCGAGCATCCTAAACTAGTAATATTCGAGGATCAACCTGAAGTGAAAGTCTTTCAAAACCATGGACGCACTTCAAGTTTCGATCTTTTCACATACATGAACTCAAAGTTTGTATATGTAGAAAAGCACGTCCGGTCTCAAATAAGTCAGTTATACAGAAATATACTGTTACAACAATGTAACCTTGAGTACCGCCTCATGCAGAACGCCTTAGCGATTGCAGCACGATCACCCGATATTTTTGCATATCACTTTATGAAAGGGCCCGGATATATGGCTCTCCAAGCAGGGGAAGTAATCCACATAGTAAAATGCGTCCCGGTCAATGTAAAAATAGCTCACACTCAGGATTGTTACGAGCAACTCCCAGTAATCCGAGGAAACACAACTTACTTCTTGACGCCGCAAACACACATCTTGCTGAGACAAGGAACACAGATTACCTGCAATGCATTAGCACCTTCCATGTATCAACTGGGAGGTGCATGGTACAAATTTTTGCCAAAACCGGTAGAAGCAATGCCACCAACCATTATGAAGCCTCTAACTAAACCGACATGGAAATATGTCAGTCCCGGAGCGCTTGCCACTACTGGCATTTATACACAAAACGATCTGGATGAATTGAGGGATCACATAATGTTCCCTGCTGAGCGGCCTGCCGTCCTCAATACAGTGGTAAGAGGAGTAATGGGACAATCAACTTTTATGCAAGGAGGCTCAATTGCAAATCTTATGGACGAAGCCTCAATTCACAAAATCGTTGCTTCTACTTGGCAAAAATTTTGGGGAAGATTCTTGATTTTCGGCAATGTCAGCGCCGGTCTAATTGGAATATACTTGTGTACGAGAATCGTAAAACTAATACTAGACACCCTCGTACACGGATACGCTCTACACACGGTATACGGATGGTCTGTGTATCTAGTAGGAGCCATATGGGATTCTTTAACTCAGCTCCTTTTACATCTGGGAAGCAAAAAGCCGAAAAACTCAGGTACTCCGAGTGCCCCAATTCCAACGC
Source organism: Tetramorium bicarinatum (assembly GCA_928718305.1). Lineage (NCBI taxonomy): Eukaryota > Metazoa > Arthropoda > Insecta > Hymenoptera > Formicidae > Tetramorium > Tetramorium bicarinatum. The sequence continues at coordinate 12,896,657 of OV788328.1, forward strand.
ACGAGTACCAATTAAATGAAGATTTTCAACCAAAATGGGGATTCACAAGTAAAATCGACTCCCCCGAAATAGCAACTTCCGCAACTAATGAAAATGATTCACAACCTACTTACCCCCTCCTCCCCCCACAAGAACCCTCTTCCCAACCAATAAACTACACTCTCGAACTTAAAAAATAAAATAATAAGTAAAAAGAAAGAACAAGGGAGAATCAGAAGGAACCCCCCCCCTTCTATCAAGATTATCCACGACCCACCCGAATATCTTCGCATCAACCCAGGAATTTTGAGAGCATGCTACGACATGCAGGTATTCAAAACCGACACTCCTCTTCTTTTAGCTATGTCTATTCCGGAAATCAACACCAGACTACTCACCCGGGGGCCGCTAAAGATAAAAATTGTGAAAGTGGAATCGCCAACACTCTTTTGGATCCACATAGAGAACGGGGCCGAAGAATTCGAAGAATATCTTGAAGACCTCGCCCGGCGTATGGAGCGAAAAAGTCACCTCCTGCATCACTGGCCTCATAATATCCAAGTAAACGATTTGGTAGCTATCCGCGAGGGAAGGTTCTGGCAGCGAGGAACTGTAATTCGAATCGAGGAAGGCGACATAATAGCAGTCTTCCTGCGAGACTGGGGAAGAATCACCCGAAGGAAAATCTCAGACTGTTACCAATTGGAGGAGCGATTCCACAAGATGCCATGGCAAGCCATTCCTTGCGGGCTCGCAAATATCCAGCCCATGAGCATAGCGTTGAGGTGGCCCCAGAGAACCAGTAGGTTGACGCAGCTCCTCATCGAGAAGCGAAACGCGTGGATGCGAATCCGTGCGACGCGTAACGACAAATTCGCCGCAGTGGATTTAAAACTCGAACGAAGCAGCGAAGAAGAAGTGACCGACCTCAAGACGCTGCTAATCCACATGGGATGCGCCAGACATTCGGACCAGCAGATGTTCAGAGGCCACACGGACGACTAAATTCAAAAAGGAGAGGAAGACAAAAATATATATATAAAATATATATATACATCTACACAGTCCTAAAGTTATATTAACAATAGGAATAACAAAAATATATATATATATATATGTATATAGCCTTAAGCTATACTTTCAAAAAAGGGAGAGAAAAAAATATATGCATACCTAAGTAATATTTAAGCTATACTTTTGACATAAAATATAATTCTACATAATCCTTAAGCTATATAAAAATATATATATATACATACTTTTATATACCTGCATTAGCTCTTAAGTTACGCTTTAAAAAAGGGGAAACTCCTTCCCTCTTTATTTTATAGTAAACAAAAAAAAAAATCTCTTAAAAAATAAAATAAAATATATACATATTTGCAAAAATATACATACATATTTCTTTGTATATAGGTTAAGTCCTTAATTATACTTAAATGTTCAATATTAAAAATAAATGTAATCTCAGGGATCGCACATACTTCTCCATTAGTTAAGATCACCGTTCAATGTATCCTCGAAAAATATGTATATTCTTCTTCTTAAAAAAAAAAAAAAAAAAAAAAAAAAAAAAAAAAAAAAAAAAAAAAAAAAAACCAGTAAAAATAAAAAGCGGTTCTTCTCTTTCTTTTACATACCATGTATATACATATATATATATAGACACAGATTTCTCTCAACAAAACTGTTAGAATAACACTAAGAAAAATAAAATAAAAGAAAATACAGGGGCTAAGCTGCTTTCCTTTTAGCTGTCTTTACAACACACACACATATATATATATATACACATTCAAAAGTAGAATCATTCAGATAACGTCGCCTGACTGTCGACCAATCGTATAGAACAACTACCTTCTAGTTGTAAACATACAGCAAAATTTGCTATTAATTAGCAACAACCCAGCGAGATATCCTGCTCGGGAACTCACTAGTTATTCGAGGAGTTTCCCACTCTGCGCCTTCGCAAGGCGAAGTGCCTACGAACATCCCCAACCGTGCTGTCGTCAATTGCGGCGACCAGATCCTTTGAGACCCCATGCCATGCACGACGAAAAGCATGGCCTGCAATCAACACCTAAAACGGTGCAAACACTTAAACGCATACCCAGAGCAGGAACCTCACGAAACAGAAAAATGACATTCGGGAAACCCCTCCCGACAAAAAAAAGGGATGGGGGGCAATGAAATATACCCCAGACTCGGCGACAGTCACGCGTACGGAAAATAAGGAAAAATGAATAAAAAAAATATATATATATAAAAGGGGTCTTTAAAGGTCCCCGAATCCCTTTCATCTAAAAATTCAAACGTATCAGCGAAGGGAAGACAGCTAAAGCCAGAGAGAATGATATAAACATATATATATATATATATATATATACATATTCAATCGCTCTTGCGAAATATTTAAAACAATAAATACAATAAACAAGAAGGACGAAATAATAAAAGGAAGGGGTTTTGGTGGTCGCCTTCTCTTTCCCCCTTCTTGAAACCAAGTAGAGAATAATAAACAATCACATCCTTTTCCGGAGACCCAAGACGGGCCCATGTAAACTTTCTTTTAAGCTACACATGTGTAAAGGAGGACGAAAGAATGAAAACTCTGAAAGTGATTATTTCTTTCCTCCTTCTTCAGATAGACTTAGAACGCGTACCCCTATCGACCCCCCCAAAAAAATTGTGCCAAATAAATTGGCGAATGGGAGAAATCATCTCACCACCTGCATCCTTGCAAATGTTGTGTTTTCATCCCCAACATTTGTCTAAGGCGGGGGGTGTTACGTCCAGTAGACTCCACGATTTCTCCCATTCGGATAAAGAGGGGGAAATGAACTTTACCCTTTAAGATTCAAAAGAGGAGGGCGACTGACAATAAGCGACCCACACGTGCACCCACTCATCTATCTTAAAAAATATTAAAAACCATAAAATTAAAGTAAAAGAGTTAAAAGCAACAGAAGGGACGACGTGCACGTGCGCTGTTGACAGACGCCGGTCCTCCGTAATGGAAAATAGCCATAATTAACCACGATTTCTCCGAAAACCGAGTGAGGTACAGAGCCGACGCGTGAAAAATTATGAGTTCACGCGACAGTAATTGCTCTAATAGCGCCAATCTGTCGCAAGAAAACCACTTGAACCACGGAGGAATCGTCCCACGCTCAGTTTAAATTTTTAAGAAAAACGCGACTTAGTTTAATCGTAAATCACAAAGACATTTACGATTAAACAGCCTATGAGAAACTCGGAGCCGAATTATATGGCCGTTTCTCCAATTAGCATTAAGAAACCAAAAAGCGCTCGACGAATCAAAAACTCAAGTTCGTTGTTTAAACACACCCACCCTTTAAATTTTTCATATAAAAACCCGCGCTCCCGAGGGCCGCAGTCAGTTTTTTCTACCAAGTCTTCGTCAGTTTTTTGTCTAATACGGTGCCTTATCGACAGTGTCAGTCAGTCAGTCAGTCAGTTTTTCTTTCATTTAATACCCAGTCCAATCGGCAGTTTTTGCCAACTCCGTCTAATAAGCAGCCCAGTCTCTAATTCAAAATCGGTTGTGCGGGCGTTATACTTGGTATTCGCGAGTGCAGCAAAACCGCCGAGTGTTGGCCCACGTCCACCAGTCTGTGCACCGCCCGACCTAAACCGACCTTTCAAGGGCCCCACCGACCAACGCTAACGTCTACCGAACGTCAGCAATAGTAAGTCCAAGCCTTTCTTTTGTGAGAACTCAGAATCCGCGTACGTGTCAGACGCAATATCGGAACTTCGGTTTGTTTTCTCTCCTATCTAGTGAATAATCCCGAGGAAAACCGCGAGATCGACGGGGAATTCGACCGCGACTTAAACTTCTTATTAAACGAGATCGACGATCTTGAAGCCGCCGGGTTATTCCCACGTTTTGATTTCAACCCTCTCGCTCGCCACAGTCCCTTCTGGACCGTGCTCCCGCCTACCCCTCCGCCGACTCCTCCTTCGGGTTCCCCGAATCACCACCCGTTCGATTTTTCGGACGACGAGTGGGCCCCTTCCTACTCCCCTTCTCCTCCTTCCGACGAGGACGAAGAACCTGACGAACGCGAAGAGCGCGGCGTCATCGAAGAGCCCGACGAACGCGAAGAGCGCAGCGTCATCGAAGAGCCCGACGAACGCGAAGACCGCGGCGTCATCGAAGAACCCGACGAAACGGAAGAGGCCCCTCGGAAGATCGCTCGGAAGATCGCTCGGAAGATCTAAATCCCTCCACACACACACACACACACACACACTCACACACATACGAAATAATGTATAAATCTTCGCTCGCAAACACGAATATCACTTTTATATTAGTCTTAATAAACTACCTATTAATCAACTATGTATATTTTAGTTTAATTTTATAATCATTTTCCTTCTTTCTTCTCTCTTATGTTAAGTTCATAGTTCAATCTTATACTTAAATTTATAATTCCCCTTTTTCTTTTTTTTTCATTTGAAATAAATGTAAGTTAAATATAATTTCTCTAATTTCATTTTAACCACCCGTTACTTCTCCCGCTCCCTCGCCTGGGAATCGCACGAGGTCCCATCCCCGGGTAAAAGAGATTCAATTCTCTGACCCAAAATAGGGACCACGAGCACATTGCTCTGACTTTGGCGTCATAGCGTCTGTCCCAGACGTTGACCCAAATTCGAAGGCTTGAAAACGTGTGCTCGACTCGCCCGCACAAACGGGCGAGATTACAAGGAGTCCGTTCCGTCCTTCCATCCCCTCCATCTTTCTCTCTCTCGGGAAACCTTTCCTTCGTTTCCCTCCTTCTCCATATTCCGGAGGTCTGGACGTAACAATAGGAAGTCTCTCTTCGAGTTACGTTCCTGAAATCTGCACCGAAACGATGTGAATCGGATCACTTTTTTTCCATATACTTCTGTAGAAAATAGTGTTACGTTCCTGTGCAATTTTCAATAGAATAAATCAATATTTTGTATATTAGATAAAGAGGACATATTAGATTGTTTTAGTTATTTAAAGAATAAAAAAGAAAACGAATCAAGTTGTCTCGGACTTTATTCATCGCCCAATGAACCATTCCTCACGTCTCGTGCGACGTAATTCAAAACAATGGACTAATATGAAGAAAAGTGATAAAATTTTATTTGACATAAGTTGAAACGATATAAATAGAAACGCCGTAAATAGAAACTCGAAGATTTCCTGTATGTACAATTATTGCGGATTGCGCGATAGTTTTGTCGAGTAAACTTCATGCGATTATAGCGTTATTATTATAATGACTGTATGATGGATTTTCCGTAAATTAATTATGTGCTTGCGTAAATTGAAAGATGCGTTATTTATATATTGTAGCAATCAACTATATTTATATGTACAAATATAATTGATGGTATTTATATACATATTATAATAATCGATAGTATTTTACATATACATAATTGGTAATGTCATGATTATTTCTCGCGTTCACTGTTTATTGCTTGCAATTGTTCTGCAGATCAGACGGCTGAAATAGCTATAATTAATGTCGCAATTACTAGAAAATGATGTACATGAATCAATTAAAATATTACAATATTTGTATTTGTTGTGTATTAGCATTTATATAATAGTAATTGATAATATTTTGCATGTATAATGTATACATTTGCATGCAAAAGTGATCTCGATTATTTTCTGCATTAGCTATGATTGTAGTTTATGGTTATTTTGCAGAGCAGATGAAATAGTTGTATTCAAACTAATTTCATAAGTAGAAAATTATGAATCTCAATATACATGAATCTCAACTAAAATACATATATAATATTTATGTATCATAATTAGTAATATTTATATATGTAGTGCTTTATAGGATTTTGTATTGTTAAGAACTGAAAATTTATAAGATAGTATAATTGGTTGTGTCGCGATTATTTTCCATATTATTTCTTAGCTGCTTGTGATCATCGCTTGTAGTCATCCTGCAGATTATATGGATGAAATCATTATAGTTAAGACTGTGTCTATTACACTTAAAAGACTACATGCGTACGTTAATTAGAATTTGTGGTAATTATTATCAGCGTTAATATTTTGCACGTAATTCATAGTTATTGCAGTTATTTTTTACGTTAGTCACGATCGCTGTTCGTAGATCAAACGGGTAAAATCACTGCAATAATTATAATGTTAATTTCGCATTGAAGATTATATGCGCGAGCTAATTGGAATTTGTGGTTACGATTACCAGCACTCGCGGTCCTTTTTCGCATTAGCTACAATCGCTGCATGTAGTTGCAGATCAGAAGCGTAAAATCCCTAAGTTAATGTTTGTAATTATCACATAAAATTACATGCATGAATTAAACCTTTTTCTTATATTTCTTTATATTTCTTATAATTAAATATAAACATATTAAATTATATAACAGATTATAGAAATGATAACGCTGTGATTACGAACATAAAAATCTCATCATATATTTGAAACATAACTTTATCGAGAAATTACTGAGAAAAAATAAGTTAATAAAACACGAAAATAAAAGTCATAAAAAATATCAAAACAGATATGTTACACATTCAGTCAGATTTCAATAACTTTCGTATTGATTTATTCGTCTCAAATACGTCGCAACTGCAATAAATGTTTAGGCTATAAGTGATTAGCTTCGTGGAATCATAATCAGTAGCATTTTTCAACTGCGAATACGTATTTGGTGCAACGAGGCAACAAAAGCGTCACCGTATATCTCGTAGTTTTTCGTACGAAAAACGATTGATCGCATTAAATTTCTCATCAGTCGTACGCAAAAAACATTTTGGGGATACCGAGTAAGGTGAACGGAGCAGGTGAAGAAAGGGCGAGTGTTGAAAAAATTAAGCAAGCCGCGCGATCGTAATCAGCTGTTTCCTACAGTGCAGGATTGTGCGGAGCAACAAGCAATTACTACATTGCGCATGTTTGTTTATTCGTGTGCAGCGCGGTGAATCGCACAGTGAGTGCAGTGAATCGCAATGAGTGCAGTGAATCATAGTGAGTGCGGTGAGCATGGCGAGTGCCGAAATGACGGATGATTATAATGTTAATTTTACCAGCGAGTGTTTGAAATAATGCAGCAGGCGGCGCGGTGGGGGAAACAACAACGGCCCTTCGACCGGTGAGTGACTAATTGCTTTATTCATTTAATAATCACAACGTTTGTCGAATTAAATACGATGTATCGATGAGAGACTGCGTATCAGCGACTCTCTCTGAGCGACTCGATGTCTGCATTGTGCTGGAAATATCACGTATCCGCATCAGAAAATAAAACGCCGTATAAAAGCGAAATATACGCGCAATACGTTATAGCAATATGTTATTTCGATCGAATTCCCTTTTTAACAATACGTTCATTCGGTTTCAATAAGCGGTCGGTGCAATGATACTGCGCAATCTGTATTTTATATACAAATGCAAACGGCATTACATGGATGACGAATTTTGACGACTGTAAAATTAAAAGCCTTAATTACGTTTGGAGATTAATTGATCGGTCGATCGATCGACACACACACACACACACACACACACACACACACACACACACACACACACACAGATTAAGTATCTTCTCATAAAAAGAGATTTTTTCCTACCATTTACATATTTTATATCATGAATGATATATTTTTTCGTAACTATAAATTGAGACACATCGATAATTCTAATAATGCTGAGAAAATGTGAATTAAAGTATACGAGAATCGATAATAATAAATAACTAAAAAATCAGGGAAAACAGCAAATAATTTCTGGAGATAATGGACGCTCGAATATAACGAAACGAAAATATTTTTCAGTTGAATAGATTTAGTGAATCATTCTGTCAGGCTATTGTATTGGCTGCGCCTCTCGAAACAAAGCATGAAACCAACACGGATTAAGCCTATTATTTCGCTGTTCATTATAACAATTACCTGTTGATGGCGGAGCAGCGGGGTGGGATACGCAAGGAAACCGGCGAAAGAGTAATGATTGAAAATAACAGGAATCATATAAACGTGCAATCATGCAGCGCCGGGATACTCTGGCAGGGTTGTCGGAAATGATCACAGATTTCAGGGCAGTGTGATCAGATCGGTTCGAAGACAAGCATTATGATAATGATGCTCATTACATGATCAGATTATAGATTATAAAATTATAACCCTGTTATGATAAATCATTTGTCTTGCCGTAGCTATTTTTCGTTACGCGATCCAACGATCACGCTTGATTTACTTGATCGACTAATATAAAAATCTTATAAACGTTTCGTAATGCAGATAGATTGACAGCAAAATAATAAATTCCTCGCGAAACAACATTGTAATCGCATTTTGTGTTTCGTTATAATTAAAAATCCACTCTTTGTATTGAATTAATAACTCAAATGACTATTTTATAAATCCTAACCATATTGATATATAAATTATAACATGTATACACATATATATAACTATATATTTATTGTATGACTAATCGCGTAGAAACAGTTATGTTCGTAGATAAAAAATAGTAAAAATAAATAATTATATATATATTAGGTGTACAAATTAATTCGGTGCCTTTTTTTCATGAAATTCAAATTTCATTTATTCACAAGAAAACAAGTACATATTTAATATTTGAAATAATCTACAATTATTTTCGATGACTTTACTCCATCTTTCAATAATTCGGCAACTAACGAATGTACTCGCGGAAGAAACTTGATGATTTTGACTCGATAAAGTCATCGATGCTTTTTCGGATCTCGTCAACTGTTTTAAAGTGCTCATTAGTTAGATGATGTTGAAGTGACCGAAATAGATGGTAGTCCGACGGGGCGAGATCTGGATAAGCCGCGTGAGGGAGAACTTCCCAGCCCAATATATACATGACGTCCTTAGTCCCTTTTGCGGTGTGTGTGGTCTAACGTTGTCGTGCTGCAAAATCTCTTGCCTACTTCCGCTGCCGCTATAAGACCTCTTTCACTCTAATGCACCGCTCAAACGGATAAATTGTTGTTGATAGTATTCCGCAGTAACAATCTGGCTAGAATCCAGCAACTCGTAATGCACCACGCCCTTCATATCCCACCAAGATACTCAGCAAAACTTTTTTTGCATGGATATTGGGCTTCGAAGTTGATTTCGACCGTTGGCCGGGATCTATCCTCGATTTTCTGCGTTTAGGGTTGTCGTATAATACCCATTTTTCACCCGTAATGATTTTATACAGAAATATTTTCTTTTAAATTGGGTCAGCAAAGACATTACTGTATCGAATCGTCGCTCTTTCCGTAAATATAATATATTTTAAATATATATATTTTTTCATATCCCATGGTTGCTCCGTCTAATGCTTTCACCACATAGTTTCTTTTTTCAGATTTCTTTTTCATGGCACTCATATAATATTCATAATATGAAAATTATAATTGTCACTATTTTACAAATACACGTAAAGAATTTTAATTGCGTTGTTTCTTTGTCGTAATTTCGAGGAATAATACCACACGACAACACGGAATGGCTGCTCCATATAAATGTATCTACATATGTAGCAACCGGAATGATTTATCAAATTGCATTAATTTAGACAATCTTTATTATGAATCTACACAAATGGAACAATTTTCGATTTTATGTTTGCCGAAAATTATTTAACTTTTAAAATTGTTGTTTTCCGTCAATATAAACCAAACTCATGGTTCTTTTGTGCTCTTGCTAAATAATGTTGATATACTTTGAAAAAATTCATGCATAAATTTATTAAAGTATTAATTAAATGTAAGTAAAAAATGAAATTGGCGAAAAGTTTAGTTTGAATATTTTATTTTATTTATTGTTTCTAAAGAGCAATCGTATGTTAGCATGGCATAATTAAAAAATTTGTAGCTTTTGGAAATGTAACTTATAACAAAAACATTGCAGAAGTTCTTTAATATAAAGTCTATATAAAATATTAATAAAAAAATTATTGTCGTTATTGTGGAATTATTGTCGTTCAGACAAAAGATCTATAGTTATTAGAGTGCATAAAAACAAAGTATTGGATAGATAAAGGCATAAAAATTAGTAAAAAAAATTGATATTTATTTTGTGTTTATATTATTATCTCATAAAATAAAAACATATATACAAGGTAATAATATTATACTTTCCAAGTTTAAAAATATTTTTACCAACCATTTACGCAAACAAGGCGCCTGTATCGTTCGCATATATGTGTTATATCGAAAGTAGCAATTATATGTAGGTATGTATGAATACATAAAAGAAGAAAAAACACAATTTTCATAATTTCAGTTTTGATCAATAAAAACTAAATGAAAACTTTGATAAATAAACTTATATTTCCTTCGTATCGCCGTCAATTTCAACCATTCTGTATATAAATGTAAACTAATTAATATCAGCTTCTGACCTTAAAATATCTGTACTCCAATACTCCAATTTGTCTTTATTTACTAAATTATTTGTGATTTATTCTAATCATAAACAGTGATTAAGTAAGTATACAGCAACTATGTTTGTATTATTATTCCAGACTATGTAACACCTATTAATTTAATTTAATAATGCAATTGAAATGGTGTTCCAAGATATATAAAGTAGTTTTTTCCAAGATGCAAGGTACGGTTTTTATTAAAAAATTAATAGGTAGTAAATAGATTAAATGATAAATAAAACTTTCAATGAAAATGGAACAGAAAGGATTAATCACAGCAATTTGAATTTAAAAAATAATAACAACAGAAAAAAATTAAAAATCTCTAAATTTAGTTGAAAAAATTTAGAACTCGAAAAATACAAAATTTTGCTTACCTCACACTGAGCAATACAAATTCTAACGAAAACAGCAATAACAAATGTCCAATAATATAACTAAATATTTATTTAATTGTCATCAGGTATCATCAGTGCTTAAATTAAATCTAATGTTCCAAGATATATCTGTAATCATCAAAATAGAATAATCTCCCCTATGTATTTTGTGATTACGATGTATTTTGATGCTTAGTATTTAATGCTTTTTTGTGACACAAGGCATTTTGTGTACACATGTCTATTTTATTTACGTTCCTGCGGCGAAACTCAGATAAGCATGAGATAGCTGCGTGAGGCGCATCCGTTATTATTTCACGTATTATTATTCTATGAATGTCACGGTTAAGGCAAGTGTCAAGAGAAAACGCCCTGTTTTTTAGAAAAATATCTACGAACATTTGGCGACAATCTTCCTACGCGATCAGTTAATTTTCGCGAGATTTGAGTATTTACACTTTGAGCTTTTCACTGATATGAACTTAGCGACTTTATAAAAAATAAAAATTAATAATATAGTCGATTTTTATCTTGTTTGTATTGCATTTCATTTTGTTTGCATCTTAAAGACGACTGGTACAAAATAATTAAAAATTAATCAGTTTATCCCAACTTTAAGATATTTTAATTTCATTAATGTTTCGATAAAGATTCGTTTACACCTCTTTGTACCTCTTTTCATTTCGTTTGTATTACAAAGAGTTTGGAAGTACGGCATTTTTCAATTCATGTCTAATCGGCAAATAAGTAAATTCGATCAACTAATGAAGTCAGGGAAGCAAGTCAGCAAATTTGGTAACTAATAAAGGCATGCCAAGAAAGTAATTAATTTTAAATAATAGAATATATATATAAATATATATGTATATAAATATATAAATATATATAAATATATAAATATATAAATATATATATATATATATACATTCTATTATTTAAAATTAATTACTCTATTAATTATATATATATATATATATATATATATATATATATATATAGACATCGCCTTTATTATATGGTTTCTTCTTTTGCTTTTTAGCAATTGTCGTTTTTTCTTATGTACGATTTCTCTGTTATCATAGAAACATGGATTTTTAAAGCTGTATCAGTTTGTATCTGCTTTGAAATGTATATGCATTGAAAAATGCACCGCATTCCGTACATTTTCCTTTTATTTGAAAAAAGATTTCTCCTAGGTTATGATTAATTCTTCCATTTTTAAAAGCAAAACAACACGGTTTTAATTGATTTCATAATTCATTATAAATAATACTTGTCCAGATCTGAACAATATACCTACATTTATTATTTTTATTCGATAATTTGTATTCAGATATACCATATTTTTTTAAATATAAATATAGAATAGTACGCCATGTTTTAAGGGCACATGAAAAATATTTTGATATTGACCAGTTTGATTGACAAATAGCGTCAAATGAATCAATTGAGTTCAATGATCAAATGAAACATTAAATTTTTTATGAAACCGCTCAAGAATTCCATTTATATTTTGCGATAGATAAATATAAATATTTCGCACTATAAGATTTTTATTCAAAATATTTTTTGCTTTTTTCCAAATTGGATCAAATAATCGAAGAATCTGATCTTTAGCATAAAAAAAAATTCCACTCTTCTAGTAATTCAAAAATTTTATCAATATTTCTTTTTGGTTGACATGACATCTTGCAAGTTTTTATTTGCAAATTTATTTTCATAAATAAGCAAAAAAGCAAAAACTATTTTATCTTTTAAGTGATTAGCGAGTTGCAATTACAAATAATGAACGAAATCGTGGATATCGAGATGCGAAGAGCATATAATAATTTTAGACGAGTATAGCCGGGTTTTTTATGTCCAATCGGAACACACCTAATATCTTGTCACCTTCAAAATATACTGATGTGTTACTTGGCATAAGAAGTGCTCCTATAAGAGATGATGGCAAAAGTGAAAGGGACCGTTTAGAAGAACAATTGACCGTTTAGAAGAATGATCGAGTTGACGATGCTAGCGACAGTGCTGGCAATGCTGGCGATGCCACTGGCGATGGTGCAGTCGACGGCACTGTTGATTATTGGTTGTTTTTCCGGATCCTCGAAATAAAAAGAGGTGCAAACAATCTTCTCTATCGAACCTTATTGGCCGTTTTGCACTATCTTAAAAAAATAGATTTATCATTTTAGCATTAGGTTTTAGCGTTACTGAAACTTAAGAATGCTGTGCTTCCGAATCCTTTGTAGTACAAAATGAAAAGAGATACAAATGGATAAAAACGATTCTCTATCGAAATGCCATTAATGAAATTAAAATATCTAGCTGGTCATTTTTTATTTTGTATTCTTTAAAGTATAAATTAAATAAAATGTAGTACAACAGGTAGAAATGAAGTACAAATGAATTATATTATTCATTTCTGGTTTTATAAAGTCGGACCAGCCAAGTTCATATCGGTCGATTTGTCCTGATATTATTATTAATAATACGCGAGATTCAATATGATGAAGATTCATTCGAACAAAATGTATTGCGCGAACAGCCGGCAAGGCAATAACCATTTTTCAGATATATTTTTAGAAGATACATTGCGCGTATTTATCTTCCATATTAGTTTTTATATTTAATTTGTTTCCTTATTTTATAATATATAATAATAATTTATAATATATAAAAATAATAATATAATAATAATAATATAATAATAATATATAATAATAATAAAAAATAATAATAATCATTATAAAACGCAGATATTATTCGTTATTCGGAGCAAGAAACAATACAACTGGAAGCAACGGATATAATTTCACCGTGGCGCCTAAGGTCTGTATATTTTTCGAATTTTCTTAGCCACTCGAGAATCATTCGTTGCGCTATAATTTGCGAGAAATCGCGGATTATAATTTTGTGATCATATCTTTCCCACATTATTTTTTCGTCGTGATATAATGTGGTGCGTGTCACATGCAATTAGCGTCGAGAACGTCGTGCAAAGTGTCGCGCGATTGTAATTAACCGCGTTTTCGCGAGTGAGTGTGGTGTGACTGTAACAAAGGAACTGAAAGAAGGAAGAGGTATGGAAAATAACAAATGACGATGAAGTAAATATAGGACAAATAATTTATAATTTATTTATCATTTGCTATTAACGGATATAATTCTTTATCCTCATATTGTTTATGTACAATTTTCAACGTTTGAGATAGATGCAAAAATTTTTTGAAATACTCACATATGAGAATTAATCCTTAATATATGCAAGGCGACTTTTCGATATATTCTCCTTTATGAAGCTCAAATTAAAAATGCGCGAACTATCTCTGAAAACTCTATATGTAAAGAGCCTTCTCTGCATATATTAGTTTGTGTAATATAAAATGTCGGATTTTTTAGAGAGGAATAAAAATCGTTTTTTTTTAATTTAAACAAACATTTTACTTGTCAATATAAGCATCATTTTGTATGCTCTTTACCAATGTAATTTCAACAAAAAATTCCTCTCTTTAAAGTCTTGATCTTTGAAAGATATAAAATCTATAAGAGTCCTTCTCATTCTCATTAAAATGATTTATTTTGTATGTGATATTTCTGCGAACAAGCGGTAATCCTGTCGGCAAAAAATCCGACAAATATGAAAGATATGGAAGATGACTAAGAGGAAGTAAAAAAAATTTATTCCTTCTTATATTCATTCTTACATAATCTTCGATTAAATAGAAAATATCAAACAGTCGTGTATAGATCTTTTGTGCCTAATCATATACTTCGTATGAATTTATATACCTACACTCTTCATTTTGTGAAATTGCGCGCTGTTATTTCTGGACACGTAACATAGTCTAAATCTAAAGTTAGAATAGTATCACGTAATTAAATTCATAATCAATTTAATAATACAGATATCTATATGTATCTTTAAAATCCCCCCCTCCCCCCCTTCATCCCCAGATTATACCGATAAAGAATATGCTGCAAAAAATATTACTCTAGAACTCTCCTACAATCTGTGCGAGTGTTGTTCCAATTCGAGCTATGTAATGATATTTATTGCAACAGTTTATAAGTATTAAGGAAGATAAAATTAAGAAAGAAAAATTTATTGCAACAGTCTATAAGTATTAAGAAAGAACGTCTTCAAAGGCAAACGTATAAATCAAATATATAAATCATATAGACATTTGGAACATCTTCTATTTAATTGATTATTATCATAAAACGGTGACACATATTTAATAAACACATTTGCCTTTAAAGATGTTCTTCCTTAATATTTATAGCAATAAATCTTTCTTCCGAGAGGAGACAGTCGAATAAAAATTACCGATTTATTATCGGATCTGAATTAGACTCTTCATCTCTTAGAGTTATATGCATCTTTCTGCACCATGATCACTACAGAAATAAATAAAATTGTATAAATCTATGATCTTAATAATTATTCCAAATAATAAATTTTATTGAGATTGAAATTAAGACACAAACAATGCTTTTATTTGAATTAGGAGTATTTAAGGTACTACTTCGAATAATATATTTATAAATTATTTTTCCATAAAATAATACGATTTAATGCAACAAAGCAATCAAGTTATTTAATGAAATAACGTTTTTTTTAGTAAAATAAATATATACAAATATAAGTCAAACAAACACATATATACATATATACACTTTTTTCTGTGTGTACTTTATGTTCTCCAAAGATTAAAATTTTTTGAAGAAAGGAATTTTTTGTTGGAATGACATTGCCAAAAAAGTCATACAATTAGATAGTGTCTATTTTAATAAAATGTTAATGTTTATTTAACTTTAATAAAAAATTATTTTAATTTTTCTCTAAAAAATCCGATATTTCACGATCTAATACTTAAAATAGTAAGTAGACCAAGATAGATTCAGTTGTAGAATACATTTCAAATTAATAAAAATGAATTTTGTAAATATTTTTTTAATACTCTTTAAACAGTCATTACTTATTTAAAAATATTCAGAATACTACGAAAAATTGCTCATTTAAAATTATTTATCAAATTTTATAAAAGTTTATATTTAAAGGAAAAATTGTTACAGGTGTACAAATTAATTCTCGGCCTTTTTTGACCAACTTTGACATTTATAAAAACATTAATACAAACTTAATTTTCAAAGTAATCTCCTTTGCTTTCTATACATTTTTGCCATCTCTCAGGCAATTGTCGAATTCCAAATTGGAAAAATGATGGTGGTGTTGAGTCAATGAAGTCACAGAGGCTTTTTTCGATCTGTTCAAATAACATGTACTGAGAATCAGTTAGGTGGTGTTGTAAAGATGGAAATAGTTGGTAATCCGAAGGGGCCAAGTCTGGAGAATACGTCGCATGAGGGAGAATTTCCCAGCCTAAATCTGAGATAGTTTCCAGAGTCTTTTTTGCTATCTGGAACTGGTTGTTATTCTGCAGCAATATCATCATCTTTCTCCCATTGTCAGTAGACAGGCTTTCTTCGTCAAATGGGTCACTTACAAGGATCAGTTGTTGCTGGTAAAGCTCAGAAGTGACGGTCTGGCCAAGTTGGAGCATTTTATAATGGATCACGCACTCCTGATCCCATCAAATGCATAACAATACCTTTTTTGCATGGATGTTTGATTTTGCGGTGCTCGTTGATGGTTCATCTGGACAGACCCATGGTTTTCGCCTCTTAAGAGTATCGTACAAAATTCACTTTTCATTATAAATAATAATTTTAAAATCCTATTTCTTGAACTTGGAGAGCAAGAAGAGAGCAATATCGTGGCATCTACTTTTGTTTTTGAGAGTGAGCTCATGAGGGATCCACCGGAACTCTTTGCGAATCTTCCCCAGCTTCTGTAGGTGAGATGAAATGAGTTGGTGTGACACTCCAAGTGCCTCTGTAAGTTCCAGTTGAGTTTGGCTCTCTCGCCCAAAATTTGTTCCAATTCTTCGTCTTCCACTCTTTTTGGTTGATCATTCTGAAGGTTGAAATTTTCCTCTCGAAACTGTTGGAATCATTTTTTACACGTGCTATATGATACAGCCTTTTCACTCAAAATCGAACAAATCATCTCTTTCACCTCAACCGCGTTTTTTTTAAGTTGAAACGCGAAAAGAAGACAATGCCTTAAATGTTGCTTTTCAAACAACATTGTCTCTGATTTTTCAGGTTATGATCACAATAGAATCAAGTATTAGAGTGCTGTCTCATAGCAGTCAGAAAACAGAATTTCGGAAATATAACGAAGAGGGGCTCAACCAATCAGAATCTAGTCCGATTTTTCAATGGCCTCGTTCCCCATGGAACGATTTTTACGGAAAATGAGATGATATTCTAACCCCTGACAGCCAAACTTGAAAAGACATATTATGCGCAGAGACTGCTACCAGGATCTGAATGCCAGAAAGGCAACAGATTTTAAACAGACTCTATAATATCTGGTAATGTTAGAAAATTGCTGCCAGAAATCTGATGGAACCTGTTGACATCCTGTGTTAACAGACTGATAACAGAAATCAAGCAGATCCTGCTGCCACGATCTGATGCTAGAAAAGCAACAGATTTCAAACAGACTCTGTAATATTTAATAATGCTAGAAAACTGCTGCTAGAAATCTGACAGTACCTGTGAATCCTCAAGTCCTATCAGCAGTATCTGTTTGATTTCTACTATCAGTCTGTTGACATAGGATGTGAACAAGTTTTGTTAATAAAATGTTAGTAGAATGGGACCTCAGATGAACTTAATCTGCTAACATTTTGATCAAATCTGTTGCCAGTCTGCTGACATTCTGTCAACATTTTACTGACTGGACCTTAAATTATTTTTAAATTAAAGAAATTTTTTTATAATCTTGTAGTGTAATAAGAAATACATCTAACCTTTATTTTTTTATAGATTCTACTACTATAATATGTATCTTTTTTCTTCTAAAACAATAAAAATAAATGTTTTGATTTTTACATATTCCGAAAATATTAGTCCACGGGGAACCCAGTCACAAAAATTTCGGATTGACAAGTCAAAATGATGATTCTGACCTCCTCCTCTCCGTTACTTTTTCCGTTTTCCGAAGTTTTGACTGCCATGGGATAGCACCCTTATGCCTCCATGCATTTTAAAGCTAAAAGATAACACTTTAAAATTACTATATGACGGGGAAAAAATTCCAATTTGAATAGGTTCTGTAATCGATGAAAGGTAGGGGCCGAGAATTAATTTGTACACCTAATAATAATCACATAACATATTTATGCAAAATTTAATAAAAGATAGAGAAAGCAAGAAAAAAATTATTTTTCTGTAATATGTGTGTATAAATATCTAATATACATACATACATACATTAAAATCGATATTCTTATGTATGTACTTTAAACTATTTTTCTAATATTATCGGATTGGAATTAATATCTGATTAGCGCTATTGTTTAATTGTATTTTTGTTTTCAAAATAAATAATAATCAAATATATGCAATATGATCCATGATACACACACAAGAAAATGATCGACTGATTCTATGGAGAGCTTATATTTTTCGTCCTAGTTTCCAGATGTCGCAGGTTGTCTACTTACATGTATTTAGTAAATCAGTGAACATATGAAAGAGATCAAGATATCAGACTTTTATATTTTTATTAATAAAAAAATTAATAAATTAGATGAGTGTAATATATTATATATATATATATATATATATATATATATATAATATATCATATATACATATACATATGTGTATATAATATATATGATTGTTACATAGATTGAATTATTTTAAAATTAACAAATATAAGAAGAAACTTATGAAAACTTAAAAAAAAGATAAATTTATTATTTATTTTTGCTAAACCGGACACATTACATTTAATCAGAGCACATACAATACATAGAACAGATGTATATTTTTTATATCACAGATTTTTTTATTTTATGATTATTCTGGCTCTCAAGGAAATGTTATTTTCGAATACTATTTTAAATCATTATCAAAAAATAGCCGAAACAAAAAATTGAAAAACTTTACATGTCATTCTTATTTTTCGGTTTTCGATAAGTACAGCTGTAGGATAGACAAATCATTCAGTATTAATTGTGTCAGAAAAAGATTAATGAGAAAGCATGCGTATGAAGGATCGAGCGGGGCAAAATGCTGAGTCAGGAAAAGATGATAATGCAGCACCATTTTATATTAAAGTCATGCACAAGCGCGCGTGTGTATGTATGTGCGTGCGTGCGTGCGTGCGTGCGTGCGTGCGTGCGTGCGTGCGTGCGTGTGTGTGCGTCAATGTGTGTATATTGATGAATTGGTAAAAGGAAGATGTGTGTGTGTGGTTGCTTTTCAAAAAAGATAGTTATATATTGCATATGGCATATCTTTTTTAAATAAATAATATATTTTCTTTACTAGTTGATTCATGTCATTGGTCTGTACATAAAAGTATTAAAATACAGTTGTCAAAAAAATGAACAGTTTACAAGATATTTAATACTCTATGTAAAATGTGCCCGAATAAAGTATAAAATATTTCGTAAATTATTGATTTTTTGACAACTCTATCTTAATACTTTTATATGCAGAATAAGTAGATTCATATTATGTAAAAAAAAATATAGAATTTCGTTTTAAAAAATGGTGAATGACCTTTATGTGATCTTAAAAAGTTGATTTAAAAAAAAATTAATTTTAACATTATTTGTCCCCCTTCAAGTCATATAACTTTTGTCTGAAACATTTTTTCTACAGTCAAAAATAAAGGTTTCTGAAGAGTAAATTAAAATAGGACATCTTGTATATGAAGGTTATTTGTAATGTAAAGATATAAAGTCCAAAAAAATATTTGTAAAGCATTTTATTTTGGAATAATTTATAATACTTTTAGAATATATCTTTATTTATTTTTCAACATAATCACCATGGATTCAATGCACTTGATGAACTTGATGAACTTGTTTCTTTGACATCATAGAAATCTCTTGGATTTTTTTAACTATTCTTTCTTAACTAGTCTCTGTTCATGAAATTTATCGATTATTAAACGCCTATCAGTATGAATTTTTTCTTCAATTTTTTAAATGAGTTTATTGGTGACACTTCTTTATATACACATTATAAACATCATTTCTTCTTGTTTTAAATTCAAGACACTATTTTGCTATATTTTGTTTGTTCCTTATGTCTCCATCGTAGATAAAAACAAGTTAGTTGATGAACTTCACGAATAATAGAGCAGAAGAGAGTAGGGGGAAGATTTCTATGACATCGGAATCAAGAAAATAGTTCTTAGGCTCACCAAGGTCCATTGGTGATTTTATTGAAAAATAAAGATGAGTTCTAAAAGTAATATAAATCAATTCCAAAATAAAATGTTTTACAAATATTTTTTCGGTATTAACTCTCCGAGGCCATTCTGAGTAATGACCAGACGAAAATTTAGAGTCCAATATTTTTAGGATAGCCCGTACAACCATTGTTATCGTTTAATTATCTCTTTTTTATATATTTTTGTAATATTTTTCAATAAAAAGCACTTTATTTGCAATAAAAAATACATGAGTTAAAATGTGGAAATATTGGCGATTATTCAGTGTGGCACTGAAAAAAGAGATGTAGCCTCGGAGGGTTAATGTACGTATCAATAGTATATTTCGTCATTTATATTAAAGTATGCTTAATAAGTAATTGCGAACGAAGTTCCAACCAGAATTTTAATATGCAATATTGCATACCAATAGCATTTCGTTATAATCGTGTTAACTTTAATTGGGAACATTTCAACATTATTAATCGATAAAAATTCGTATGAATGAGTCCCGAAGAAGATTGCTATATTAACTGTACCTGTTAAAAATAGCGGGATATCGTGGTGACGATCGGGAATTGAATAGAAATAGCGACGAACAAAGAAATTAAAGGACAGTTAGCTTCCCGGAGCGATTATGCTATCGGTTTTACTCTTCGTTAGTCGCCGTTGCAACGGGCCAATTCTCACCCTAGTCGAGTTCTGAAGCTTTTCGCGGTCGTTATGGGGTATTTGTACAACACAATTTATCTCACCCCGGGGCCACGAATCACAATGGCAGTTGCGCGACGACCCCGTCCATTCGACCCGAAGGAAATATCCGCCGTATAATAATCGATTACTGGCGAATGAAAGGAGAAGAGACCAACGAGAGATTCGGCATGCATAACGCGCACACATACACGCACACACACATACAGATGTTGTTGGCAGAGAGGCCTAAAACCTGGGGGCTGCATCGTCGAGTTTAGGTAGACAATTACTCGGCAATATTCAGGAAAGTCAATATATACGGATTTCCTCAAGTGCACTGGCGACGCTACGTTGCAAAGCATTGTTGATGTGTTCAAACTGTACAGCGTGTTCGCACGGATGAAATTGTACTGTAAAATTATGAGTTTAATGGTGCTTTCCAGGCGCATTGTAATTGCGCTCTGGACGACGGCTCCGTTTCTTCGCGCATCGACGGTTTCTTTGTTCGTGACTGAAGATTTAGGTCCCGAGTTCCCCAATACCCGAGAGCGCGCGATCCCAGCATCCCCGTCACAGTCCCTGTCGGGCTGTCCGCGTCCACTTCGTGTTCACACGTATCCCGGGGGCTATAAATAAGCGTGGTCACCGGACACGGTCGCTCGCGTACGGGAAAACTTGACTAATTGCGAGTAACCGCGCTGACGTCGTTGCTCGTTTCTTCTCGTCAAGATATCCTCTTCGCGCGGCCATCCCTGCCTTTTACGGCCTTGTAATATACAGTTGGAACGCACGCCGTACTTTTTCGTCGGCCGTTCATCATTCCGAGACTAATCTCTTCTACTTGGGTTGCGCTGACGCATCGTTTGTCTTACCCTTAACGTAGAGTAGGCAGAATCTTATAGCCTCAGTCGGGTTCGGAGTCAGGGGCTTGTCCCATATCGAATTGTCCAACTGCAGGTTGGATGTCGTCTTAACTTTTTGAAAACACACTGAATTTGTATTCCATGTGTAACATAAGTATGTGATCATTTATCGTTCAATATTCTTTGGCCATTGCACCATTTTTCAAAACATCAGCTGATTAGTTTTAAAATAGCTAATTATTAATTGAATCAACGATATTTACCGTACATCATTGCCTCTTCGCTAACGCGCCGTATTGGCTAAATAATAATATCAAAGATTTCGCAAACAACCTTGCTCGTGAGACCCCGGATCAATTTGTAGGATAGTTTTCGAAGGAGTCCGAAATGAGAGAGTAATGCGAAATGACGAAGCCTGCGGCCATATAATCTCGTTTGGCGGAGGTAATTGCTTCCTAATCGCGCGCGACCAATCAGCCTAACTGTGTTACGCTGTCTAATTCGTTTATGCGGCGATGTTGTATCGGTCTAACCCCTCTCGTTCCTTATCGAAGCCCTGGATTACTCGGGTCCTTTTCCGCGTAAATCCCTTCCTACGATTCGCTCCAATTCCAATTGCGAAAGCTGTCGATCTATAGAGTAGTAATAGCTTTGGCGAGTGCGTGCGTGTATACATATATGTGGTCAGTTAATCGCCTTCTATTTGTTCTCTGTTGATTATTCCGTTCAGATTGATAATCTTCGCGATTCTCAATCTTAATATTTCGAAAGGAAAAAAATTATCATTTATTACCACATTTAAATATTGTTTAACATGTCTGTTCAAAATCGTTTCATTCATTATCATTCATGATCGACGTGAATGTAAAAAATAAATTGGAAGGATTCTCAGAAAGATTTTCGAAAGTAGACATAAATTAAGTTAATGAATTTAAGATTATCATTTTTATATATTTTATACATTATTTCATAATATTCCGAGTTTCGAAGGTAAGGCAGGAAATAAAATCGATACTTGTAAAATATGTAAAAATAAAAAAAATAAATGTATTGTATATATAAACGAAAAACGGAATACATAGAGAAGAGATAGTGTAAAAACATGATAAAACCGGTTTGCCGCCTAGCGAACGGAAACCATTGAATTCACTGGCGCCAACTAATCCGTTTGAAGCACTCTTCAGCAAGTGCCGCTGCTTTCTTTTATCGCCGTCGATGCCTTCCCTGATGCAAAACATTGCCGGAAGAGCACTCTTGACTAGGTACTTGATGCGTAACTTTCTTGTCACGGCCAAGAACAGACGTTACACACTATATAGTAGCCGCAAGTAGCGTTCGATGGGAAATGATAAACATTATGCGCATGTACGTTATAAAAATTTATACGTTCAGTGGAAACGGACACTCGGTGGACTTTGCGAGATTAGTTTTGACAAGCGAAGGAAATCTTTTTTTTTTCTGTCTCAATTTTTTTCTCTTTGTAGAGAGAAGAGACACCCTTAAAAGAAAATAAATGTAGACAGTTGCCATGAATTCAAACACAGTCGCGATTTAAAACTGGGATCTTTGTCAGAGGCGATTTTTCTACGCGCTCGCTTTCGCGGTAACGCGGCTCGATAGAAGCTAACGCGGCTAAGGTTGGCCACTCATGAATACATTATCCTTTGTAACGAGGTGAATAGGTCAAGTAGATGGAGTCACAGCGTCTGTTCATAAATCACTTAAAGGGCAAGCGAAATCACCCCGCGTGCAAGCCGGTTCGACTTTTCGTGCATCTGCTTCCGCTTTTTGTTTCGTGGCATGGTCACCAGTTCCCCTCCCTTCGCGGAAGGAGCACGCCCTTTTCTTTATTCAACTTATCGCAAAATTATCGTGGCTGCCGTTTTTTTTTTTATCGTCCTCACATTCACACGGGACGCTTCATGATGTCGCATGTCGCGTGCTATCGATGCTCGTTCATGCGATGGAAAAGCGATAATAACTCGCGACATGCGAATCGGAGATATCGTTTAGGTATTTTGCAGTTTTCGTGGTATTTCCATAGAATAGAGGATGGAAATTCAGATCCATCTGATATAATAACAGTTACGCGCTTCACCATCCGTAAAGTTGGCATACAAACGTTATCCAGCCAGAAATCAATTTTATGACGTAATTTAAATAATTTAAGTTCCCGGGGGACGGTAAATTGTCATCAGCTGTCATCGGGAAATCGATGCTTTTATCACGCGATCGTTTGTTATATTGCAAATGATTTATTTCAATGTAGCAACGGTGATTAAGGTTGTGCTTACACTGGAAACGCGAGTGCGCTAATATTGATTCGCCGTAACACGACAGAAGCGATGACGACCATAATTTATAATTCTCACCGGAGCATTTGACTGAACATTATTAATTTGCGCAGTCGGTTGAACGTTAGGCGGATTTACATATCGTATCATTCATTATTGCATATATCTGCGTATACTCATTTTGCACACGATAAAGCACTGTCGTAGAAAAGTTTCATAATATAAATTTCGCGCAAATGTTCTTGTGAATGAATCTTGACTCTTGAATCTCGAGGAAAAAATTATGAAGAATAATTTATTCATGATCAATTACAAGACATCAATAGTTATTATAAATATTAATGAAAATAACGATAAATGGAGACATTCATTTATGTATTATAATAAGCCGTATTTTTTTATCATCGACCATACATTGCGTATTATACTTAATTATCATTTTATGAATTAATGAATCAACGATTTTATATATTTCCAATTTAATTATTCGATTTAAGCTTGTAAATGTAAATGATATTTCTCATATCTCTGTAATCGATATAATAAATACCATAAATATATCTTGCATATGAAATTATTTTAAATAAATATCATAAATGTACATTGGACATCAAGATAATTAAAAAGATAAATTAAAAGAAAAGAAACGGACAGGAAAGTGAAGTTTTTCGTAAGAGATATTTCGCAAGAGATCTAACTGTAAGCTAATCTGGGATAATGATGGTATTAATAAAAACGAGAATTTTCTTATTTTTTTGTACGAAACGATTTGCTGTATTTCGGTTTTGAAAAAATCAAACTTTCGAGTAACATAGACTAAAACAATGATAGAATAACGACGAGTTGATGTAGATAACGACACTGACGCGTGCCAGGTAAATACAAAGCTTTGTAACCACATATAAAAATCAGACATACATAGAGTCAACATAAGAACCAGAATTGTGAGCAAATTCCTCGACACATTCGCAATGTCTTTCGACATTATAACTACGAACGTTGCGTTATAATAAAGCTATTTACAAATTACAATATCTTGTAATAATAGTCATTCACGTCGCTCTTCAATATAATGTCATGTACAATACGTAAAGTTCGATGTGCTACATAATATCGACAATATCGATAGTTACTAAAACTTTGGTTACGCAAAAATAGATGTAGATACATACATATATACATATATATGTATATATTATATTCATATGTATATTTATATACGTATGTATATATGTATATCCGAACTATTCGCCTCTTCATTAGGGATTTGTTAGAGTTTATATATCTATAAACAAATGTACAATAATTACAAGGGAAGTAGGACATTGATATAATTTATAAATAGTACATATATAGTGATTACATTATATCAATTATTTATTTCCCACAATCGCAAAAACGGAGAATATTTCAGTCGAAAGTGAATGCGAATGACGAAAACTAAATTTGTTCCATTGCAGTCCCGATCAATTTCGAATGAATAAAATGCTAAAAAATATTTAAAAATATTGCACATATTCATTGTTTTCCTATTTGTATTCAAATGTGCATGTAAAATGCTAAGCAAAAGTACACAACTATTTTAAACAAAGAATACTATGCAATATATGTCTGAAATAATTATATAATATTTCTGCACAAAGTAAAAAGCAGGATGATAAAATATTAATTATGCACATCTGCACGTTTGCTCGTAAAAAAAATATAACATGCTAAAAAAATATTTAAATAAAAGATAATATTACAATTCTAGTAACCCCAAATTTCACTTGAAAAATTAACCATTCGCAATAATAATAGCAAAATCATAATCAAACAGTATAAATAATAAATAAATCTTGCATCGAAACATGAAATGTATTTTTCTTATACGTTCTCCTTTTGACATACAAACATAAGAAACCACTGTGTCAAGGTTTATATATATTTATATAAAATTATCGTAATTTGCATATAGCGAATTCTTCTTGCGATTGAAGTAAATGCGTGACAAAGCGTTCGTCTATCCGATTAGGACGATTACTTTCGTTCGAAATAAAATCCCCGTAATTGCGCGTTCATTAACAAATTCTAGTCACACACATATTCGCACGCGTATAATCTCTTTCGCGGAAGCTCATCGCATCGCATTCTCTCCCTCTCTTTCTCGCTCAACTTTCTCACTCGGAAATCACAGTTAAACATTGGTTTTTCGACGTTTGGTGTGGCACTCGTCATCCGATACTGAGAGGTACATCCGACAGAGTAGATGGACAGAGAGCGAATAAAATATCGAAAAATTTACTCTCGCGCGTCACGCAACTTTTAATCGTAAATTAAAATCTTGTCGGTTCTCTGAAAGAGTTTATTAATTTAATAGCACTGTTAAATTGCACACATCCAAAATGTACGGCCTTTCCGGCGTGTACTGCCGTTTAACACGGGTTTTCGTCACAAATTCGTCGCTTCTGCTCTAAATTGATGCGAAGTGATTCGTTCTCCGATGCTCTTAGTGGCAAGAAAATTACGAGTCTGAAAGATATTGCCGAATAACAGACGAAATTTTGCAGTCAACTACGGCGAGGCATAGTTCTCTCTTTGCGTTAGGCAGTTGAAAAATACGTACCTCATAAATCGGATTTTTCAGCTGTGGATATGTTTTTTGGAAAAGTAATGCATGGAATGCGTAATATGATGTATTTCTCTCTTGAGCTGCATCAGTTTTCCGTTTAACCAGCTCAAATAGTAACAAAGATATTCGATATTTTCAAGTACTCGATCTCGACTATATTTTTGCTCATGATTTTTATTTGCGGGATATGAAATTAAATTATGCTATTTGTGAAAAATAATAATGATCGACGAATATAACGGATAAATAGAAAAAAATGAAAAAAAAGAATAAACAATTATTTGAAAGCAATCAAAAACAATCGATATAGGTACATATATTACATATTTTTAGTTTATTGGAAAAAAAATTTTTTTTAAATAAAATTCCTCGTTGCTTCTCATGCATTATTATTCAATACTGCTGAACGAAGATTAATCGCCCTAAAAGTATTTCAAAAATGCAGCGACAAGATTGAATCATTACTCTTACAAAGCTGAGGTAGGCATACGCGATAACGGCGGTATTTTATCTTTCTGAGAGTAAAAGACCAAACATACAGATATAGTATATTACTTTTTGTTGAAAATAGCGCTCGCAGTAGAACGCTCGAATACCATCGAGACCTATTTTCAAAACAAAAACTTAGCATTTTAGTATATCTATAAAATATACGAAAAATCTGTCTGCAACATCGAAACAGTAATGATTCGCACTTAGAGATAACTAGAGGATGTTTCATGTGCATATTACTTTCGGATTCTATATTAGATTTTTCAATTAGAAGGTAAAAAAAGCTTAGCGTACAGCTTGCGGAAGACGCACCGAGTATACCGTCGCACAGTATAATCGAGAAAAAACGTTTCTACCGCTTCGGTGATCCGTTCTACGACTCCAGGTTCCTGTACAGAGAGAGAGATTCTGTGAGGGAAGGCAGCGCGCGATGGCTGCTCGTTCCACACACGTCCTCGAATCCGTAGCAGAGAATCACAGTTCGCCAGTCGACTCGTCGTGAGCGTCGTGAGGTGAGTTGGGCCCGCTGCCGAGAACTCATTGATGCATGCCGGAAGTGGCGCCCAGACGAGAGCCGTAGATGGAATAGGGCGAGAAGTACGCCAGTCCGGCGGTGGCGTGTGGATGCGGCGGCGGCGGTGGTGGCGGCGGCGGCGGCAGCGGCAGGCCGAGCGTCGACAGAGTCGGCGTCAGGAGCGGCGAGGGCTTTCCGTAGGGATGGTAGCGCGCGGTGGCGAGCGGACTCAAGGGTGGCGTAGGGTAAGACCGCGCGAACAGAGGATGAGTCGGATGCAGCGCCGGGGGCGGCCCGGGCAGCAGGGAGAGCGCGGCGGCCGGATCGGTCGTGCCGCTCGCCGCAGCCGCAGCCGCCGCCGCGACATTCGTATGACTTCGCAGATGCTGCAACAACTCCTCGGACGTGGTGAATCTCTTGCCGCAGTACGCGGTGTCGCCGGCGATCCAGTTACAGACGTAGGGTAGTTGCGTGCCCGCGGCCAGCGCGGCGAGCTGCGCGTGCGCGTAAACCGCGCCGAGCGACCCATAGGGCGAAACGCTGCCGGGTTTGTGATCACACTGAGCGCACCCGGCCGGGCAGGAACCCGGCGTCGCGCTCGCTCCCGACGGCAATTTGCCGTTGGTGATGTTGGCAGCGACCGCCGCCGCCGTCGCCGGGCTCGACAGTAGGTGCGAGTTGAGCTGGCAGCCGGTGCAGAAGGGATCGCGGCATATCGGCAACAGGCTGTCCGCCGTCACCGCGGGTCCGCCGGTGCTTTTCAATCGCGCGTAAAGATAGGGGTTGATGCCGTTCTTCAGGGCGGCGTGATGGGACATGAGCGACGTGGCCATCACGTCGATGGGCAGTTGACCGGGGCTGTAGCTCAAGTAGGCGGCGGTGGAGACTGGTAGACTCACGCCGGGCTTGAATGTGCCCAATGGGAGATCCTTGATAGATGGATCGGCCATCGCTAGCACGCTCACGGGACTGTAGGCGGGTTTCACTTGTAATGAGGGACTACTCACGGTTGGCTGGCTCGTCACGGCGTCCGCCGCCGTGCTCGACGGCACCAGGGGTGCAGAGCTTCTCGAGGCCGGCGAATCCCGCGCGACCTCGCCGTTTGGCGTTGCCGTTTTCCTACCTTGCGGCGTGACCGCGCGCGTCGACGCGGCACTTTGATTGCTCGGACATCGTTTACTGCTGTTGCCGGGGGTCCTCGATCGCCCGGACGTCGAGTGGCTCGACGTCGATCGCGACTCGTCCGGCGTGCACGCTTTCTCACGTCCCAGGCAGGATTCGTACGGCTTGAAGCTGGTCTTGCCGGCGTCGCTCGCCGACGTCGGCACCGTCGCTGACACCGTTATGATCGGCGACGACTTATCGCGAGACTGATCCGTGTTTTTGGATGATCTGTTACTCGATGTCTTGTCCAAGGAACTTAATAACGATTTGTTGGACGGTGGATCCGCTCCTATCTGACTGCAGGTCTGTGCGAGCAGTGCGAGTGGACTCTTCTTCGCATCCAGCTGAAATAAAAATATAGGAGAAATTTTTATAAGATGACTAAAATTGCGTTTGTACATAATTCAGAGTGAGATATTTGAAAAATAACAAGTTAATTTAAAAAAAAACTTTGTTAATCCTCGATGCAAGTGTCGTGTCAAAAAAGAGAATTATTTTTCGACTTTTTTTAGAATATAATCTTTTTTTGTGCAAAGCTACATTTATCATAAAATTCGCAATTTTCGTTCAAAAGCAATTATTATTTCGCAATATTAAATCTACCATGTATAGCCATAATATTTCCATTGCCTTTTAGAATTGAATTATTGATTTGCAAAATAACCGATTTACATTTTTCAACATAAAATTCCCACCCTCTGCATTTCGTTATTTCGAAAGTGAATAAATCGTGTCAACATTGATATGTAAAATTTTCTTATATTTAAATATTTTAAATACGCTGATACAGTTAGTATTAAGCGTTAGTATTAAGCGATTCACATTAGTAATAATTAATATTTGTCGATTGCGAGTCCGATCATTTGACGAGCTCGACCTCTTTCCGAGCAACATAACGTCAATGATTTTCGATCAACCGCTACACTGCAATATACGATCTGACAACTCTCGAAACTTGGCGCGTGACGCGTCTGGATGGAGGCAAGTCCAATTAATGACGCGCAAACCGCAATCTGTAGCGCCACGTCACTCTTTCGCCGGAGCGAGAAGTGACGTGGATAAAGGGTGCGTCGGACAAACTTATCCCACGGCTACCGCCCGCCCTTTTGATTTATCGAGAAATTTTTTTACGCGAGCGACGTGTCCCCCTCAGATTTTTTCCTAACGACCTGTCAACGTCGAAATTGAATTACTTCCACTAACAATGACAAATCTGCCGGGTATTAATTCTAAACTTCTATACCTATGGAAATTGCGACTAATGATCTTGATTCGCGGCGAAACTGAGCGTATAAACAGGAGGAGTTGGAGTTTCGCGCGCGCGCGCGCTCGTATCTATAAATCCTACGAATCTCTGGAATACGCGCCAGATGATGCGGAACGTTGCCGATGACCATCCGCGCGGAGTCTCTTTCTCTCCCTCTCTCTCTCTCTTTTCTCTTTGTTAAGAGCGAGAGACTCCGGGGAGATATAATCAATATGCTATTGCCCGATACAGACGTCATTAGCGTGTAAGTGCGGGAATTTAATATCGGCGCCTTCGCGCGCGCATCTCCCGGGCACGGAGTGGTCACGATGATGCACTCGGTATAATTAACGTATAGAGAAGCGATATTTCTCGTCGACTGATACGTCCACCGAACAGATGTTCCGCCGTAATTAAAATGCAACGATCATGCAACGCTAACTCGCCGCGCTGCTCACGGTCGGTCTGTACTAATGGCGCGACGCCGACAGATATTAATGCCGTGAATTGCAACAGGCCATTACGGCAACGCGAGGCTATATATTAATTGCGCTCGTGAAAGTTAACGGGAACGTTCGAACGTAATATTTTAATCCGCTAATGCCGCCCGCCGGCTTTTGATTGTCGAGGCTAATTTATGCCCCTCGAGACGGGAAACTTCCCTCCGCCCGCATCTCACGTGACTTTTGCTGAAATTTTCAATCATCTCTTATCTCTCGCTTCATTTTTCTTTTCAGTATTGTCGAGCCGATTTTTTTTTTACTGCAGGCACAAGTATCACATTTTTGCAAAGTCGCGGAAAAAGTCCCCATGGGAGAAGTGGAAAATATTTTCCTCGCGCGAATTGGACGTTAAAAAATTGCCGGTGCTTTGCCCTTGTTCCGAATCAAATTAATGGTCCAGCTACCGCGGGATCCTGACAAATGATTCGTCGAATCTTTACACTCCTCGCGAAGCAAATTACAAATTCAATCGCTTATTCATTAGGCTGCAAGTTCAGCCGTGCCTACGAATATTTTTGCGCCTGTTAAATATTAGAGAGGTTTGGAATCTCTGAATAGAAAGATAGCGCGCACCGTCGACGCGGCTGTGCCTGGAAAGCCGATCGAACGCCCGATTCCGCTCGCTTTTCCATCTCGTCCCTCGGCGCGCAACAATCAGCATTGTATTACCGAATCGCGCCTTGATTTATGACGCGCGTAAATCAACGCGACGCACGCCGTGACTCTGCCAACGCACACTCGCTGTCCCCAAAATAGTTTACAGGAGTTTCGGAGCATAAAACGCGGCGCGCGTGTTTCCGTCGGGATTAACGAAACGACGACAGGCGACGTTAATGAGCCGCTAGGAAAGATATTTTCAAGCGCGGGTCACGCATATACGCGCTCGTTTTCGAGCGTTCGGCTATTTGCGTTTGGCGTTAATAATATATAAACGTTGCGCGTTGATCGTCGTGAGATAATTATAGCGTATCAGAATAAAATTATCTCCGTTTAATCGTCACTGCGATTTTCGAGTTGCCGATATGTACCTGTAGAGCGCTTGTGGCGAGTTATCTCTCGCGTGATCTATTTATTATGTTCATTTATACGCGATTTATTTGCAACATAGCGAAAGGATTTTTTTTCCTCACTCCTTAAACTCCCATTCTTTCTCCACGAGATGCGGACGTAAATCATGCATGTACGCGTCGTTTCGAGCATTCGGCCATTTGCGTTTGCGTTAATAATATATAAAGATTTGCACGGTTAGCTATGAGATGATAATTGCGTATCGGAATAAAATTATCTCCGCTTAATCGTCATTCCGATTTTTAAATTGCCGATACTTGTGGAATGTGTTTACGGCGTGTTTATTATGCTAATTTATTTATATACAAATCGAAACGACTTTTTTTCACTTTAAACGCCAATTCTTTTTCCCGAAGACGTCGACATAAAGGAGCAACGATTTTCAAGCGCGTAGGTACGTTGTTACCTCACCACGCGTTTGGAACGCAAACGACAAGTGGGAAATATCGCTCGTTAAATTGCGAAGAATTTAAATGCTGAGAGATGCGTATCTCGACAAATCGTTAACTCGCGACGTACAAACAGGAACGGCGGGTATGAATAATGGGCTCCGTAAATAGCGACGTAGGAGGCGGCAGAGGAGCAGAAGGGAGGGAGGGGGGGGAGGAGGGAAGAGAAAAGAGAGAAGAGAAGAACGAATATAACGCGCGAATAAGAGAGACTAACCGTAGTAGGTAGCGGCGTGAGGTAATGATCAGGACGGAGATACTGATTCGCGCTGGACGTCAGCATCTTTCGTGGTCGATCCTCGCTCGGGCCGTCGGTCGTCGTACGTAGACGAAAGCACCCACTTTTCTCAATTCACACTCGACGGCTCATCGGGCGATCCAACCTGCCGCGCGACCCGTCGCACTCTCTCTCTCTCTCTCTCTCTCTCTCTCTCTTGCTCTCCCTCTTACATCCGTCGCAGCGGCGAAACAATGAAATCACTTTCGGCCGCGAGGCCATGCACCAGCGGCACTCTTTACTCCTGCGCGCGGTACGCAACCCTTTTCTTTTTTTTTTTTTTCACAAGCACCAAGCCATTCGAGAGAGGTCGGGGGCGAGAAAAACGGAGCACTATGCGTTCGGCAACTCGCGCGTTGCGAAAACAAAAAAAAGAAAGAAAAATGACTCGCGCGTCACAGTATTAGGGCACTACCCTGCGATTCCGTCCCGTCGACACGTTGACGCGGTGAGACCCGACTCGCGACTAAACCGCTCAGAGCGGTCGACGTGGAGCCGCGGTTGCCCTTCTCGTCGCCCGACCCTCACCACTCCACCACCGTTCAGCTGACTTCCCCTACTCGCACACCGCAGATTCGTGCTCCCCCGGGGAGCATCTCTCCCCTTCTTCGCGAGTCCGCGACAACATCGTCGGAGGGTGCCCTCTCCCCCTCCCCCTCCTCCTTCTCCTCCTCCTCCTCCTCTTCCTCCTCCTCCTCCTCCTCCTCCTCTTCCTCGCCGAGAGGACGGGGTATCGCGACTACGACTACGACGCGCGGAACGACACGAAACACCACGAGCGGCAACGACTAACCAATGCGGGCGAAAGAGGCGAACGTAAAGGTGACGGCGACGGCAACGGCAACGGCGGCGGCAACGGCGGCGGCAACGGCGGCGACGGCCGTAGCGACACGGTGGTCGTTGTCGGTTCGTGCTACGCCGACACTTTTGCCGGGTGCGAGCGACCCGGCCAACGACGTGTCAACTGGCGCGGGGTGCCCTCTTGGCGCGACTCCCACCCACGCCGCTCCGGGAGCTCCTTTCGTGCATGTACCATCGGCTTGCTACCCGGTACTTCTGATACTGTTACCTTCGATGTTTTCGCCTGACATCGTGGCGTTGCTAAAGAGCCCACGGACGCTATACTCCGTGTAACGCCCGGCACCTGCCCGCTCCCACGATGCTGCCGCGCCGAGTCCGCGCGCGAGAACCGCATTGAATTCGTAATCGGCAAATCGCGCTTGACGAACCCGCTCGTTCGTAGGAAAATTGCGCGCCCGGTATACCCTTTTATTTTTGCCGCCAGGAAATAGGGCGCCGGCACGCGAGGAGGCTTCCTAAGCGAGTCGAATTGGACTCTCGATTCGCCAACGTTGAACGGCTCCCATACAGCACGAAATTTGCGGTTATATTGTAGCAATGTTGCAGCAAGATTACAATCTTGCAGCAATATTGTTGCAATGTAACTGCAAGTTTTGTGCTGTATGGACTATATTATATGTATATTACATTCAACTCTTCCTCGTGTATTTCTGAATCATGAAATTTCATTTCGCGCAGAGATCGTGCGCAGTACCTAAATTCCTTCGGCAAAGATAGCCTCGGCGGAGAATCGTAGACTACTTTTGTCCTTTAGAGTCCTTTATTTCCCTACGAGCTAATTCAGACGGCGAGGAAAAAAAAACGGGAGCTAGGCTACTTCGCGCGCACTAAGGCGAACGGTTTTATTTCATCGTCGCATCCTAGTGCGTAGAGCAATAAAGTATCGAACAATATAATATACGAGCAAGTAGAGCGTGAAGCAGTATAACCATCGCCTTATGCACTTAACGCAGCCTTTGTTCGTGCGTTTACGACGATACACTCACGCTTGAGATCCAATGTACACTAACGTCATCGAGGCGCGTTATAAAGCTCTAGCCGCAATAAAAAGATGCCCGAACGGGTATAGATTGTAAAAGGTCTCCCTACCCGTTTCCTAAGCGTGTCTGTAAACACGCGTATTAAACGGATATTAAACGGTGAGAATAGATTTGCGATTGATAAGCGAGAAGCTGTCATATCTCAAGCTGTATAATATGGTAACATAAATCAGCCTTTTTTTCTTGTTGTTTGAAACTCTCGATATTTACTACTCCCGTGACAGGTATGGAAATTCATTATCATAAGCATAACGCTTTAAAATGTCATTCTAAAAAGGAAAGCGAAGCAGGAGCGAGATAAATGTTCATTTTACTTGAATCTGTACGAAACCATTCTTCAAACCTGTCATTTAACTGCAGCACATGAGGTAACAACTTACTCTAGCTATTTACGGTAATTGCTAAGAGAAACGAAAGCTAAAGATAAAAGATGGATAAGAAAAAATAAAGAAAGCTAAAGATAACAGATGGATAAGAAAAAAAATTAATTCTCTTGCGTCTCCGTACAACTTTTTTTTTGCACAAATCGCAGACTTTGGTAAAAAAAAAAAACGTGCTCGTAAACTTATCAGACATTCAGTCTTTTGTAAACGTTCCACTTTTAACGCACTAAAATAGCTTTTTTATATTCGCGACACGTGGGTGAAATTTAATACGGAAATAAATTTAATGCGAAAACGTTTAAAACGCTTGCACGCTGCACGAGGTTTAATGCATATTGTAACGATTAATGAATTCTACTAAAATGGATTGAAGTGGTAATGGCACCGGTATATGTTGGCGGATACGGATGCGCTGGCGATGCATCGAAACGCATATCAATTGTTTCATGGAAATTCGAGTGTCAATTCCTCTCATTACTATACACAAAATTATAGGATTGTGTATCGTGTATTGTGTGATTGTGTTGCATGTGCCATGCAGGAAAGGTGATTTACGTAATTCGTATTGATTATTGAATCGTACATTATCGTGTAACCTGATTTAATTCGGCACTTTAATTAAACACTCTAAGAGAAGACTGCTCGTAATGTTAACATGGAGTTTGGAAAAGATACATTTGCGGCGGGCGCGCAAAACACGATCGTAGCGGCAATGACCGCAGCAATTTGCGTGGCAAATTAAAAAAAAAACAGTTTGAAAAGTTTTGATTGAGAGTTGGGAATTTCCAAAATTAATCACGTGCCCGAGAATTGATAACGATGATTTGATATTAATTGAAAGCTCTAATTGAATCTGATACGCGCCCCGAATATTGTATACGCGCGCGAATTAGGCGCGCAATATACAACAATTTCACAGTAGCAGTAGATTTTTTTTTATTTTTAAATAAAGATATATAATTCTGCATTTCGTTTGCAGCGATTCGCACATCCTCGTTTTTTTTTTTGTTCTTTTAACGCAAATTTACGCGCGTCTTTCGATGGCGTGGCATGCGTCCGTACACGCAATCACGTGAATGTCGTTAAGTCATAATAAATTCAGGTTGCAGCGCTTCAAGATATCGCCAAGTTCGTAAGTTCTTGGGTGCAGCTGCTACTCGCAAGAAATGCTAGATTACTTGTTACTCATTTCGACTCGCTACCCTCCTTCAACGACTCGTCGTCGTCGGTTGGTCTGATGTCGCAGATAATACAAGACACTCTGCCAGGCTCCTTCAGTCGGCGCCACATAAACACGTCGTCCTCGTCTGTTGAGCCGAGGGGAGAAGAGGATCGGATAATTATACACCGCTCTCATCTCTCACCAAAGCGTATCCTCTAACTAGCGCTAATAACGCCGCTAATGCTCTTCCGTGGAAACTGTTCGTATCTAACAACCGGCCGGAACGTCGCCCGGCAGGAAGATAAGATAGAAATAGCGCGCCGGGATATTGTCCGGGCTTCTTTCGAATGGGAAAACATTGGCTGAAAATTGTGCAATACCTTTCTATTACAACTATCAACCTATTAACTTTTTTTCACAGTACCATTTCAAATTAAACGGCATATGATAATGAAACTGTTTCTTACAAAACATTTATTTATTTGATCGTAATATATACATATACATATATATTTTTTTCGTATCAATATTGGCAGCCTTCAATATTTTTTACAACTCTGACAAATCTATTATTTTTTTTTTCGTTAAAGCATTTTTGCGGATATTTACAAAATGTTCAGAAACTTTTTCGTTACGTTTAACAATATTTTTACATATAGCGCGTAATACATTTTGACATTTATTTTATTGCAAATGTAGGTTGGTGAAAGAACAAATATTTAAAAACTGATTTAGCGAAGAGTTTTTTATCTGTTACTCGATATAAACATTTTTTCATTGAAATCGATTAGCTATTTATATATCAGCTGCATAGAACATGTTAAATATCACGTACACGGTTCGACCTGATCCTCCTATGTGCGACAATAAATATAAACTTGAAAATAGAAAATATTTTACGGTCGATTCAGCATGATACTCGGGCATTATGTCACACCGTGCGTTTTCCGTGCATGAAGTGACGCAAAAATAAAATTTGCATGACTTTGTATTCAAAAGCTATAGTTAAAGCATACGGCGCATGGTTTGTGCGAACATTATCGTTATCGGTCTCCGGTAATAACAGACTGTGCAGCGCGTTGCGCGCAATTACGTGAACGATTTATAGGTTTTCGTCACGCAGTCCTACTTCCTTTGACTTCTTAATGAGTGTGCCAGGCTTCTGAAGTTATTCCCCGTCGGAAAGTTTCCATTATTTTCCATCATCTCGCAATGAATCATGCTAATTATGCCTAGGAGCAATATTTATCGCGTCGTTTGAAAATTGCGAATAATTGCGTTAAATTGCCGTCCTAACAGCCAGCCAATTCTTTCCATTCAGATAATATTTCTCCCAACCTCCGCACTCTCTCGCCGGGAGGGAAAAAAAGGAGAGACGTTTTAATCAGCCGAAAATTCAAACGCTAAAATCGCGCGTATCTCACCCGCGCTCCACGGTCCAATGGCTGACTTTGCCGGTCCGTGATTTCTCACGCGTCATCGTGTCTCACCGAGTAGCTCGCTACTCGGGGACGGATAATCACCCACCGTTCACCGCGCATCGATCAGGCGAAGCGTAAACACGATTAGTATAACGCACGGGTAATGAACTAATCCCGCCACGTCGTCGACGAGCACGAACGCGCGACGACGCCCGATCGACGACGTCCGCGCGTAACGTCGCTGACGTTTCTCCCCCATCCCTCCGTCCCTCCACTTCTCGCTTCGGCTCCTCTTCTTCATCCTCTCTCTCTCTCTCTTTTTTTTATCTCCGCTTCTTCTTCTTCTCCTGCCTCCTCGCGCGCGCTCCAGAAACGAGCGCGTTATTTATGGGTAGTCGGTTGCAACTCCACTGGCGCATTCTGCACAAGGGCTGCACGAAATCGACAGCTGTCGCCTCGTTCGGCAGCTCCGTATATCCATCTCCTCTTACCCCGCCTGGCCGCCACCCTCTCGGACTTTTCCACCGATGTGGCAGCTTCTGCCGTATATCCTACTCCTTTGCCCGGAGGTTAAGTTTGTCATCCTATTCACGTACGTACGTATCCATATATTATGTACCGGCGGACGTATAAAGCGTCGTGTTAGTCGCACGATATTTCCGTGCGACATGATTTCTGGTAAAAGCGCTTAAGTGCCCGCCCGTTCGCCGCGCTGCGCGCGCTATCGGCTGACAGGGCGAAGGAAATTCGGCAACGCGCGTAAATATACGATAAAACTCGAAAAATCTTGACGCAAGCGACTCTCTCTCTCTCTCTCTCTCTCTCTCTCTCTCTCTCTCTCTCTCTCTCGCGTTGCGCCGCCGATACAAAGTGTCTCCGGGCAGTCCAAGTCTTTCGAGGACGACTCCAACTTCCGTATGCGAGAGGTGTATCATAAAGTAAACAAGATACTGCGCGGAATACTTGCGACGCAGTCGTAATCTCTGCTCCGGGCTTATCTAGAATGAAGTTATAAACAGCGATAATTATCGCGATAATTTGCGTCGCGAGCCAATAACACCCGCGTGTCCGTCCGTCCGCTTCCCCGATTTAATGGCGGGGGGAACGCGGGAGACGCTACGCTAAGAGGGCGGTGCGCGCCAGCGCCGATAATGGATCGCCGCCTTTACTAAGAATCATCCGTCCGATCCGCGCGAATAACGGGGGAGGGAAGCGTATACACGTCGGTACCGATATGAGCATACAGAACGTGTACTAGCGCAAAAGGCGTTATTTATGTCCTCTTTGTCGGGCTATCGATAACCGCTGCGGAGAACTGCGGCACGGCACGATGCGGCGTGGCGTGGCGTGGAGTAGCGTAGTATAACGTGTGGCGTGGCGCGGCGTTGGCGCGGCGCGGCGCGACGTGGCGTGGCGTGGCCTAGTGCACGGCTCGTGTCGGTGTATACGCACATAAATAATGCGAGCGCAATTTCCCATGTAATTGATGGGGCTCCCCTATCCCTCCCCCCCGCTCTGGCCCGTTCCCGTTCCCGTTCCATAATGGTGAGTGAACTGCGCTCTGGATGTTAGCCGGAGAGTGCACCCCGCGGGGCGTAAACTCGACAATGCCTTCGTCACGCCGCGCATTGTTTGCCACCGCCGAGAGTTCACTCTCGCGGCTTGATTTACCGTCTCCGGCTGCGCTCACGAGTCGCGGACGGCCCCGCAAAGAGCGTGTACCGAAATTTTCGTCGAGAGACATCCCGGCTTCTCTTTCCGTTGTTCACCCTCTCGCGCGCGGGGGGCGCGATTCCGCGGAGCGAGAGATACGACTGGCGAGAGAACGCTTGGAGGCTTTTCGCTGGCTGTTTTTCTTATCTTTTACTCGGAGTGTATTTGCTTCCGCCGTATTTGCTCACATTAAGAAGTAATGATGAATCTTGAGTTGATGAGAACACGGAACAAATTTGTTCATTTTTAAATGTTACAATTATGAATTGATTAATGAATAAATTAATAATTGCTACTTGAATAAATTTGACGTAACAATGACATAACTTAAAAAGCAAAGTTTTTCAGAAAATAAATTTGAATGTTTTGAATTATTAAAATTTTGTAATATTATTTTTAAATGTGTTTTTTTTTATATCAATAACTGATTGTAGAGGAATAAAAGTATCTGGCTATTATTATATTAACTCTCATTCAGTGTATCAAATTTTCACCATTCTTTTGCAAGCAATTAAAAAAATGACAATTTTTGAATTATGTCGTTGTTGCAAATGAGCGAATTTTAACCTATATTTTAAATTTTGCTCTTATATATATAGAATAAATTTACATAAATTCAGCACACCAAAACAAAAATTTTTTTCTATTTGCCACTTTATTTAAATCTCAAAAATAATGCTTTCCCAAATAAAATTTAATAAAAAAATGGAGCAAAAATTATTATTTTTATCAAATTCAAGTATCAAAAATCATTATTTTAACTATAAGAATTACGATATAGAAAAAGAAGAATAACAATCCATGATTATGCCTTTAATATATATAAATAAATTTGATAAAAATAGCAATATTCTAGTTTTATTAAATTTTGATTAGGAGAAGCGCTATCTTTGAAATTTGACCAAAGTGCCAAAAAGAAAATGAATTTATCCTTTCAGTTTGGCCGTGTGGATCTGGGACACTTGTATAAATCATGTACAAAGAGAAAAACATACATACACAGAAAGAGATTTATTATTTCTCATTACAAGTTCAATACGATACATACTTGTTTTTCACGTTTGCCATGTACATATCTTTACATATGCATTTTGTGCGGATTTGTTCCTTCGAAGCATGTCGGCGATTCAGAGTCAAGTTTCCCCGGGCAAAAAAGGAAATTGACGGCGTCGATCGAAACGAGACTCGGATTTTCTTTTCCATTTCCTTTCCGAGGCCGCTCGGAACGCGGAACACGTTGCTTCCACTTCTGTGTATACGCAAGTACACGTTATCTCGTTCCGGCAATCCGATCGGGCATCAGGCCGGTCCAGACGGGCAGACTAGATTAGGAAGGGTTAACCAACGCGCCGGTGATTTAAATCAATGACGGCGGCACATCTGCTGGCAGAGATTAATGATTAGACGCACGAGAATGAAGCCCGGGACTCGGCGCTTTCAGAGATCAGACAGATTAGAAACTAATTTAACGAGCAGCTTTCATCTTGCAATCCAATATCCATCCCGAGCCCCCTCACCGTATCACGTGGGCAGCCACTACTACCGGGTATATTGATTGATCGATGTCGACGATGCGGTAAACGCGGTGCGGCGTTTCACCGCCTAGATTCGTCCCCGCTTTCCATTTCCGAAGCATATTTTTTCACGTGTTCCTTTTTCAACGAGACGCCAATTCGTTAATCATGAAACTTCGAACTAGCCATTTTCATAAAATTAACAGCAACTTTTAATTAATCGATTGATATTTGCTGTTATATAAATCGTTACACTTTTTTTCGAAAAAGAAAAAGGAATTTTCGCGGATGCTTGTTGACGATCTTTAAGAAAAAAAAACATAGAAAGAGAGACAGGGAGAGAAACAAACATTTATGTTAATATACGTACATACTTTTCACGCTAATTGTGGCTATTATCGTAACGTTATCATATTTATGCTGGGTTCTTGATACTGAAAGGATACTGCAGTTGTGTATCACAGCAACTCTATAAATACATCGGCTTGACAGTTTACGACAACGCGGAAGCCATTAAGCGATGACTTGTAAGACGATGCTGCAACTCTTCTTGAAATACTTCGAAAATACATGTCGATCGATAATATTGACGTCTACTGATTGCTAATAAATTCTCGAGCATGCTCCAAGTATTATATTGCATTATTACTTCACACGTCACGACGGTGATTTTTGACGGTTGTTTTATTTACTTTAAAATGATTTTTATAAAATTATAAAAGCAAGATTCGATGAAAATGATTTTAAGTGCAAGCTTTTAAAAAACTTTTTAATTTTTTTTATTATGAAGAATATAATTTTTCCTATTAATATTACATCATTATTATATTATATTTTATTATTAAATTATTAGTTTCAGATATATATATATATATATATAATATATTTAATATATAAATATATAAATACATATGTATGTATACAGGGTGTATGAAAATTCGTGATAAATATTTTAATGACATTTTCTTTGTAACATCTTAAGACGAAAGTTCAAATACGAAAATGCCAAGGCTATAATAGTTTTCAAATGGAAAAGATTTAAAAATTACGAATGACAAGACTAAGATTTCGCGCGCTCAGAGATGAAGCAAAATGGCCAGTGACAAAGGTGCTTCTATGAACCGAATATCTTTGACAATGATAAAATTATTGAAAAAATATTCAAGAGTTTTATTAAGACTCTATTTCTGTTTATCTGAAATAAATTATAAAACAGATTTTAAAATGTTTTTATCTAATATTTTTTAATGTATTGATATTGATGTGTCAGCTGTCATATTTATTTGGTTCACATGCTAAGTCTTCGCGGTAAGATCGATCGATAAAAACATTTTTTGTTTCACACACACACAACCATAATTTCTTACTAGTTTCTTATAAATTTTAAGTTAATAATTCCGATGATTGGGCGAATATATCCGTGATATAAACGTCATAAAATTCAGTATCGCGCAGAGTTGTATTTATTCCCAGAGCTGTGCACCGAAATAATTTGTGCATCGCGATTGTAAGATTTATAGCGTAATTAAATAAACTATAATTCTAGTGCACGCGATCAATACATATATAACTTATGTCACGCAACCATTCTATAGTTAAAACATTTTGTTCGCGGGTTAACAGTTTTACAAGGTTGACGCGTGGCTTCGTGCTAACGTGAGTGATTAGTAACGTAAGAGTCCTGAGTTCAAGTCCCGGCCTTTATCCCATGTGCAATTTTTAGCGGAAAGTCACTGAAGATCTTTATAGATCTAGAGGTGGCATTAAGGGACTGAAATAGCCCTACTCATCCATCTTACACTACTAATAATTAGATCAACTATTATAAAATTAAAATTTGATTATATAATTAATAATAAAACTTTCTTTGGTTAAAAGATGAATACACTTTGCTTGATTCGTCTCGATATCTCGATCGAGATAATGATATTTTCTCATTTCATGCAATTAGTTGGACATTTACAAGAAGCTAGCGTACTGTAGCTTGCAAGAATAATCGGTCAATGACACAGTAGGAGGTAATAATAACGGGAAAACTCATTATGCCTATTTGACGTGTTTAGTTTTGTCATTGGCACACTGTGTCATGTAATAATAGCATGCAGTTTGATTTTGACAGAGATACTTGGGTGATAAAAGTTTTTATTGGTTGGCGGTGCGGGGATATCTTTGCAGAAAATTGCCATTCGATTGCGTACTACTGCGTAATATTGTAATCTTACGTGGGATAAAGAAACCCTCACGTGTCCGTGAACGATTGAGGTTGAACCGATAGTCGTAATGGTTATCTGGGTTATCTCACCTGCTGATTATTCAGGCGATTTCATCATGGTAAACGTGATGAACGGAAGCAACGCCTTATTTATCATATAGGCACGCTGTGCAATAATGGAGAGTAATTTTATTGAAGAGAGTTATGTTATAACAAATTTCCACGTCGCTCAATTTGATAAAATCCTGCATCTTTAACCCTTTGAGTCACGCAATTAAGGGAGTGGTCGAATCATTACAAAAAGCATGATTCTATACATTTTTGAGGTCGTTGAGTTTGCATCTGCCATCAAATTTTTGGAAAAATGAGATCCAAAATGACGGACGCAATATGGCGGATTAAAAGAGTACTTAATCCTAAATTTTTACAAAAATTAGTATTCTTTATATAAAATTCAATGTCTTATAGTTTTTGAATCTTCAGTTTCTGAATCCACTACCAATCATCAGATTTGAAAAAAATGACACTGGCACGACTCACATACACGGTACTGCTTCTTGCAGCGCTCGGCTGCTACACGCGCGTGGAGTGGAGAAAACGACTCCGCGATTCGGTCTCTGGTAATAAGCAATCTCAAAAACATAAATATAAAATAAAAAACTATATGTTTGTAGAAAAATAATGTTCAGATAATCAAATTTTTACCTAAATTCTAAAAATTCTCATTTTTTGTTCTCATATTTTCTTCAATATTTTGTTTATAATATAAAAATTTCGCAAATCTAACGGCGGATTTATGATTAGCAACCTCAAAAACATAAATATAGGTAAAAAAAGCAGTATGTTTAAAGAGGATTTTTTTTAGTAACAAATTTAACGTAAAAAAAAACGAATTTTTTCGTCTTAAATTGTTTATAACCAAAAAACTATTAACAATATTAATAAAATCGCTGAACAAATATAATTGAACATTCAAATAAGGAATAAGTAAAAAAGAATCGTAAAAATCGATGAATTCTACGAAATACGATCGAAAAATGGAGAGAGTAGGTGTGACATATATATCACACTGTGACTCAAAGGGTTAAATTAATTATCATCTTTAAAATATATTTTCAATAATAATTTTAAAATGTAATATCAATAATACACAGATGTATAATGAAGTCATTTGAATTATCTGTTATCTCA
Source organism: Tetramorium bicarinatum (assembly GCA_928718305.1). Lineage (NCBI taxonomy): Eukaryota > Metazoa > Arthropoda > Insecta > Hymenoptera > Formicidae > Tetramorium > Tetramorium bicarinatum. The sequence goes on from OV788328.1 coordinate 12,940,433, forward strand.
CTTGCTGTTTATCCGGACGATTTCGTCATTCACGACGAACGGAACCAACATTTGAATCGCTTTATTTACTACGTAAATTTAAAACAACTTGCTTTTCGTTACGGCTCGGAATAGCTCGCCAGATCAGGATTCGCGTGAGAGGAGATCCAGAGACACGAGGAGTGATATTTAACAAAATAATTAACTAAATTTATTACAAGAAAAAATTAGGTCGGAGTTTCAAGTTGGATGGAACAGATCGTTTGTCGGGAATACGGAAGTAGAATTAGCGACGGGTTTTCGGTAATGATGGAGATTACCGAGAACGCTCGGCGGAGACAGAGAACGCTCTACCCCCTCGAATCTCTTCGTACTGTAGCCGGTGCGGATATCGGCCGAGCCGTGGCGATGACCAAGGTCCCTAGACAGACGAAGACGACAGGTAAGGTTTTCGCATTCACTAATTCAAGCTATTTGGACCAAAAATGGCGACAACAATCGTTCAGCTGATCAGACAAAAACTATTACTAACACACATTGCTAATACCTATTAGTACGACACTCATTAATACATACTCATTGGGTCAAAAATGTCGACTATGCAAAGATCTTACCTGTCGTCAGTCGTCTTTGTCTATCTAGGGACCTTGGCAATGACTACCGAGAACGCTCGATGGAGACAAAGAACGCTCTACCCCCTTTTCCGACTCTGAGGGAGAGGATGCGGACTTGCGATGAAAGCTGACTCGGGATGAGTCCTGTTTCGGCAGAAAATCTGCCTTTTTATACCCCCTTCGGGGTAATTTGAGGAATTACGCGTGCGGAATTACTCGCCGATAGAGTTCCTCTAGTAAGAGTTAAGACACCGAAGGCCAACTTTTGATTGGTTCCGCCATTTATAGGAAAATGAGATAAGGAGTGAAGGAAGGAGAGAATGAGAGAAGGAAGACTATATAGTCTCTCTTCATACATCTCATTCCTACTCCTTCTCTCATTTCCCTAAATATGGCCGAACCGGCAGAATCAAACAAAAGATTTCCTTTGGTGTCTTAACTCTTATTAAAGAAATTCTACCCGCCAACGATCGCGAACGCTCGATGTTGCGTGCGGAACAGAGTGGAATTACGAGTTCCGATCGTCGCGAAATCGTTCGGTTATAATTCGGCGATCTCCGGTACCGTTTGGTTCGGAACGATGTGTGCATCGTTTCATAATAAATTAAAGTTTTCTGTGATTCAATAAAATTATGTACGATAAATTTGAACGTTTCTTGCTTTGCTATTTTTAAATAATTAAGATGCGTCAATGCACAACTTTTCGAGTAAAAGACTTGAAACAAATGAAACTTTAGGCCTTGTAATTAATTCGTAAACGGTTAATGTACATTTAATCTTATAGATTTTGTAAAAATGATAATATTACTGGTACAGAAACAAAACTTGTATAAATAAAGATTTAAAGAATTTTCTTTTTTTCCAGATATTTTGTGAGCAGATCTCAAGACACAGGAAACGTAAACTTAGAGTCTACTTTAGCAACAAGAGCGACAGTTAGTTAGTATTTTAAAGGATACGTTTATCGCACCGAGCGTATTACATTGCGGTATCTTCGGAACGTTACGCGAATTGATGTGCATCAAAACGAGGTACCGAGTCGGTGCGCGTCGCGAGAACACGATAAGCACGTCTGGTCGGTTGTTTACGAGAATGCGGGAACCGTGTAACGGTGCAGACCGCGTAAGGCAACGGCCGGGTAGCTCGGCCCGAAACACCCTGGAAACACCCCCCCTGATGGCTATAAAACTTCCGGAAAACCATGCGCGCCTGTCCGCCCGCTGTCACATACGCTCTTTCCCGCTTACCGGGAGTTACGAGGCTGTAATTTCAGGGAGCGAGAAAGAGAAAGAGAGAGAGAGGGAAGCGCCTCTTTCACCCTCTCCGCTTTATCTCCTCCTCCCCTACCCTTCTCCCCCCGCAGATTCACCGTCGCCGACCCCTTTGTGCTTCGCTGTAATCCCTCTGCCGCACTAGCACCGGCGTACAGGTCTGGTCTGGTCGTCTCCTGTCCCACGATGGAAACACCGTCGGCGACAAAGTTGAAGTTACGAGCGCGGTGAACTCACAAAAGCTTTTTACAAAACTGTTAGCCGGTTCCGGTGTGAGGCGGGGAACCCGAATGATTTGCGGTCGCGAGGGCTCGCTATTCGAACATCTCGCGCCTCGTGCCTCCTGATATCCTCCAAAGAATAATATCTCGTGATCCCGACGTCGTCTCTCTCGATACTTTCGATAGGGTAGGATACATGGAGAGACCTTGTTTGAGGAAAGAACTTGGTATTCCGCTGCAATATCCGCATACCGATATTACGTGCATTGAGTTAAACGTGAAAGAAAAAAAAAAGCGAAATATGAGAAAGTATAAAAGATGTTCCAAGTACGAAGCATAAATGTGCATGCATGGCATGTCGTAAGATATATTTAATGTTTATTATTAATCGCTTACCGTACCATCGCGAGATTGACCAATTATAATCAGACAAGCGGTAAAGTGTTTTCAATATGTACAGTTTTTATGAGAATATTACAGCGTTACTACCTATCATAAAAATTTCTCACTGACCGCGGAGTATCCGTATCTACATTTTTAAGACATACTCGCCCGCGTTTTACAACGTCGGAAAATGCAGTGGAATGCGGGGCGGCACATTTTTTCGTCATTTCGTCGAAACGAAATTCCCGACGCCTGATATCCAGGCGGCGAAGGGTTGGAAGAAAAAAAAGGAGAGACAATGGGCCGCGCGTAAGTGGCGCGTTATTCCTCAACCTGTGACGAAATGGCGCAGGAAGGCGCACCTGCGCGCCGGTGAAACGTCGCCGAGGCGGGAAATTCGCGTTGGACGTCCGGAAACGAGGCCTGTCTAAACAGAACGTTCCCGGCTACAAAGGCAACGAGACGCGCGCAGTTTGTACATAATGACTCGGGGACGCGGGATACACGGGGCGCGAACAGCTGCCCGTCACGTAGCGTAAGGTAGAGAAAAGGCCGAGGAGCGTGCACTGACGTTGTCGCGCGGATGAATACGGGCACTACCGTGGATAGGCACAAGTCCCTGACGAATAGAGTTAATGTCGAAAGTGTCAACATGAAATATTTGAGTGGCGAATAGGGCGAATAGGCGTGACTCTGTCCCGGGGGGAGAGAGAGGGGGGTTGCAAAAGTATCTTTGTACGCCGTTTATATAAAGGGGCTTTGTATTCCCCTCCTGGATTTATTGGAGCGGTTTCGCAATCGGTCAAATGTCTCGACAATACTGCGAGAAACTTTGACAGACAAATACTTTATGACACCGTGGTTAGGTATCTCGGCAAAGAATCAGCGGCTTACATGTAAATTTTGATAATTCTGATCGATGGAAACAATACAAAAATATTGTGATAGGGCATTAAGAGCGAATTTTTAGCTCGTTGCGAATTAATTGTAATATTAATTTTTAGATCTTCATGTTCGAAGAATCTTCATGTTCCGCACTGTAAACTCCTATGGGTTACTCCTACTCAATATTCGGTTAATTTGACTAAAACAAAATAAAATTAGCGAGTCTTACTCAATATGTTGTTAACTTATCTAATTTAACTTCCATGTTAGTTAAAATTTTACCTTCCTTTTAGTCAAAATTAATGAAATATTGAGTACACGGAGAGAATTTTCTCTTAAAATTTAGCCTCAAAATCATGGTAATCGTGGGATAACTAATATTTCGAAGATTTTTATAAATTCTCTCTGATTTATTCATATTTATCACAATAAAATATCAAATCTGTTTGATTAATATTACAATCTGTTTGGTAATTTTTATTATAGTAGTTTATAAAATTTCTGTTGTATATTTCACAAATTCTTATTATTTTCGGTAATATTTAGTAAGTCTTTTTTATTTTTATGTAGCTGTCTAGTTATCCCACTCTTATCACCAAACATGTTAAAATTTGTAGTGAATTTTACGATAAAATATAACGAAAAATTCTCTCCGTGTAGAAGCAGTGGCGAGGGAATAGTTAAAAATAAAATTGAGTATAATGTGACACTACGAGTTTAACAGTGCCAGAAATCTTCTGCGGACATTTTTTTACTATTTGTGACGTTCCATATTTCGGATGGATTTCAACGAATAAGCTGGTGACCTTCGTTTTCCCGCACAAGGCGGGCAGAAATTCCGGAGATTCCGAAATGATCAAATTGAGCGTCGTTATTACACTAAAAGGATATTTGCCTAGCGTACGTGCCAACCAATCGGGGGATCTTTCCGAAAGTGTCAAACGGTTAAAGTTGTTTCTGCAAACAGACCGTACAGTAGCACCGACGTTCCGACTGACATGAGCATCATGACGTCAGTTTAGCGGGGACCAACCGCAATCGCGAAGAACAGCGGGACCGTCCACAAACACGGAGCTGTGCGGACGGTGTTTGCACAGTCGGTTAGCATCGAGTGCTACTGTATGCATAGGCTTGTCGTTGCCGTCGCGGTCAACGTGTGCGTCGGACGGCGTAAATAAAGTAGCCGCGGGCGCTAAGTCCGCTAAGTGCCCTCCCAATCTGTATGCGTTCCCCATTAGCGTTTTCGGTAAGAGTAGGGGACCGGGCAATCGCGCTGGGCGAGTATGCTACGGAAGCTCAAGTTAATACACGTCCCTGATCCTAAACAAGCAGCACCATTCGGCTTGCCCTCTGTCAAAACCGCCATCAGCCGTCGAATATCTTCGTTCTTCGCAGCTCATTAGAAAATATGGACTAATGATTTTTATTCTTGAGAAAATCCACATTCTCGTAAACAGTAAAATAATTGGATAGAACGAGCGGACGGAACACGAATAATCACTTGTCGAAGAGGAGAGAGAGCGAGATAATTGGATACATGTTAAAATAAAATCATTATAAATATACGTACGCGCAAATTGGATTATAATGGCATTTTCATGTCAAACATTTCCATACATTACGTACGTCAATCCTCGAGATTCTCGCTTTGGATAATCTATGTCATGCATTCAAGGATTCTTTGAAGACGAAACTTCGTGACTATAATGTAACTGGAGAAGATTGTCCTCGACGTACGATTATACATATAATTTGTAGACCTCCGTGCAATTATCTACATGGGACGATACTTATCTACAATGTATGCAGGCATAAATTGCCCATTCAGCCTGGTAATTACACTCCGCGCGTTTTGTCCCGATGTATCGTGATGACACGACCGAGAATGACTCGAGCAGACCGGTCGTTCAGTATCCAGTATGACTCTAAGTAAATGAAAGGATTAACGTGATTCAACAAGTTCATTTTTGCATATATAATTTCAGATTACGGAACGCTCAAACGGTTTATCACGTATCGATGTTTCTAAAATTACCAGGGTCGTTTCCGTCATCGATGTGATAATGTTTGTATTTATAAATCTGTCATATTAACTGACAATGAGCGTCATGATACAAGACGTAAGGAAGTATCAGCTATGTCACGAGCATTCAATTGCCCGAAGGAAATTAATCTTACGAGTCCTCACGTGCGACGCGTCTAAACTTAGTAGCAGACCTCATCGGTTTGCATTCATTGCGCAACTCGGTCATTCGGCTAATCCTGGCCGAGAGACGTGGCCACGCGAAACGATCGGAGTTATTAGACGTATAATATTGTTCCTCGGACAAGTCGGGCAAAAGGTGCTTTTCAGACACCGCCATTACAGCCATGACGCTCCGACGCCCCTCTAACCGTCCTCCTCATCCCGTCCTCCTTAAGCTATATTCTCGCCACCAACGGTAAATCTGTGGGCTGTCAGGGGCGAAAGGTGCGACATATCTTATCGTAAACGTCTCATAACGGCGTTGCGGCAGTAACGATGCGTGACACACGACGACGTAAAGCCGTGGCCCTCGTCAGAAGGCTCTCCCGGCTCGTAAACCTCGGCTAGCTCGTCCCTTCGTTGAAGCACCGCGTTAGCGATCAGGATACTCCGCCGTCGTTCTAGGACCTTGTCCTTTTATATAAATATATATGTATGTACCATATGTACTCTCGGGTCTACAGTTTCAGCTATATCGTTAATTAGCGTCTCCGTAGCGTTCGAGCAATTTTCCGACAGGATCTAGCGTCAAGTTTCTCGCGCGCACGTAAAGTTTCAAATACTTATTGAAAGAAATAGTTCTTCCTCGGAACATGACGTTTACGATACTGTACAAATGTTGAAAATTTATTGAGGGGTACAATGGCATTTTAATTTTCTCTCACACTCTATTATAAGAAATATATTCACCGTTCATTGTAACAATAATTATTCATATTCAAATCGCTTCGTATAAATTCGTTCGTATCGCGAACCGCCTTTGTTGTGCCATGAAGAGTATATACTTAAAAAAAAAAAGAAAAAAAAACACGTAACGTATTACAAATAGAACCGTGTCTGATGTGTATATATGAGGTACCAAGCGTTTATAACACGACACTGGCTGTCCGCGAGGGGTTGCATGGTCGAGAGATTGCAGGCGTTTGTGGGTTATGTGATGAAGTGGAAGGAGACAGGGTAGGGGGTCAAGTTGGGCTAGGGTCTCCGGGTAGGAGAGAGAGAAGGGACTACCTCATTTATGACGTCACGAGCCCTTCGGTACAGCCCGACGCTGTCACAATCATGCAGCGGCCATAAAGTAAACATCCGACATCAAAGAGCCGCCCGGGTAACGGCGTTTCCTGTCTCGATTCTACCGCACCCGTCCCTCCCCTGCTTGTCTGCGCGTCCCTTTGGTTTGCGCGTAACGCGCTCACACTCGTGAGATCTCCGCAATCTGCACAGTGGTTTCACCACTGTCCAAAAAGCCTTGAATACATTTTCATTTGACGACGGATCAAACGATATGTATTGTCGTATAGCGATGATTATCGATAATATGCGGATCGTTAATATATTTTAAAGAACAGTTACGCGTTTAATGGAAGCTAGGAAATTACAGATGTGTAAAGAAGTATCTTCATTATGTCTAATCTTGCCGTTTACGTGAAAGCTTTGATCGATATTACGGTGCGGTTCCCTCGTTTGTATGTTACGAGGCTACCAACGTCGAAAATTTGTTGGCGGTTGATTATCAGGATCACGCAGGTCATCGGGCGAACGTGACGAGAGTGGCGGCCGACATGATGCGCCGGCGCCGCCAGAAGGTAAATTAGACAGCCCTTTGTAACCTTTGGCGTTCGTCGAAAATAATGGCCGGGGTCTTATACTACTTAAGGGATCGGCTGTATCCATTTATTAGGCGCGGGATGACGGGCAGTTTGAAAATCATCCGCGGCAATTAGACACGCCGGGCCCAATTGTTTGCATGGCGGCGCTTTGGTGGAATATTCTTCAAATTATTGGCTCGACGTCGGATCGCCCCTGGCATCGGTGCCATTACAAAATGAGAAGAGGAGCCTTTACGACGAAACTAATGTAAACTACACGTCGCGCGGTTGCTTGCCGCCGTCGCTGTTCCAACATCGAGCGAAGGGTCGGAAATCTACAATCAACTACGAGAAGAAAAAAGAGAAAGACATTGAGTGAATAACGGTTCTACGAAGCAGTCGATATTAGCTCATGTTTTAAGTGTGCTAGAAATTTAATTAAATAATTGTAGCTCAAGAGTCAATTGTACATACAAAGGATTGAGAGTGTTTCAGTGAATTACGTTACATGTATTGTATGTAAGGTCGGAAGTCAACAATCAACTACAAGAAAGAAAAGAAGAAAACATTCGATAACGATTCTACGAAGCAGATTTATAATCGAGTATTAGCTCATGTTTCAAGTGTATTAGAAATAATTGTAGCTCAAATCAATTGTACACAGAAAAGAGTGAATTTAAGTGAATTACATTACATGAATTGTATGTAAAGTTGCAACTCTACAATCAACTACAAGAAGAAAAAGAAGAAAACATTCGATAACGATTCTACGAAGCAGATTTGTAATCGAGTATTAACTCATGTTTCAAGTGTATTAAAAATAATTGTAGCTCAAATCAATTATACATACAAAAGAGTGAATTTAAGTGAATTACATTACATGAATTGTATGTAAGGTCGGTAATATAAGCGTTGCAACAATGACAAGGTTTCGCTACATTATCGTGACAAGACAATCGTATGATGCATTTCCTTTTGTTTACAGCCGGAGATAATAAACGTCTTATGAATGTTCGGATCTGAGCGTTGAATTATTAATACCCGTTAAACATCGGTTTCGACAGCCACTAATCATACAAACACTGATTTCAACCGCGATATCATAGATTTTTTTATCATTATGAAATGTCCGCATATTATAGGGGGGCGTCACAAAGGCGAGTTTATCATTGCGACCATATGGTTCATCCGATGTATGCCGCATTAAAAATTCAGTTTATTCCCAGGGGAAATAATGTGTACATATTACAGAGCGATATATAAGTCGACATAATTCATTTTTTTTAGACGCACCGGGTGAATCGTCCCGTTTTTCACTGCCAATAAGCCGTTACACCATTTTTAAAACTTTATCTGTGAGTTAATAATTACTCTACAGATTCTCTCTTTCTCTCTCTCATTATATCTTGCCGAGTAATTATTGTGCGGTGGCTGAAAATACTCTCTCGAGATTTACCGAATTTAACGATTATTATGTGCAAACATATCTAGAGTTTAACGACTCGGTCGTGAAAGATGGTGAAAGCGTTCTGCTGGATAATTTCTGTCTCTAAAATGGAGCGGCGGAGCTTGGCACCAGTGCCGTCTGGTCGGTCATTTCTAAGCACTGCTACATTGCACGAGTTTAAAGTACAGTATTAAGAGACTTTAATTCTCCGAAACGATAAGGAGTTTATAATATCTTGTGTGATCAATGTACGTCGATAACATTCAAGTAATACCGCAAAGCGTAATTAATTAATGTCATATGACAGTTAAATGCGATGATAATGTTAAATTTACAGATATTCTATAAAAAAATATGTCAAGATTTATTCTCATTTAAAATAACTAGAATTTAGTTAATATACAAAACATAGCTAAAGTAGGACTCTCGAAAATTAAAAAGAATAATAAAACACAAAGAATTAGCACTGACAATGAGAGTCAACGCAGGTGCGTGTTAAAAAATTAATATATTTGAAAAATGTTCATACAATAAATTCGTACGTTTCAATTCCAAATTATCTTCAATGATGTAAGATCACACGCTTCAAAGGATGATGGATGAGTAATTTGAATTCATAAGTTAAAGTGTCAGTAATAAAAACCGGCTAAGTGATTGAAGTAAAAAAAAAATCGGCGAAGCATGTGAATAAAAATCACAAGCATGGTTAAGAATAACATAATATGTGTATAATTCACAAGTACAATTGTAGTCGTAGAATAATTAAATTGATGTCAAGAAAGATTATCAAAAATAAACGAGCTTTAATGCTGACGCGTTCACGTATAAAGACTAAAAAAAAAAGGTTTAGTTAATATATAATATTTCCATACAATTTGCAAAAAGAATTTAATCGCTTAATTTTTTTCTCTCTCGCAACTTCGATCGAAAGTGTTTAATTCTGCACGCGACAGATAAATCCGCGCCGAGAGCAGTCGAAAGATTTCAATCTCTTCTTTGTAATCCAAAAAGAAAAGTTGCGCGTGCAGAAAAAAGATTGAAGGAATTTTTAATTCGAGCCCTTAGCTCCCACGAATTAGTCTATGTAGGAAATTTATAAAATTGCTTGTGAAAGCGTATTCTACCTGCGAGGCGATAAAATTTTCACGGACGGTAAACTGACAGAGTACACGGGGGCAACACAGTTTTCCTCTTTTCCTCTCCCTCCTCCCCCCTCCCCCTACCCGAGTGCCCTTTGCGCTCGCGCGAGCGTACGCACACGTGTTGTGACTCAGGAATGATAACCGATGATTTATCCGTGACAGGCTGCAGGTACCGCGGATGGATTATCGTTCTGATTGCAAAGTATGAAATAATTAGGGAGCGGGACCGCCGGCCATCCATCATCGGGCAACGATGGCCGCTTGTCAGGCGCCGTTCATTTATCATACTCGCTCAGCCATCGCCCTCTTCCTATTCCCATCGCATCGCCGATGTTCCATTGTTCGTATATCGGACGTAACCGTCCGTTACTGCTAATTACCTCCTGCCCCTGCGAAAGATTACGCGGTCAAGGTATCGGGCGTATTAACGGCCCGGGTTACGCGTGCACACTGACGCGTTTCTGGATGCCCGTCGACCGAACAACGACTCCATTAGGTACGTGCTCACTCGGCCAAAGACTCCGGATAGCCGGCTAGCTAAATCGTCGCTTCGTAGTCGATTTATCACGTACGGCGAAGATCGCGCCGGTTTGTCATCGGCCGTCGCGGTTCTTACAGTCGGCTAACGGCGACTAATGTACGCGAACGGACATTGTATAATATCGACATAAATCGATACCAGAATTGACCGATGGGCACGGATTGTCGAGAGTTTCCCAGAGAGGAAAACGAAACTCTCGAAGAAATCGAAATTTTGTTCTTCAAATCTAATAAAATTAAATCCAGCCAGATATCTCGTTGTCAGTCTAGAGAAGCTATATCTCAGACTAGAAAAACGTGGCGCCCTAAATATATTTATTGCTGACACAAAACTCGATCTTTCTATTGTCGTCAGGTGACAGAATGTCTAAATACTTTAAACATTTGATGTTTTTACATCGGGCCCCCGCAGGTTGTTTCCACGGTTATTATTCTTTCGGTTTTTGTAAAAAAAGAACGTTCTACTTTATGACTTTCCACCTTATGTATAATGAGACTAAAAACTACGTTACACAAATTAAGTCTTGACGTGTCTGAACACTCGAGAATACCATATTGAGGCTCATAAAACTCTCGAAAGAGTTTCTATTTATTTCCATCTTCTTTCTAACAATAAGATCTATATGTCACTTTCGAAGTTTTGTTGTAGAAAGTCTCTAATCTTCCCAGATTTCCAAAGATTATTCTCCATTTTTAGCATTTTCGACAAAACGCTTTCTGGAAATATATTTGTGTTTATGCCAATATGTTATTTATGATATTCGAAATATGTCTCGATAATTTTTTTGTTAATTTAAAAATAAAATCCGTGAAAATAAAAGAGATCGTAAAAATAAACAAAATACTCTGAAAATTAATTTATACATCTGCAAATTCTCTCTCTCTTTCTCAGAACTTATTAATATCAAATTGATAATGCTATATCTCGATTAAATAGGATGTACAAAAGTCATTATATCATGGTTCACGCTCTTATATTCTTAAAAGTTTACTTTGTCATAGCGGAGATAATAAGTCGTTTGAGGCTCGAGTGAAGCGCAGGTGAGAATTTTTCCTCTGTCCGCGTGATTCCTCGCGGTCAGGCTCAATACGGCGCTATCTCTCCTCTCGATTTATAGTTTTATACCTGCGGCGGGGAAGAAGAAGAGATACCTAATAGACAAGATTTACTGCGGCACGCCCGTCTCAATTGCGGAACAAATTTATCTTCTCTGCGGTCAGCAGCCTCCCCATCGCTTCCTAGCCTCAATCTTGGTTCCGCTGTTCCTGAAATATTGGCTCACCCCCGGACTCGAAAGTTACTTGACAAACGAATCGATGTACGGTCGAGGAGGGAGAGAAGAAGAGAGACGGTCCCCACGGGGTTAGCAGGCCTGTAAACTTTTCCCGCGTCCCCGGCGAACAACACAAAACACACATACGCGGCCTTCTTTCGATCACGTCACGTCAGTCTCTTTAATCGTCCTGGCGATTATCCGGAGTCAGTCTTGGGAAATCCGTCGGCGCGTGATCGCCGTCATCCAATTTGACCGCGATTGGGGTGACTTTTAAGTGTCCGCGCGTACCGTGTTTGCGCTCGCGCACGAGCGCATATTTCGTAATTGATCGTCCGATTCGCGCGCCGCAGCTCACCGATGTAATTAAGAACACAAATTAACGCGAGATATTAATCGGTATTATAAATCACGCGTCTGATTTACGATCGATAAAATTACAATTCGTCGCGAACGCGCACACAATGTCGGGCTCGATACACGTTATTAATGTTTTGAGGATACTGTCATCCAGCAACATGAAATATCTCCCTCTTCCTCCTGCTCTCTCTCTCTCTCTCTCTCTCTCTCTCTCCCCCTTTCTCGCTTATTCTCCTTGTCCTTCTTACGCCGCGAGAACCGACGGCGGCGGCTGGCGGTTCGCGCCTGTAAATTGTGCTCTGGACGTGCAATTAGCGCGACAACATCGGTCTCTCTACCGTTGCGAGAGCACTGGGCGAGTACCGCGAAGAGCTCGAAAAACGCAACGAAAAAGCAGTCTTGTATTTCAACGTGCGAATAGCGCATTCCCGCTGCGTCGAAACCAATCGCGGTCCGATTGCGCTCGTCGTCACATTTTCAAGATGTTTTAATCGTTCGGTGACATGCTCGCCGAGATATTCACGAAAGAGTTACGCTTCTTTATTTATTATGTTTGCTTGCCCCACTCGATTCACTCGATTTTGCGCGTTCTGAGAAATCCGAGGAGATAATTTTGCCAAGAGATATCGTTATATACTCCGAAGACGGTGGTTACTTTATTTTTGCCCAAGATAGAAGAGTATATGTCGAGTTGGTCGAGTGTGTCATGTGAGAGAGACTTGATATCGGATCGATTTACGACAATCTTTATTCTTAGGCGAAACGAGTTCGACACAACTGCCAATGATTGAAGTCAGCTGTTTAAAGAATTGCATTACTCCCCGGCCTTGGTTCGGTTTTCTCTTGATTCGTATCCGCGAGATAAACGGCATATCTGTCTTATCGCGTACGTGATTGGAAACTCCGAAGACGCGTGAATAATTACGTAGATATATACTTTAACATTAGCGCGGAGAAGGTTGAACGAGTTGACGTAGTTTATACGACCGAGAAACGTCAAGAATTCGCGATCGTTATCTCTTCCGTGAGCGCATTTTACGCGTCATGACATATTACGTTAGAGACGCGAGATCGGGATATTAAAAATAAAACAAGCTCACGAAGACAGACACTCGAGACGAGATGCGGAGCCATTGAAATGTATCGGGGCTGCTCATTGAAATACATCCGAGATGCTCCGAATGTATACAATTCACAACAACAAGATACACGTTAATCTCGCGCATTAATAATAATTATATGATGCGCTTGTAGGAACGTAGTATTGATAACGACGCCACTCGAGTCGGCCGAAGTCCTTAATCGGCCAATTTAACGCGAGGTTCGTTAAGCCGCGCTCTTGCATATATTGACACGCTCGTTTCATCGATGTGGGACACGCGTCGCGTGCATAAAGAATCGTTTTGCTCTCGCGTCCTTGATTTCATTTTTCGATATCAAACACTCGCGATAAAATAAACCCAGCACACATTCGTCTTAGTGCTTGCATGGCCGCGGTGAGACCGAAGCTCTTTAAATAATTGCAAACTGTGTCCGACCGATAAATAAATGCCTGACATAGTCGTGAATATTATATCAAGATTTCTTCATTTTCATTTCTTTCTTGTGCGTGGCATAAAATTGTAACGTAAAACTTTATGACGTAAAACGTAATCTGACTATTCTTGATTTAAAGACAACAGCCGTTTCGCGCGGTATTAAGAGAATTGCATGAAGGAATTAAGATTCCTTCGGAACGAAATACTTACAATTAAAGAAAAAAAATACTTTGATTATTTATATAGGTCTGTAATAGCCATTATATATCATATCTTAAAGAATATAAACATGTTGCGGAGTGCACATTATCGAGGAACGATGCATTTGAAGGTATGTTAATGCGGCCACGACCGTTACAATATACATACATGTTAAATGCGATTTGCACGCTTATATAAATTTAACATTTTACTACCTAACGTAAGGGAAAGTCTCGTGTCGAAAGTAAACGCTGTAAACGGTTTTATAGCGACGTCTTGTAAAATTTACAAGAAATTCACGGACAAGATTCTTGACAGCAAAAAATGGATAAAGACATTTGACAGCAAAAAATAAGGGAAGAATTTGAAAGGAAAATACCTTATCATGTGAAAAAGTGTCGTAAACCAGTGTAAATGGCATATCGCTTTTAAAAGCGCCCTGGCATTGTAAAATTAACAACTCTGTTTTTGACACTTGCCTGCTTTCTAGTTTAGTCTCAAATTTATTGTTTGTGTATATGGTGTGCAGAGGCGTGCGCGTTGCTTAGATATTTTCTATCAAATTCTCAATGACAGGAGCCCCATAAATGTTCCCATTCTTTGATAATATGTACACGTTTTATCGCGTTTGCATGTTTATAGTCTAAGATTGTACGTTGTGCCAATCACGTATATCTACACGAATAACAAAAATACTTTTACATGGCAACATTCAATTTCGGACGAATTTTAATTTGATGTAATTTGCTAATTTCAATATCGCGTAAATCAGTCGAATCAGGGTTCGTAATACATGAAACCTGACATGATAAAATAAACGGCATGATCGTTTTTGTACGTGGTATCAAGTTATCGAACGTTCTTTTTGCTCGAAAGGCAAAACGCGAAATTGTGATCGACCTTCGACGAGTCATGCTCTTTCTCGAGTGGAGAAACGTTCTATCAGGCGAAATTTGATTTGTTCAACGACCGGCGCGGCGGTGCGCGCTAAGCTTCTGCGCGCGCGAGCGCGCGAGAGAGAGAGAGAGAGAGAGAGAGAGAGAGAGAGAGAGAAGATAGAGCAAGTTATATTACAACCACGTCTCGAATGGTATCTTTAAGCCACAAAGCTGACGGGGCTTACGGGCGACATAGTAAACGTATATATTCCTGGCCGTGACGGCGCGAAAGTGGCAGTTTGTCGGACCGGTAACGCGTATCCGTCGGATTCCGAATCCGAGCGCGCGTAGTTTCTTTCGTTACGGGCGCAGATACATCAAGACGGGTTCACCTACATTCCGCAAGTCCAAGCGAATAATTCGCGATAAGACAACTCCGAACGGGTCAGGTCGACGCGCGTGTGCGTGTGTACGTGTGCGCGTCTATACGGGAGGGAGCGAGCGTGGAAGAGTGCGAGTAGAACGCGGGGCTGCGTGCCTGGCGGTAATCACGCGCTGGGATAAAGTTATTCCGGGGCATAAATAACCGACATGTCTGGAATAAGGCATTAATTTGTGTTATTTATCGGCCATTACGCGGCAAAGAAACATTCGCATGGGAAATAATGTATCATTCTCAACACGCGTCCGCGGCGAACCCGGACGGGGAATCGAGGATGATTCGGAATACCAACGAACCACGACGTGCAGAACGCACCGCGCGAGGAGGCGCTTCGTCCTCCGTGCGCGATTACGTAATCCGCCGCGGAGGTGAGCGAAGCGATACCGTTCTCGACCTCATGCATGTCAATTCGGACAGTTTTCGGACAGTCCGGCCTGCAGCTTTTCTCTCTGCTGGCTCGCGTTCCTAATATTTAGCTGGAAAACGATCGCGGGCCTCTTGCACCGGTAGTTTTATCGCGGGCAGTTTCAATTATCTCGCGTTATCGCAAACTGTTTCATAAAGATGGCGCGGTTATAACGCGGCGATAAAACGCGTGCTCCAATAAGCGAAAACGAGGCAATAATTAAGTCGGCCCGCGCCGCGCGGCCGCCAGGTTGTCGGCGAAGTAACTTAACTTCTCAAATAACAGTCCCAGGGAATTTTACACAGCCGCTTAAGTGGCAAGCGTAAGAAAGTATTCGCGTGTGCATTGCGTATGTTGAGCGCGTAATTACTCGCGCAACGGACGGCGACCGTGTTTTCTTCGAAACGGGAATGCCGTACCGTTACGTCCACTCGAATAACTCGATCAATTTCAGCGCGCTTGTTTTTCGTTTCGTTTCGTTTAATTGAGAAATATGTTTGCCGTATAAAAAGAATCATTGAGTATATTACTGCTCATTGACTAGCTGCACGTTGCACGGCGATAAAAAGACTTTTTCTCTCTCGAGAAAGAGTACGTAAAATGTACTAAATTTGTTCGAGTTTATTGCAAATTAAGACAGCGGTAGATTCTCACCAACATTTTAATTAACGAGCATCATAAGTAATACACATTTCTCGTCTTATTCCACTTGCCGGCCGGAAACACGAATTCCCGGGTCGTATTAATGGAACAATGACGTATTAATGGAAAGTAAAGTATCGGATTATTTTGAGAGCGTCGCATCGTCGGTTTGCGTTTATAATTATTGGCTGACAGTTCAAGTGTGCGGGGATTGCCTGGACGAGGCGCACACAGTTATACATCTTCCGCTATAAATATTCATTTCTCAGACATAAATATTCAGCACGCGTTATAATTGATCTGGAACTTACCAGCGCCGCGCGACGTCGTTATGTTTAAAATAGAGCATCTCGTGTAAATCGGCCATTAGTTTAACACCCACTCAATACACTGGCTGGAATGGCGAACGTCCCTTTTGCGGTGTGCATTTAAAATTAAAGCGATCTGAAGTTCCGATTGCGAAGTTGATAGAAGATAACTTTAGATGGCGGCAGATACATGATCGCGTACATCGTCGATAAGAGCATTATCTTCTGTTATCTCGTCGCCTATCGTGTGGCCTATCTATTAGATCTTCATGAAGTCGCTATTTTGCAAAACACATTTCTGCAAACGCTGCGTGAACGTGAAGGAGGAAGCGCGATGTCGAGTCGCATTTAGGTATAACGAAACACGCGAGAACGTGAAGAAAATGACTGCCGAATGAAAGATTTAGTTTGACAAGAAGTTGTCCTCGAGATATATTCAGAGATACATTGATTTTAAAGATGTCAAGGATAAGAAAGAGAAATATCTGTCGACAATTTTTCTCGCAAACTGCACTGTTTGTCAAACGCGAGCCGTTTGATTGCGAAATCGCCACTTCAACGGCAAGGCTCGTTTGTTACCGTAATTCAAATGACGGCTAAGTGATTTCAGAAGAGCGGCTTTTCAAGGAATTATCCTCGATGCCGCTAATAATATCTCTCATGATGTAATAAAGTATCGCTTATAATATAGACAGAGGTAGACGAGTTTAAACGGAACAGAAATAGTGCGAACCGACATGAGCATGCGAGGGAAGTTGAAAGATGCGCGTTTGTTGCATCTCCGTCCCTGCCTCGAAGAATCTCGTGGAGGGGGCCATCCCCAGTGAATTATGGACTCGACAGGGCAGCGTGGCCGCCGCAACATTAATTGGGTCTATCGCCCAAACGAACACATGTCGGATTACTCGTCCCACTCTGCCGGTACATATACATACGTCAGGCAGCAGCACCGTCGTGCCAAGAAACAGAAGGAGGAGGAGGAGAAGAAGAAGAAGAGGAGGAGGAAGAGGAGGAAGAAAAAGAGGAAGAAAAGAAGAAGAAGAAGAAGAAGAAGAGGAGGAGGAGGAAGAGGCGGAAAGTGCGTTGGAGGATCGGGGCTGAATAAGGAGAGAGAGACATAATGAGAAAAAGAAGGAGCGGAGATCGAGACAAGTCTGTTCTTTCATTAATCAGCGATTAAGCCTCTGGCCTCGGCCTTTATGAATTATTATGATACCACATCTCACGACATCGCCATCAGTCACGACCCGTCGTGTATCTCGGTAACTATCTCCGGGGCCGCCTGGCAGACGTGTTTACATTTATCACCGTCATCTTTTCAGCATGCTTGATTTATCTTCCGCGCATTATCATCTGGCACTTTGACATTTTGTTTGAATGGATAAGAGTGGCTAATGTCGCTCTCGAGTCCCGGGGGGGATACCGGCGCGGTGGCGCGAGAGCACACAAACGCGGATTAAGAATTGTAGATTGCACGTACGTACGTGAAATATCGCATTTCGTCGCGATATCGCGCCATTTCCGGGGCTGTCGATAAATAACGCGTCCCGCGGTGATAGCACACGCTTTATCTGACATGCCCCTCGCACGCATCTCGTATTAACGAAAATTTACAGTCGAAAATTTTGCAAACCTACTCAAAAAAAGCGTCCGGACGGCCGTGCCTTCTAGATATCTCGCGTTCGTTACAATATAGACGTATCTTTGCATATCTTTGAACGGCCGGTTCGTATCGCACTCATTTTCATATCATATGCCTTCGAAACGTATTTTCCCTACACTATCGGTAACGTCTATCAGAGATAACGCAGGCTCCAGTTGCACACATGCAATATGCCCGTTGTAGACGTCACGAGTGAATATTGTTACACAAATATTACTATCGGATGATGACGCTTACGTATTATAAATTTAATAGTAAAATTTTCAATGGAGCGAATGTGGACTGATTAGTCATCCATACCCAGAAACGACACGCTCCTCATCCATCATTATCCACCCAACAGTCACTCCATTAATCAAGTATGGTGACATCTTGACGCGTTCGGTTATTGATGCTTTTTCTTACCGCAGTTAATACCGGTTTTGAATTGATAACGTCACTCGGACTAACGCGATGCGCCGATATTGATCGCCCGTCGTGATATTTATAATTACCCGGTGCGTTACAGGATCTCTCGAGAAAAATATCCCCATGTATAAGAAGGCGAGGGGAAGAAGCAATCGCTGAGTTAACAGCTAATTGAGTGAGGTCGCGAGGCATTTAAAAAGACCGAGAGTGATTAACGAGTTATAATGACGTCCAAGCTTTTTTTATAATTAGCATATTAGAGAGTTTATCCGTTTTTCTTCCTTGACCTTAATTACCTCTCGAGTGACATACCGCATGTGGCAGAAATCTCTTTACGGATTTTTGCAAATAATATTGCGACAGCGCATTTAAGCAGTTTATTTATCACGCACGCGATGTGCAATACGTAACTGTCTTTCAGTTAAATCTGGCGATCATAATATCCTTGGGATGGCTGCTTAGATTCAGGGTATTCGATGGAAGTACATACTTAATCCGAACGGTGCAATCGATACTCGATATCCAGCAGTTTTCGTTGGTTTTCTCCTTTATATACGCTGTATACTCCGGGCTTTTACTCGCGTTCGACGACATCGTTGAGAACATTGTATCACTCTCTCGACTTGCAATCGAATTAAATACTCGAGTTATCGCGATACCGATATCCAGCGACGGACGATTTCGCTTCAAGAAAGCACCGTCACGTTGCGTCGCGTCGCGTCGCGCGATAGGTCCCCGGCTATGATACTTTCACGCGCGACATCCGGCCTTAATTGAATTTATGTACCATTTTATTTCGCGTTTCAGATTTTCGTGCCAATCCCCGATAAATCTGTCGGCATTAATAATCATAAGTGTAAGTTACGGCCGGACCAATGGCCCAATAAAAGCTACGGTGAAGCTAATGCTGAAAGAGAGGTAAAGAGAGGAGGGTGGCGGGTAGAAACTGAATAGGGATAAAAAGATAGAGAGGGGGGGGGGAAGAGAAAGAAGGAGGGAGCGACCGGGCGAACGTGAGGATTAATGCTAATCAAGAATAAATTATAATCATACTAACGTTCCCGTACCGAATGGCGGATACTCGGGCGCCGTGCGGCAAGGGGAGGCTTTAATTTATTGGACGGCCGAAAAGACATTGCGCGTAAGCGCATAACTTGTGTTTATCAGAATCCGGCCATTTACTCCTGAAACATATTACCGGTTTAACTGCCAGCCGGATAGCTATTTTATTTTAGGGATGTTCATCGCGCCGCGCCGGTGCGCGAAACGGCGTGTGTTTAAAACGTTAGTGTTATGACAGAGCGACGATGTAAGTTGTTTTACTATCTAACGTTTAATAATGTCCGATGATGTTCGCAAATGTCATGTCGTGAAAAATTATGTTGTCTTCACATATAAATGCTTCCTCCAAAAATATACGCTCCCAAAAATAGCAACACAAGTTTTACGACTTTGTTCACAAAAATTGACAATTTATCTTTGAATATCCCTAACTTTGCCTTAGGTATGTCATAGAATGATATGTGTCAATAAATTAATAGTTGTTCTAAAGAAATTTACGAGAATAGGAATATAAATAAACGAGCAATCTTGTGTCTATTGATATATTTATGATTATCAATTTAACTTTGTTTGTTTAGTTTGTTTAGTTAACTTATTCGTTCACAAAGCATTCGGTATTACAAAATAAAAGAGAATCGAATAAATTTTACCGACAGTTTTTCTTTTATTAGATTTGTAGAAATGGACCGTAATCTCAGATGACACGATTGTTCAAAGGCCATGACTTTGACGCCGTTATTAGCTTCTTCAGAAGGTGTAGTCTCGTGGGATGCGCTTACTTTGCAATATACTCACGAAATTGAATAAACTAAGCAATTCAATATCCATCATCTCGCTTCAAAGTCACTCGTGGAGCCTAGGATCAATGGCTCTTGGTGAATAGAAATGAGTTCATACGACAAAGAACGTCAAAATACAATACGTATCAGAAATTAGAATAAATTTTGAATGCAGCATGAAAAATTGTTGCTGATCCGTCATTTATCATAAATAACAGAACATCTTCAATATAATTGAGATTACGTCAATTGAGATGGATATCTGTGATACGTCAAAATTGATTAATAAAAATTCATAAAACCTTCCGCGGCTAGCATGTAATAAATTATCGCGAGTTAATGGAAAAATACTATTTATGTAAATCAATATTGAAATTTGACTGTTAAAAATGCGATGTGCGTAAAACGAGAATTGGCATTGCGTGTTATATATCAATCTCTGTCTCCAGTCAAGTCCATAATTAATTTCGCAAAACGCAACGACAAATATTTTGAATCGATTATCTCATCGTGAGTTATTTGCGCGGCATACGTCACATTATTTTTAATTTTTCATTAAATTGCAAGAATTTATCCTCGCGCGTATCGATCGCTAATGTAAGATATCAGGGATCGCGATTTCCAAATATGGCGATAACAATTAGTGTGACAAGACGAACGATTACGAACATAATTAAAATGACGCGGCTAATGGAGAAAAGAAATACAAGAAACACTGATTACAAGGAATAACAATTTATATCGCGTACGCGATATTTTAACGAATGAATTTCTTTTTTACTCTCTCACGCATACAACACGTACACAGCAATCGCGCGCGACTTTCCTTTCCCCATCCTCGATATAATACACAAATAAACCTTTCACGACGATAATTTACTATTACGGCAGGTGTTGGGTGATTATAGGGTAGCATGCGATTGCGCTGAATCGAGCGTCAATTAAGACATGTATATAAAGTACATGGCGTGCGTGATATATTCTGTATTGCATGCCCGATTATACATATATATATAATTATAATATAATTATAGTATAAATTATAGTACATATATTATATATATATATATATATATATATATATATATATAAATATGATATTTAAATAATTCATTCAATGTCAAGCTAGAGTCTCGCATTTGCAAGATATTGGAGTTGGTAAAACGATAAAAAGGAGAAAGAAAACAGGCGATCGACTTTTTCGTAGGACACTTATCATGGCAGCTTCGCCTACGAGACTTATGCTGAGAAGCGAGCCGAGCGAGGGGTCCGGGGGGTCGCGCAGGGCACCGCTTATTTACTCAGGCCGCAAGTTGATGTATGGCCCGCTGCTGGACGTTGTCGGTGCCTTTCATTCGGCCGCCTCTCTCGCAGAGGCAAGAGATAACCTCGTCTCTGATCAACGACTCTCCGCTACTCTCTAAAGGCCCCAGCGCTACATGATCCAAGCGCGAGGTCGGCATGAATCTCGGGCCATTCATGGCGGCGTGACGTCGGACCGCGTTGCTGAAGCTGCAGGCGCGGACGCATACATGGGTTACCGAGTGTTCGGGACACACTTCGCTCGAATAAAGAGAACATCTCTTCCCTCAAACGCGGAGAGTATCTCAAGTCGCGTGCGCCAGTGTGCACGTGACGATTTTTGTAATTCGCTTCTGCAAAATTCGTGAATTATATGTACATCAACAACGGAGATTCTAAATCGCGGGTTGATGGAAGAATCGATAACACGCAACTGGTACTAATCTTTAGAAAATTTATCATCGACAATTCGTATTTCGCAGTTGGAGTCTGTTTTACGCTCGGCGAGGCGAGAAACGACACGCTGTATTTGATTTCAATGGATTTTCGCGTTGCATAAAAACGACAAGTCGGTCGGAGTTGGAGCCGGATCGTTTATGGATCCGCCCCTGATAACACGGCATCGATCTCGTGTAACAAACGCGAGGATACACGTGAATTAAATGACGCTTACCGAGCGATGAACCGGGGGGCGCACTCGGAGTTTATCGTCGGTCTTGTGTGCACGCGCCTGTTAACACGTTTGCTCGCGGTAAGATTACGCGACGTGACATAACGTAACGTAATGTAACATAGGAGTCGCGCGCGAGAAACGAGATTACAGCGTTGATTTTCGCGATCGTTCCTCCGCGACGCGATCAGATGTACGATGACGATCGGAGTCGGATGTACACGTGTTCGGCCACGTCGCTCCCGCTGATGAATGTTTTTCTCGAGCTGCGTGGTAATGCGGTGCTGCTATAGATATAATAAATTTAACGGTGCGCATTTATGATCATAAATACGAATTGTTCGACGTTTTATCGTTTCTCGTTTTGAACGAAAGAAAATTTACGATACTTCCGAGAAAACTTCACTCGTGCATTTCTCCGCTGTTATGCCAGATATCTGTTTTTCAACGATTTTTACCAAACCCTAAAAATTAGCGTTTTTACACTGAAAAAGAATTCTGGTTAAAAACGGACGAATCAGAAATTCTTGTAAGATTGATCGAATATTCTGGTTATTGTAACAGAAATTCTGGTTATTATAATAGAATTCAATAGTTTATAACTAATTATAACTAGAAGTCCTATTATAATAACCAGAATATATTAATCAATCCTACAAGAGTTTTCTAATTGGTCCGTTTTCAAGTAGAATCTTTTTTCAGTGTAGCCATGTTTGCCTAATTAAACTTCAAGGCAAAAATACATATAAAGATGTAAAGAAGTCAATGTAAGATATTCGATGTAATAAATAAATATATTTAAATAATATATACACATAAAAAAAATTAACATTTCAGCCTGTCAGCATTATACAAAATTAAATACAAGAAATATTGCACGCAACTGTAATTATATATTATTATTTAAATTTTCAAGCTTTAAAAGTTGGTTACAAAAGTTTCGCGGTAAGAAACGAGATTTAATAATAATATTTTACCTCAAACAAGAGTCGAAACACACCTTTAAGCTGTTTTTCGATGCAACGACTGTTTCGCACATGGTATATCACTTAAGCCCCAGATGCAGGAACGCGAACCCGCATTGTGTGGTCTAAAACGCAAACGCTCCAAGATCCAATGAACGATACAGGACGTCTTTATTGCAACAGTGGTGGTTACCGTCCGCTGTACAAATAATGCGGGCAATGCAAACGGTAGGAATCACGCGGAACGCTGTGGCGCAAATTCAATCTCCGTACACGGATTCGGAATTCTTGAGGGCTGTTCAGAGTCACCGACAATGGAAATCAACTTCTCGATTCAGCCATGTACGTATGCGCTGCATTGAACTGCACTTTTCAATTTAAATAATTCATAAAGCACAAATGTGGAACGGCAGCATACAATGCTCCTCGAGGTTTAAGAACGTTGAAGACGAAAATTTGGATAAATCAGATTAGAGGTTACAGAACGTGTCGAAAATTGTATCTATTATTTTATAAAACATTGGATTCACGATAGAAATGTCGTGAGTTAAATTCATTTTTTGTGTGTTTTCAGTTTTTCTCAACATCATTTAGATATACGTTTCTGCTTCCGTTATAACGTTAGTATTACAAATTGTAGAGTTTAGAGATGCAACTTTTTCAGAATGCAACTCTAAATTTAAGTGTCAGAAAGATATCGTCGTTTATGGCCGATGGGTTAGAATTTATCATTTGACCATGGCCGCATTTGAGGTCATCGGACATAAAGATCCGTCGATTCGTGCATAATCCCATTCTAGGATACCTTTGCCACCGATATTATGGATCACCGTATAAATAATGCGAGCGATGCGGCGGTTGCCGTTGCGGGACACGAACGAATCGTATCTCCGCACGAAGCTCTGGAATTCTCGCAGCATCGGCTACCGATACAGCCGCCAACAATGGAAATGGACTCCGCGGGCATTGGGTGGCCCCTACAAGTGGCCCTGCATTCCAACATCGAATTCGCCGGGCGGAACTCGAAATGTGAGCACACATGCAACGCGGAACGAAGACCACGAGTGTAGTTTCGCGCCCCGATCTCTCCGGACGCATGCATACCGCATCGCTAACAGATCGGCCAATTTTCGACTTGGATATGTTAAGACCTCCCACAATGTAGCGATCACTTCGGTTCCGCTCCGTATCTACGGCAGACGATAGTCCGGACTCCTCCGTCGCGCGACATCTGCGGAAAGTAACATTTTTTTCAGCGTTATCGGGAGCGATAAACAGGGGTTGCATGTATTTTATGTCATCTGTGATAATTCGGCCGATAACTGAAATTAGCCACGTTTAATATGTATTTACTTTTTTAAATGAATATGATAAGAAAGGTCGAACAGCTAAAAACACACACTTTTCGCTTCGGACATTAAGCTTTCTCTTTTCGGAATTTATAATTAATATTAATTAATTTTAGATAACGATAAACGATCTAATATCGTGGCTGCAGCTTGAAATATATTTTTTATTTTCACTACGGTAACCATATTTCTTTGATAAAAATAGAGAACTGCCACCTCTACCCTTCTTCCACAAACAAGTGCAATGTAATTTTACTATTATCATTAATACTTTTTTCCTGAATATATATTTATATAAAAAAAGGTAAAATTTTGTAAACTAAAACATTATATATAAAAAAAATACACATTTTTATTTAGTTTAAATATTACACAAAATATGCAAAGATGATAAAGATTGAAACATAGAATATTTTACAGAACTTTTTAGAGATAAAGGACAAAAGTGAGTTTTCAAGAAAAAAATAAATCTAAAAGACACAGTCCTAAGATAAAGGACTCTATAATATAAGACGGATAGTCACCATAATTATCACGAGTAGCACAATCGAGGATCGATTCTATTTTCCTTAGATGTAGACCGCGCATCTCGCGATATTCCGCGTAAAGCGGAAATATAGATGTCAATTGGATGTAACCGTCCTTCGTCAGAGTCCCAGAATTGAGCGCGCATCCGTAACTGCCGATATCTGTAAATTGTTGGGGTGCTACGCGAGGAACGTACCCAGTTTCCGAAAGTCTCGCGACGCAAAAGCGGCCGGGCTAGAATCTGACGAGCTATAATCCGGCAGACTCGCGTGCATTCGATCGAACGAGCGGCATTCCTCGAAGAATGAAGAAAGCGATCGGCCGGATCGGGCATGGCAGGAATGAATTTTGGGCAAGCGGGGTGGTGACGGCCTCTCTCTCTCTCTCTCTCTCTCTCACTCTTTCTCCTGCTCGTCCGCTCGCGGCAGCGGCGAAATGTTACCAATGCGCACACAGAGACACGGGGTTGGAAGCGGCTCCGATGAACAGAGCCGCATTGTTTGTCGCGGGAGGCATTCCCCGCTGTCGGCTGTCACCGGAAACATTCATTACGACGCGTCGCCCGCTAGGAATCACTAATGTATTCGACGGCGGCGACCGTGCGGATCGGTTTTCGGCACGGCGAGGCGCTTCGCGGAATCGGAAATTCATTAAAAAGGAAAAAAGAAATTCCGCGGCAGCGTCGGCTTGTTACACAACGAGGAGGACCGAAACCGTCGCAGCCTTAGTACCGTCCTGCGCCACTCCTCCTTTCGTCGGATCGCTCATTAGCAGTCGGATTGGGCAGCAGAGGAATGTGTGATGTAGAATATTTTTCACATCACCAGCGTTGAACAGTAGCGAGCTAGCTGGGAAGGCTCAGTCGATCGCGAATGGTGTCGTCTGAATTTTTTAACTCGCGTTTCGCTCCTTTATGAGACCGCTGAGCTTTTGTAAAAAAAAAAAAAAGAACGAAATCTCATTCGGTAAGCGCGCGTAGCGTGGCTTATACAATTCTTAATTATGTTGTCAAGCATTTTATTTGCTCACACCTGGTCCCTCCGAGCGTGTTAGGGTGATAGGCGTCGACACGACGTACAGTAGGAAGAGAGTATCCAGATAATTTGACAGGGAGCATGGCCCCTTAATAACTCTGTCCAGAGGGAATTGTGATGTAATCTAACGACTCTATTGCGATACGAGGGAGATTTACCGGGCGTAATTTTTACCTTGGAACGTTTGCGGCCGGAGTAAATCATTGGGGCGCGACAAATGATATTGCGCGATACATAAAAATTCTATCACGCTCGTACACTCTGCCCTTCATCATGAACTTCATTCAGCACTCTGAATCATTCCCTCGCGATCGGAGTATCCGCGCAGAATCGGAGCCGCGGTTCACGGACGTAACGTTTTCTCGAAGGTGCGCAACTCTCGCAGAAACGTTTCC
Organism: Tetramorium bicarinatum; assembly: GCA_928718305.1. NCBI lineage: Eukaryota > Metazoa > Arthropoda > Insecta > Hymenoptera > Formicidae > Tetramorium > Tetramorium bicarinatum. The sequence continues at coordinate 12,966,954 of OV788328.1, forward strand.
GTGCGAAGAGGAGAGGAACGGGGTGAAACACGAGCGGATGGGCCAACTACCGAGTTTATAGGTTCCCGGAACGGCGTTCCGAGAGCGGGTTAAGTCAAATCAAACGCGCGTGTGAACGCCCCTCATAACCGTCACTTTCTTCGGTTGCCGGTCGATCATCAACGAGTCTACTGCTCCTCGCCAAGTATATACCTCTGGTCAGGTCCGCGGGGTTCCCCTCGCCCGCGCCACCTCGTTCGGCTTCGATGGGGAGCGAACGAGGGCCGCGCGAGAACATAGCTCTCTCGGTCGTAGCGAATGGTGGCGTCGCTAGCACAGCCGGTTGTTATCCGGCTGTAAGTATACAGAACCGCGCAACGTGGGAGGGGGGGAAGTGCACACATCGGTACACAACTGTGTAATTTGAGGGTAATTCCGCGAGTCGTATAACCTGTAGGTAATGCTAGCAGGCAGGCAACCAGCCAGAGAGGAGAGTGCATCAGTGCGCTGCTCGTTTCGTTTAATTGGTCGTTCCTGGGTTTACGAGGTTTCGAGCGAGGCGCTACGACGACGGGGGCAAAGAGAGCGGGAGAGAGAGAGAGAGAGAGAGGGAGAGACGGGGTTGCGCACCGCAAAGGATGCCAACCCTACCGAACCGCCAGCCACTACCGACGGAAATCGACGGAAGCGAGTCTCTCTTTCTCTCTCTCTTTCTCCGTTTTCAAGAATTGCGAATTCCCGATAATTATTCCGTTAATTTCAGGCGCCTTTAGCTCTCGCTTTAGGAATCATCCCGGGTGCAAAATTTACAGTATCATACACGAGCGCGATAATAAATAATTCGAATCATCATTTGTTTGCGATATCTGTCGGGCACGGTTTCAAGAGCAGCAGCTATAATATCTATATTCTATATATTTAATATCTATACACTATCTATATTCTATCATTATCGCCCACGCGTCCGAATTTATCGTTTTTTAACAATGCAAACGAGAATTGTGGAGGAGCATAAATTGTCTTGAAAATTCAAAGACGCGCAGATGATTGCTCGTAAAAAAGGAATAATCGGGCCTGTCGGATGAGTTTATTAGATCCCATCCAAAGCGTCGTAATTAGTCTTCATTAGAGCCGGCTCGCGACGACAACCGTCCTAATTTCCCGGCGATTGTTTATGCCAACCGTCTGCCCACGTCCTCGAATCAATTTCAACGCCGCCGAGCGAATCGCGTAGGTATAACGTACGCACGTAGGAAATGCGAGCGGAGGGTTTAATATCGCCTGCCGAGATAGAAGCAATAAATGCTTGTCGAGTAAATCAGGATGAAGCGCCATCGAGGAGCGCGTAATGGCCGCATTAAGTGAATAACTCACGGTTGCAGTGTCAGACTCCGGGGAGGAGGAAGGGGGAGGATGGGGGGAGGGAGGGCGGCGGCGCGAGGTGGGCGTCGGACTGTTAGGAACTGTTAGGGGTGATAGCGGTGCCATCAAACAACTTTACGGCGTTAAGTGCTCGCCCGGCACCGGCTGCTGACGCATTACCAACCTAATTTCTGCCAAATACCGACGCGCAGGCGGCGCAGTGAAACGTGTGCATTAGCGCGCCGTTGACGGATGGAGGATCCGTTTGATCTTCCGGTGGAGTGTAGCGCGCGGGCTAATGGCGACCGATTATTTTCGGTCAGGCTGCGCGCGTTAGGGACGCATTTCGTCGTGCACCTTTCACCGCGCGCTCCTTTCTTGGCGGTTTTGCCATCTTTCCCTTTCTACTCTCCATTTTTGCGCAAATAATCATTTACGCCGTTAAAAGCGCCTTACGTTAACCAATTTCGACGTTGTGCAACGAAAATGGGCTTACTTATAGCATGAATTGGTGTTTTTCTTCGTTAATTTTTCAATAACTCGTCCACAGCGAATTCTATGAGAATTATGTCTTTGGTGGAGCTATAATATCGCTTCCCCGAAGCTACGGTTCTAAAAGATTTTATATGCGCTCGGAGAAAATAAAGGACGGTGGTTTTGGCAGGGCGGAAGTGCTTTCTACAGATCTCCAATAATTCGCGCCGCCGCACGATGACGGCGGTAAATCCTCCCGTCCCAGATACTCGCAACACGCATTTTCTCCTCGAATTAGTGACACGGAAAACATGGTGGTTCGACAGCCGCGCCGAGAGCGCGGCGATATAGCTGGAAAACAAGCGTAAGAGCGCGGGAATCGGAGAATATATTTATAGCCGCCTCGAGCTATTAAGATAATTTATCGGGGCCATTACCGAACAAACGAGAGCATTAATCTATTCTAGCTTCATAAAGAGAACTTCGTCGACGATTTTGTAGCCCGCGCGCCAAACGAGCACTTCGGAGTAAATTGATGGATCCCCCTGACCTGGCGGCTGAGGACCCTCTGTAAATTGCTCGTAAATTTTTATTTATTCCGCCGCAAATAAAACTCCCTCCCCCCCCCCTCCTCCGAGAAAGAGAGAGTGCGGCCGCTCGCCTTGGTGTCTCCTCTTTTTCTTCGCCGCCGCGTTGCGTCGCGCCGCGCCGCGCCACGCCGGTGTCGTCATTCGCCGACTCCTAATAGCGCTGGTGATTTTCGAGGATCGTAATTTTTAATCGGCACCGGCTCGCCGCGATCTCGACTTCACGAGCTTTCGATATTTACGTGCGAATGCTAACTTATCTGATAACAGTTACAACGCTTGTAACTGATTGTAAATTTATCATTGTGACATTCAGATTTTCGACATTCCTCCGTGATTCTTTTTAATCGAGATAAAATAAATGTGTAAACGCTGCTGAAATATAAATTTGCGATAGAATATTATTTTATACGGATGAAAAAAACATATCGCGGTTAAACATCTGTAACATTTCAACAAATTTAAATAAAATAGCTGTTTATATGTTTTGTATATATTCCTAAACTTTTTTATCTAGAAAATTTTGTATAATTATTCTTTAGGTCTTAGGAAAATATAACAAGTATTTTTAAATAAAATATTTCTTTCAAGTTCATCTTCAAATGCTCCATAATCAATGAAATGATTAGTATCTAAAGAGAAAATCAAGACAATTTTATATGTAAGATCAAATTATGAACATTGGCCAAATAGTGAAGAAATAGGTGTTTTAGTTTGTGTAACTATCCGTTTTTATAGCTGGCGCATTTTCTTGATATCACTATTTTTGTAGGAAAGATAAATTTTTTGTACAAAGGTAATTTTGTTGTTATTTCATACATTTCGTATTGTCAAATTAAAATAATTTTGTATAAGAGTTCTTTTTTTGAGGTCGTACTTAGGACGCTTTTTTTACAAGCTACATGAAACCTGGACATCCCACTCTCTCCCTCTAATTTCATTCCTTTGACACTTTGTGATAATTTTAGTGCACTATAAATAGGCATTGCATAATAATTAATGGCAGTGCCAACTAATTTTAAAATATTATATTATATTTGTGACATATAATTGTTGCAATAAACTCCAAATAAACGAAATTTTTATCTTCTCAGACAACGCCGGATAGCATAACGCTTGGTAGAGAAACATAATATAAATGTATCTATCGAGGAGGCAAAGTGTCGAACGGTCCTCGACATTTCCGATCTCCACTCTCGCCAAACTCGAGCACAAAGCGAACGTCGTGCGAATCGATAACTCGTATCATCCCCCCGCAATAAGCGCGTACATGCAACGCTCCTCTGAGGGAGCGAGAACGGTCGGCGACGCCGGAAAGGATCGCGTTGAATCCCGGTGGCGTGACGGGCCGCCTACTCGCGGTCGGGCCCGCATTGATCAAAGCGGCAATTACTGTCATCGTAATATTACTCAGGACGTTACTCACGACCGGGCCAGGACGTAGGGACCACATCACCTCCGCCTCGAACGTTGCCTGCCGTATAAGCCGCGCGGCGGTTGTGGTCCGTGTAATAATTTCCCGGAATTGCGTTTGATGTGGCGGGGCGTTATTAGTTTTCCATGGAAGCGTCGGCAATTTTTCATGTCGCTCGCCCTCTGACCGGGCCGGCCTGGCTGGCTATGATTTGTCGGTTTTACACCCGAGCGCTGACGGAAATCGCCGCGAAAGAAGTCGGATAGAGAAGAAACGCTGGCGCGCGCATGTTCTTGCGGTGTCTTCGCAGTAACGTTCACTTGTTTCTACGCGGAATAGACTTTTTCTATTCTCGAGGCCACCTGACATTTTGAAATTATAATAGCGTCTAAGGTGTTAACCGGTGTTAAAACATTTACACATTGACTTCCTTGTCAACACTTCTTACGATTTGAGGTACAAGCGTGAAATCAGATAGGGTAAGACGGTAGCTGGCGGCAAACATGAGAGCCGTTGACACGAGGCGATAAATTCGATGCACTTTCAGGCCGAGGGAGCGAGCCGAGTCGAGCGGTCGGTCAATAAATGTCAGAAAACGGAGAAAGGGGACCCCGGTCACGGTGTGGTTTTCTGAAATTCTTAGTGGGTTAAGGCTGAAAGCTGCGTCTAATAATGACTCGGTCGCTCGGGGGTCAAACACATAAAAACAGGGCGAAGATTTATGACGCACCACAAGCTTTGCTCAGCATGATGCTGGATGCCCATACTGTGAAACTAGACTGGATATAATGGGAACGTCAAGTCTGAAGACTTTGGAGCGTTTAGCGCTCCAAGCGGACCAGTTGACGTTGCAAAATGAGCATTAGCAGAGATGCCCTGCATTTAACAATAAGATGATGATGCGACCAACAGGTATGAATTGACTTTTGCCGATCATTGCTCGACGCATCGTCTATCATACGGCAAAGACTATTCCAACCAACGGTGCATAACCAACGAGAGAGATTCATTATTTCCTTACTTCTATGAACCCAAGTCTATAGTGCAGCATTCACAGCCAAACTTTGAATGCTCCGTCCTTCACTTTTCTACATTCGTCCTTGTCTAAAGTATCCTTAAAGAAATCGAAGACAAACTACGTCCGAGAATGACGCGCCACAATTCACTGATCAGAATACGATACTTCCGTTACCAATGGACTTTTCTCGCACTTGGACGGGGTTCTCGCGACCTTCGGCGGAATCTCCCGTTGTTTGGGTCGGATACCTGGGATAGGAGGATGTGTGGGAGGTCTTTATTTGTGGTCGAATAAAGGGGCGGGAGGAGGGGGAGGAGAAGGAGCACTCGCACGCAGGAGAGGCAAGAAGACGCAAGACCTCTCGTGTGTACCCACGGGATATCCTCAAGCGGATGCGCGGGGTGCTCTTCGTTTATAAAGCCAAGGGAGACGGAGCGAGAAAGAGGGAAAGCTCCATCTATTTTCGCCTCCCTGTTCCAAGCAGAAGCGGGATGATTTATGCGGAGCGGGTGCCGCGACTCCGCGCCGCGGGAGAATTCTCGCTTTCAGCTCCGCACCCAGCCGTGTCGTCGGGGTGGCGGAGTGTGCCTCCGCTCTCACTCTCTCTCTCCTTCTCCCTCTCTCTCTCTCTCTCTCTCTCCTTTCCTCCGTGCCAGCGTCGGCGTGAGGACCACGATGCGTCTTTCTCGGATGACGTGCAACTACCGGCCGTCGTTCTTCTCTCGTTTCTTTTTTTTTTTCCTTTCTTTCCCGGTCCTTTGCCGAACGTTTCCGCGGGACGGCAGGCTAATCATAGAGCGACCGCAAGAGAACAGGCTGAGTTATGTGCGTTTCGAATGAACGATACGCGGACTCGGGGTAAGCACCTCGCCCGCAATTTGTTAGAAGCGAACCCACGAAATCAAGTTACGATGTACAATTCGAGCCCGGAAAAATCTGACACCAGTTTACTTTCGAAGACACGGATAGCCAGAGATATAGATGTATTTTCCAGCATACAAATATCTTTTTACAGTCGTAGAAAACTCATGAGGGAAATCTATTCAACTTGTACTACGTGATAATGGGAACGCACATTATCATAATTTTACAAATAATTTTACTGCAATGAAAGTGTAATCATTAAATAAATTATACACTGTAAATTCGTAATATCAAATTATACTTAATTGAGTCATTTTTAACTTTTCCATAGGTCACCACTGCTCCTGCTCAATATTCCATTAATTTTGACTAACATGGAAGTTAAATTAGATAAATTAACAAGGTTTACTCAATATGTCGCTAATTCTATCTTATTGTTTAAGTCAAATTAATCGAATATTGAATACGAGCAGTGGCAACCCATAGAAGTTTACAGTGTAGGAGCTCGCATTATCAATCTTTTTCTCAATTACTGCAACAAAATGTGTAACCATTAAATAAATTATACATTCGTGAAGACACATTGACATTCTCGGCATAACAAGAATACGTATCGATGGCCGATTCGATATGCAAAGTGCTTTCCGTAAATGATAGATTGGTCGTTACCAGCGGTCGCGGTTAAATCAAGGCGAAATGCGTACGCCGCGAGACTACTGCACCGTTACGGATATCATCGAGGAGAAGCGCTCCAAATTACCTTCGATGAGCAGATCGGCAACAAAGGCACGTGTTTTGCTTCTTCACCCGGGCACCATTTATCTCCGCGCGCACAATACGACCCGGATTTGACACATCTATCAGCGTACAATGCTCAGCCCAGCCCGGCCCATTCTTTACTCTCCTCTTCTCGAGCGCGGCTGCCGCCGCGCCGATTGAACAAGCTTCTAACGCACCTCTAGACTTCTCTCTCTCCCGGCGAAAAATCCCAGGGAAGAAAAATATGACTGATACCTCCCGGCGCAGCGCCTCCCTCCCTTCCTCTTCCCCCGACGTAATTGCTCTTTTTGTACCGCGCCCTTCTGCCCGGTGACCTGGAATTATCGGCGATGCGAGATGCGATACCGCGTGACGCGATGGATAACCGGGACACGTGAGAAGATCCGAACGCGGACACGTAAGCGGCATGCCGTTGCGTGCGCGATGATGGTCGCTCGAGGTACGAAGTCATTATCGGGAGACTCGCTTTTCAGAGGTTTCTATGGAAAGAAACCACTGACAGAGGCGATTACCACGACAGCCGTCGACTTTATCGGACGGGTACACGCGAGATACACCGCCGAGGCGGAGGAAAGGCCTGTAAATTAACGATTGTAGAGGCTGCCGTGGGTCAAAGCGAGCCGCTAAGCCGTTGAATCGTCATTATCGCTCTCGCGAGTGGTGACGCTGATAGATGCCGCCTCTAAATGATGATGGATGGCTCGTATAACTGTCGCAATATACGGCTACCCGATGAGCTTCGTATCTTGATTTACTGCCTGCACGTTCGCCATTTTGCAATTCCGCGTACGCATAAGTTTCGCTGCCATTATCGCCGGATCTCTCTTTTAATTCCTTATGAAAAGAGTAATAAATGGGATTGCAGTGACGTCAACGCACTTGCGGAGAATTCTGCACAAGACGCTCCTTAATCCGCTACAACAGAAGATGTTAGAAATGGGCTCGGTGTCGACAAATTTTTTCTTTGTTATCGTATATATAAAGTTACTCCAATGATACATAAAGTAGCAGATATTACTTGAACTAAATAGATTACTAGTCTTTTCACAACTCTTTAATCGGAAAAATTTATTAACGGCAATCGTAAACTGATTTAATTTATAAGCAGATATACTTTATCAAGTAAATCCACAACGTACAATCCAGATAAATTATGACCAAAAAAAAATGAATATAATGAGGAAGTACCGAAGATTATATCTTAGTGGATATAAATTCTTTTGCCAAGATATGTTATTTTAGCGATAACACTAGCGAAATAACATTTTATTTTATAGATTTGATAATATAATTTTATCGCCTTAATATCTTATCGATTAATTTAATCAAATGTTACGCATGAGTGCCAGCTTTATTTGCGTTATAATTTCTATTTCTATTTTAATCGTATTTGATAAAGTATCGAGTTTGACATCTAGTTTTTTCAGCATAGAGAGATCTTTTGATTATTCGTGTTTATCAGTAACAAAGATTAATGGTTAACGTTGATACAATCATATTATTGCATAATCGAATGTTATAAACTTTGCTTTCCGCTTTAAAATGTCTGTTCTAAAATTAATCGATAATTAAATTTAAAACTGAAAGTTATATACGTATACATATACATACACACACACACACATATTACATGTTTATCGTTGATAGGATGAAAGCGCATTACTTCATTCTGTGATATCGTAACAGCATAATAAATAAATTCATATTTCGATCGCGATGAGCGAAGATACAAATATACACTGTAATTAATATTATTTCACATTTATGGCATCTGTTTTAAACGTTTGATTTCATGAAATATTCAATTATCGAGCGCGTACGTATCGCAACGTGTTATGAGGAATTTTAAGCGAGGATAATGCACATATATAATCTGAAATAAACGAGAGCTATTTAGTGTATTGCCGTTGAAGGCTCGGCCTGACTCACACCGTGTAGATGCCAGTCGCTACCCCAGATCTCTGTACCCTTCTCAGCCTCTTTTCATTTACTCGCGGCTCATCCGCACCGCGGTCGCAGGAACATCGTTCATCACTCTGATGCATAGGCTTCTATAATGCTCGACAACGGTCGACCATAGCGACTGCGCGGCAGATATTTCCTTCTCCTAAATTAACGCCTTGTCATTAACAGGCCGTCTCAGACCAGTGCCGGTCGTGTGACCGGCCTCGAAAACTCCATTTCAGTTCTCGCCTGACATGTCGTCTTGTTGGGCTTTAGGTTTGTTTTCGGACAATTCAATCGGCTCAAAAAATAACACGCGAAGAAAATTTAAACTCGGGATAGACTTCTGCCAAGTGACATTAGATATTAACGCGAGTGACGATAAATAGTAAAAACGTCGCACATTACAGATTATTTTTTATCGGTACATCTCCCGCGCAGGTTTACCACCAGGAAATATTTAAAATATAAAATCGAAAGAAATCCGATATCTTTCAACCTTAACGTTTTAATCTTCCCACCTCTACGCGGCGGATTGTATTGGAGCGTCAATAGCCAATTCCCGGAGCGAGAAGATCCCGCGAGGGTAGAATGAGGTTTCGAGCGCAAATTAGCGTGGCGAACCGACCGCTGAATCAGTAAGGGAAACTGGCATTAGCTCTGACACCTTGTCGAGAGGGCAACGTGTTGCGAGTTATCTGCGCGAGTCACTCGCGTCTGGACCTGTTACTATCCGCCGGTGGCGTTACTCTCTCTTTACCGATTTATCGGTAGTAATAATTTATCGCGACGGCGGCGAATCAGACAATGTAATGGCCTGGTGATCGATCGAGCCACCGTGATATGTCACGGCGAGATTAGCTGACACGTCAAAATGGACTCGCGTTTATCTTCTCAACCGAAGCAGCGGAATTGCGCATCGAGCATTTCCTCGAAACACCACGGACATTCTTATCTCCGGTGATTATCCTGGCCATTCTTTCAGGAAAAAAGTAAATAAATAAATTCTCACACACAATTAGATGCACGATAAAATTGTTTTGCCAGTCATTAAATGAGTCATCTTTATTACACACATACATATATATTACATAGTTATTTTATTGTTTATCTCATAATTTTGTACATTACATATTATTTTTATATAGATTTTTATATAGATTTTTATATAGATTTTTATATAGATGCATTATTTTTCTAACAATAACTATTTCAGTAATCAGTATACTTAATTATACAATAGCAAGCATAAAATGAAGTAACATTTGCTTAAAAAAATAATTAGTCTTTGCATAATCAAAAGTGAAACTATATCAAATCATTTTAATTAGTTTTAGTAATTAGAGATAAATCAATCTGAACATCTTCCAATTTTCTACGATCATTACAGAATTGTATGCTACTTAAAGATATTTAGCGAATAATTGAAAGTACTGAAAGCGAAGGGATAAAAAAAGACTGTAAGAAAATGTATTAGTTATTATCTTGGATGTGTTCCGTTTAAATGATAAACGGAACCATCAGAGTAATCCGAGTGGCAAAGCGATGTTGATCGATAGGTAGCTGACGGGTAGTTGAGGGCTTGTCGAAGCCTTGACCCTGGTCTTGCCGTCGGCGGCTTTAATGCTAGCGGCTCGCAGAAGCCGATGCTCTTTCCGTCGTTCAGATCGAGGCTCAGCTGTCCGTTCAGATAGGAATCTGGCCGGAGCTTAATGACGGCTCGTGACGGACGGGTATCGAAGCCGCCAAGTCGGCAGCGGCCAAGTCGTGGAGAAAAGAAAGGGTTAACGGGCGGGAAGGGGGGAAGTCAGGCAGTCAGACGTGTCACATCTAACGGCGCCGCGAGATCTACGGCCTCGTTTTACCGAGCGCGTCGGATTCTTTTAGGGTTTGACGATGGTGACTCTCTCTCTATCGCACGGATGCACCGCCGGGGCATAGTTAGAACACGAGGTAGAAAATGGAATCGAGCGGGAAGTGCCGTGTGTGTATGTGTTAAAATGTTAGGCGGGCATCGATATCTGATTTTGATCGACATCTGTCTAGCGTCGAGTTTTCATTCCGACAATATCAGCACTCGTACATCGTCAGATCACAACACAGCGCCGATACTCCACACTGAGATACGTATCTATATTAGATATTAATTATGTAACGTTTATTTAAATTGATTTATCGCCGTAGAGACGCTTTGTTCGTTGATCATTTGCGATACCCGCGATGAGCAATGACTATCGATATTCGCGTGCTTAGATAATCAATCTTAAACGTTGTCGTTTATATCGTCTACAGATTTTGCAAAAATATTTCATAAAAATATAAAAAAAATTGGATAAAACATTACAGATACAGGAGAAGTCAAAAACTTTGCGTTTAATGTTCAATACCTTCTTGGTAAAATAAAAGAATTATCTAGACTGTCGATTTCCAAGATTTAAAGAAATCTTGGTTCATATCTAGGCAACAGAGCATAATGAAATTAGGCGGCTGCATCGTGTAAGCATGTAGGTTCGCCTGTTTCCCTTCTGCGACAACAAAAGTCCGCTGTACCGCGTATGGACGTTGCTTGCACTCTCGTCGGAGTGCAAGGAACGAGAAAAAGAAAAGGGCAGAGTGCCCGACGGACGGAGGATGAAGAGTTCACTGCTGTGCGTACATACGTATATAAATTAACGAGACGAGAAGCGGCAATAAGTAGCGGTCTTGGTAGCGGATAGGAAATTCCAGTAGCAGGACTCGGAGGCAGGAGCGGATCAAAAGGCGCCGACCACCGCTCGAAACGGCGGTGCAGTCAGGCCTCCCCGCCTCCAGAATAGGCCGTAGGGGGAAGGTAATAGATTGCCCCTTTCTGACTTTTATTGTACCAGAAAAAGCTTGTCAGACGCAACAACATCGGGAGTTTCTCCCCGCGCGCTCTCTATTACGTAGGACGAGATTCGGGCGCCGACGAGTGGTGAATAGGTGGAGCTACGTCAGAAAGGGCAGAAATGTGTACGGGCAGGATTTACGGACATTTTTCACGCACGCGAGGTGTAGCCGATAAGCGGGAGCGCGGAGTGCCTGACCTTCGGAGGAAAAGAGGAACGGAAAACAATAATGTGGTAATTCCTCATTCGTGTGCGAAAGAGGCGTTCGTTTCCCGGGGACGGAGAAATCGGTCGGTCGTCGATCGCGAGGATTTAACGCAGCCGAAATTACGAGTCGTTTCGAGCGGGCTGCGACCAGGAGAGACCTGTGTGTCTCTCCCCGATAGCGAGGCGACGGCGAGGAGGAAAGGTAACGGGGTAACTTGTGAATCCTCCGGTACTCGTAACGTTTTCGCGAAGACAGGCGGGAGTTGCGGAGGTGGCCCTGACGTCTTTACGACGAGAATTCGTCTCTATAAAACTGTCCCGGTCTTCCTATACCGCGCCGCCTCCCCCTCGCCCTTGTTCCGCGCGGACTGCAGACTCCGCCGTTGTAACGTTGATACAATGCGCTCGACGGAAACTAAGAATAGCTAGGTAGCCGTCGAGAAATGTGCGATAGAATAGCTCGTGTGCGAGACGCTCGTAACTAGCTGTAATACAAAGGATACGGGAATATTCGCTCGTGATACGGGGGGGGGGGGTTTGGACATTTTTATCGAGGCGGATGAATTATCATCAAAGTGTTGATTTTCGCCTGTCTTAAAATTATTAGGCAGAATTTTTTTTATTGATTTCAAAAGAAATAATTCACTCGATATACGAGATTATCTTAAATTTCGAAACATGATTTATTCAAGAATATAAAGTGTTTTGAGTTAAATGACGGAATTTATTGACGTTCCGCGGATTAAAACTTGCTGGATTTACATCCAGATTTATGTCTGACGACATACAGCTGTCTCCCCTTCGTTAAAGCCCCTCCCTAAAAGAACTCAGCGCGCCGTCTCCTCCTCCTTAATTTAAATCGTTTCATTAGGAATCGCGAGAAGGAGAATGGGGAGAGAAGAAAGGAGAGGGGGGATGTCCGTCGCGACAAAAATTGCATGGAAGGCATCACTGTTAAATGTTAACAACTAGAGAATTCCAAGGGAGACGCGGTCCTTTGATACCCTTGCGGTGAGTTCGCGGGCACCGGGAGGTCCAGCGGGGCACGGGAATGCCTCGAGGGGGTGGAGGGGGAGGGACCAGGGACGGTTTAAGACACCGTGCTGCCTGCCTGCTAAGTAGCGGTTTCTACCGACGCATCTTCTACGCTCTACGTCTTCGGGCTTCCGAGCGCGTTTCGTCCGTTCGCATTGCAGACGACAACGACGACGACGACGACGAGCGCGACGACGAAGAGGAGGAGGACTGATGTCGGTTCGCTTTGCCGTGGCCCACGGCTGTTCGTCTACGTCTCGGCAGGATTGATGGCCCCCGCGCTACGTGCCCGACGTATCTACTGCTCTCTCCGTCGGTCCTCCGCGCCACCAGCGGCCACCGCGTCGATCGGAGTCATTCGAACATCTTACATTTATGGAATATCTCGAAATCTCCGTTTTTTCTCCCGCCCCTCGCTCGACATCGACGGCCGGCAATCGGGGCGATTGTTTCCGTTCGCCAGCCTCGATCCGATCCGCCGGAGATCCTTTATCTACCGGAACGTCTGACTTTTGCGGTCGGCGCGTAGCCGCGAAGAACCCGTTTAGGACGCGAGTAATTCGCCCTCGGGTAGCTCGCGTTGTCGCAATTTCAATAAACTTTTTTTTTTCCCCCACAGAATACTTCACCGCGAAATACAGATATTTTCGGTCAGCGAGCACGCTGCGTGCCGCGAGGTCGACGTGACGCTTGGCGGTGATTGGAAGGAGCCGAAATGTGCATGCCCGCGAGAGAGAATTGCGAGAGGGCGATACGTGTTTCCCGTGTACGTGTACGTGTACTGTCTCTGAAAGACGCGTTCCACGCCACTGAGGAGCCGGGGCTGTAGCGTTTTTCTGACTGCTGTCCGATAATCGAACGAGCCGGCAACCCGCATTCCACGTGCGAGACAAGCGTGTCTCGAATCACTCGTCGCGATTCCTCGCCGGCGGAAAGAACGCCGCGCCGTCGATCAAAGCGCCCGTGAGTCGAGAGAAAGAGAGAGAGGCGTTGGAAAAAGGCTCTAACCGCTAATGACGTTAAGAGACACTCGTCTCCGCGGTCGAACGTCTCGTAAATCTTTCCGGCGGGGCGTCTAGCCCGTCCGGCCTGTCGGCTGAGAGACGAGATCCAGCTGAGCGTCATTGATTTAAGAGGAAGTCGGTAATTTCATTCAGTTATTAATTAATTAAGATTCAATGACGTGCCTTAAAACAGAAATAGCGACGTCGCCCGATGCTGACGCAGGGATACCCCTTTCCCTCCGCCTCGCGTGTTTCCATTTTCGCAAATGTCAACGAGCGATGTAAAATACATGAATAAATTTCGTCAGAAATATTTATTAGGCCGAAGACACAATCCCGCCAAGGAGATCCGTGTGCGTCTGTGTGCGAGCGAGAAACAACCGCGGTCGGCGTGAATAAATTTCACGGGAATTACGTTATTTGGCAAACTGCATAATAACGAGGCGCTCGCACAAATCTTACGCTCCATCTGCATTTGTTTATCGGAGAACCATGCAGATGAATCTCGTAAATCCGTCGTGCAAAATTTTTGGACGATTTGCATCTTTCGGAGAACACTTGGCTCATAACGCCGATTTCACGATGGTGGAAGAAGGGAGGGGGCGGGGGGAGGGAAGGGAGTCTACAGCTGTTATCCATAACTCAGGCGAACTGCATATTACTGCTAAGCCGCTAAAATCGTGTTTTAAAATTTCGATGTTTATCCTCGGTTTCTTCCCTCGAGAGTGACGCCGGGGTAGGAGGTAAATGGGATGCGAGCCGTTTACATATGCTAAGCACTTTGCATACGGTCTCCGAAATTCACGGCAATCAGTATAATTATATCCGCGGGCCTTCATTATCGTATCATTGCCAGACGCATTACGTTACATTGTAACGTGGGACCGCGCTAATTCGATCAGACCGTCAGACACGAGCGACACGGTGGTTGGATTCCCGATTAGGGGAAGCGCGCGGACGATGAATCTGTAAATACCTCCTGCGAAAAATTCGCGAACTGGTGTAGCGAACGTGTTCGGACGAGTTTCGTCTTGAAGGAAAATTTTTGAAGGTTACTGATGCAACTTTACGTTTTGAATAACCATCACAAAGCTGTTGTCTTCTAACGTAAAACAATTGAAAACTCAGCTCGGTCAAGAGCATAGGACAACGTACTTGGCTGTCTTGAGTCCTCTGATAGATTAGAAGCTACTTAACTAAAGAAGAAGAAGACTTCCTGCGAAAGAAAGAGAAAGGGAGAGTGGATTACCAAAAAATCGGCAACATTCACGGGGGATTTCACTACTTGCGTCCGCCACAATCGCGGAGGGATACTCCTTGCCGCGGCACCTACCCCCACCCCCCACCCTTCCTTCCTGCCCGGTGCGCAGCGTCGAGACGCGTCTGCTCTCCGAAAAGGGGCCGCACGTGCACCGTAAACCGAGCGTCTCACAAGCTGTCACTCGTCGAAAATTTGTGGCCGGTAGGCGGAAGAGGGACGACGGTTTCTTCGTCCGTGGCCGTCAGATCGCGGGAGACATAAGATCGAGCGTGGCCAGGCCAGGCGATCGGCGCTGACGCCAGACGGTCGACTGCTCGCTCGCTCGCTCGCGCGCGGTGCATTCGGTCTCGGCGCTCGGCGCTCGGTCTCCCTGCACACACGTCGGCATGCTAAATATAAAAGCACCTCGCGGGCACCACACCACCGCGGTTTGTATGCCTACGCCATCTTGCATGGAAGAGTCATTTGCGTTAGTCCTGCCCACAGAGGGCAGCCTGGCTCCGCCTCCGGTTGCCGGTTGTACATAAGCAGAACCATCTTTATTACCCTCGGGCACTAACCGTAAAGGAAACGAGCCGAAGACCGTCCGGTACGGGCGAGCGAGCGAGAGGCCCGACGCCGTGGATCGGCGTGGATGGGTAGACGAGCCGTGCGGCGCAGGAGAGAGAAAGAGACGGAACAGCAGAGAGAGAAAGAGAGAGTACGTCTCTCCTCTCGAGATCGAGTGGCCGTTTCGTGGATCGGCTTGAAGAATTATGGTATAAAGTGGTGGGGCATGACGGTGCCGTAGGCATAGTTTGTCTTTATAACGTCTGCTCGGCCAAGGTGGAACTTCAAACGAGCCGCTGATGGCTCCAAGTGGCTGACCGGGGATATAAATTCACGGCCCACCTCGTTCGGCCCGCGCGCTCGGCTTTTCGCTCTCTTTCTCTTTCTCCGTCTCCGTCCGTCCGCGGGAGAATCCTCTCCTTGCCTCGTTCTCCATGCCTCTCTTCCACAATCTCTTTCTTTCGGTCCATTTTGCTTCTTCTCGCGCCGCGCGCTGTCCGCAGGATCTGCTTCTCATCCGGACCCGGCTTTCGTTCCTCCGGCTTTGACCGAACGTAATCCGCATTTCTCTCCTCTCTCTCTCTCGCGAAGCGCATTTCAAATCTAATAAACTATAAGATTTATCTCGCCGCGAGAGCGAAGGAGAAAGTAATATTTTTATATTTCAATCACATGTCGAAGCCTATCTCGTTACAATCATAAACTGAATATTAAAATTAAGATGATGTGTAACGACATTAATATAAAAGAACGCTTGACAAGGCAACCGGCAAAGAGAGGCCGATGGTATTTTATCACCGTCCCTCTCGTGTAAATTCCTACCTTTCATATTGTATATATTGACAGTATACATGTCTATTCGAGTAGGACAAAGTAGGTAGCTGAGAAGATATGAGTCAATAGCAATAAATCTATTGGGGCGAAAACATAAGGGAAGAAAAAAGGTAGAGGCGCTTCTCTCCCAGACGTGCGAGTAAGATCAAGACGGGCTATGTAACCGGAATCTTATGGAAGAGCCGGTGTCATCGATACCGCACAGGTAGCGTAAAGAATAGAATAAAGACGCGGTGGCGTCAAGTCGATCGACGTAAATGGATTCGGTTCAGAATTCCATTTGCACGCGGCAGAGTGTTACGGGGCAGGATAACGCGACGATATAGTTTACTTAATATTTTGCAACGTCGGTGCATAAAGTATTAAAAGAATCGTATAACCGCCGCGGGATACCGTTTTGATATACCGTTTCACGTGGTCGAGAGAATTTTTAAGTTTACGATCCGCAAATAATAAATTTCCGCTACCGGTTCTTTTTACCCCGAGTGATAAAACGCGACGACGTTTTCGCGAGAGAAGGTGAAATTTTACCCGACGCACTCTTTCGTACGTGTCTACTAGTACTCGGTACTATCGGCAGGCCGTTAGTTGACAAAGCGCCATCATTATTCAAAAGGACGCGGGCCCGGAGGGCATCGGAGCAGTTTTGTAGCGGAAGACATTGGACAAATGGGGTTGTTCCGTGGACAGGCAGGTTATCTCGGTCAGTCGTCGAGTAGCCACCCCACTAAATCACTCAGTTCTCGCCCTCCAACCCGGCGAACCCTACCGTTGGCACGCTCAATCACGATAATGTCTGAATACTCGGACACGGCGTAGACTTTTAGACTTTCCTGAGAGATTGCTTTCCTCCGTCTTCGGGCTCACGTTTGATTACATGAGGGATAAGAGTTCGATACTCCTTAAAATACGAGAGTTTTTCGAGTCTCGATAAGGAACGTCGGAACCGGAGCGCAGAAGCAAGTTACTCGCTTGCGAGAAATTAATGTCTAACAACCTTGCGAGAAATATATTTTTCAGGATTTCATATAAATTTATTTCATGTATCAAATTCATGTATTCAAATTTTGACTCATATATTGACCATCAGGAATTAACAATAAATCAAGTATGTATCTGACAATTGTCTATTTTATCTTGTCATCACCTAGTATTATATTTTATTTTTTATTATTTCATATTATAGTTTGTTATCTTCACCATACCAACGTTTTTGCGAATTAAAATCGATGCGTTATTAGTTAACTAAGTCTTACACTGAAGATGGTCCAATTTGTAGACCGAAACGTTTGTAATTTATATAAATTTATAATAAAAATAGTGTACACAAACATGCAGTATCGGCTCATAGTCCTTTATAATTTAGATTATTTGTTAATATCTCAGCTTTTATATTTATACAAATTTATCTCTTTATTTATTCTTGAAGAGAGAATATTTTACAGGCTGAAGAGAAGGGTTTCACAATACCCAATCAACGATTAGAAGTGTAATATATAATTGGATGAGTCACTGAATCCATTCCATGCATGCCTTCTTTTTAATACTAATTCAATTATTGCTTAATGTCTATTCTAGACAGATTGCATTATTAAATCATCAAGAAAAAATTTACTCTTGAAGAGAGTATTCTTACATGGTCAATATTATTGTACAATATTATTGACGCTCTCTCTACACAATACTATTATATAACATTTGATTTTGCACAATATTATTGATCGTGTAGGGATTATATTACAGTTTTGTGAAATGTATCGTATCAAAAAATTGCACAAAAAATTAGGAAAAAGTTTACAACATTTGCACAATTTTTATTTCGTAACTCTCTAATCTTGTACCGAACTGCAGCAATATTGCGCAAGTACAGACCTCCAAATGAATCTACAGATGGTTTAATATTTCACGCGTTGCACAATATATTTCAAGAAATTTTTTATTAACACGATATATTACACAAACTTTTAATATCATCCTTATTCGATCAATAACACTGTACAATATTAAATATTATTCAGTAATATTAATCATGTAGAGACTCCTATCAACAATAGCTGCAATCATTATTTATTAACTCCAGAATTGCCTTGCCGCTTAAAAGTGTTTGCCTTGTTGTCGTACACAATCGTACGATTCTCCGTAACGTTCTCGAAACGACGACTCTTCTGCTGCAAGGCAGCAGCCATCGATAATGAGTTTGCATACATTAAGCGCTGAACGAAGAAAAATGACTAGCGTCAGATAGTATAAAACGCGTTAGCATATTTATTACGTGCTAATGAGTGTGCATAATTCTACAAAGACACGTTTTACTTGTGCCTTTATATCATCTCGCTGTGTTTCACGGTGCGCCTCTCGGGCAGCTTGCTTCGATACATACTTAACTAGGCGTGTAAAATTATAAAACATTAACGTTTTCCGGACGGTTCGTTATTGATGACGGAATGCCTGCACGCGAGTGCGAGTGCGACACTTCGTTTATCGTTTTATTAACGTCACCGACAGCAACGAATGGGAAGGAGCGAGTAGGTAACGAGCGATAATATATATAAATGCGATAATGTACGCCATGTGGATTCGTGTAGATTTATTCCTCTGAAAAAGAGTGCGCGCGTTCGAAACTCTAACGGGTCGAGATAACTTTCCGGCGGAGCGAGTGTGGCAAGCAATAAACCATCCGGGCGAATCGCGTGGTTTCGTCGCGGAGGAAGCAGAAGAAGCCCAAGAAGTAAACTAGACATCTCCGCCGAGCGAGAGAGAACGTATGGAGACGCGAGAAGGCGAGTGGAAAAACGGAAATGGCCGTGGAAGAAGCAAGGGGGATGACTGGGTTGCGGTGAAGGTACACAGGACTGGGCGGGGGTGAGTGGAAGGGTCTGAATGGAAGTAAGCGGAAGATGGAGTACGATGGCGGAAACGCTGCGAAGGGGCAGAAGAGACAAGAGGGCAAGAGAGAAAGAGTGAGAAAGCGAGGGGTCGGCGTGGATTAAGAGGAAAGTCTGCGGAGGCCGCGATGTTTCCGCGGCAGAAGCGGCTTGTTTACCACGGCCGCTATTAGCTCTCCGTCTAGCTCTACGAGAGCCGGCGAGAGCGAGTCCCGAGCAACGGGTTAAAGACAGGGATATTGCTTCCCTTTGTGCGCGAACACCGTTTCCTTCGTTTATTTATCTTTGTCTGACAGCCGCCGGCAAACGCTCGCCTCTCTTCTGGCTCTTTTCTCCGGCTGTTCCATTATTCCTCTGTAGGACAGTTTATGTTAGCGCCCGAGACGGACCTGCGCTTTGAGGTCGCGGTTTCTGTCTCGTCATCGTCGCCGTCCGTGAGGGCACCCGGCTACTTCCTATCTCGGGGATATATCGCACACGTACGCGCGCAGAGCTCTTTTAAATTCTCATGTACAAACAAACCGTCGGACATATAAAATTTTTGCGTATCGCCGCTGAGCGCGGCCGCTTTGAGTGAGCGCCAAATATTACGACGTTAATGAAAAGAGATGGAGGATTTTGTGGATTATTTACGGAAGCTTGTCCCACGCGTGAAGAGAGATCGCTCGCGCTGTCCTTATATTCCCACTTTGATTGTTTACGAAAATCTCTCCGTCGGATTTCACACGCTCGCGTAACGATTATCTCGTAGATAGGAAAGGATAGGAGCGCGAAACTAGCGAAACGCTAATAACCATAAATCGCGTCGCGGAAGAAACGGAAATTAATCAGGTGGAGTGGTGAGACCTGGTGTTATCAGCTTTCACATCAACGCCGCGGTTTTGCCCGGCCGAGAGGACCGAGAGGGATCCCCCTTAAAGTCCTCCTACTACTATTCTCTTCCTCCCTCTCTCTCTCTCTCTCTCTTCCTCGCATTTCGGATCGGGGGTTGGATCGTGTTGGCGGGGTTAGAATGGATTGTTGGCCTCGGGGGTGTAGGTGGCTACGTACGAATTGAGAAGGGGCGGGTTTCTCCTTCCTGCTCCCTCGTCCCATCTCCTTCTCTTTCGCGCTATCCGCTCCACTCTTACCCCGTCTACCTCGTAAAGTGATCGGGCGTTTATTCGCCACGCTGTCGGGGACAAAGTGGGCTGCGCTCCCTGTCGACTGCTGCTATTTGTCTTCCGACAAGGAAACCTAAAACTACGATCCTTTTTCGGCGTTACATGAACACTATGAAAGGTTAATGCGGATATGGCACACGATCGGGCATACTATAGCGCCCTGTAGGACCGAATGTTCACTCCCGAGATATTTTCAAGGCGACGTCGACCAATTTGTATATGCTTTTCCGGAAACCCGATCGCATACTTTATGTCACGAGCCATTACTGTCATTACGTCCGACTAATTTCGTCTGGCATCGATGTCCTCGCTATAACTTGCGGTGCTCGATGTATGTATAATCGCTAAATAATCAGAAATACATCAAAGTAAAATTGGTTACCATGAAATAGAAATTAGAACGGCTATTTATGCCTGAATTACAAGAATTTGACTCTTCTCAATTTGTTGACGTCGTTATTCGTGGCGAGCTATTTCACGACGCGTAAACCTAAATTCGACAGTTTCATTGTTTCGCAATGGAACTGGAGCGTCAAGCCGGAACCACAGGCTCATCAACCTCGAGGGCAGACAAGGAGACAAACGAGGCACCACTAATTGCCGCTATCGCGCGGGTGCGATTCTTCACGAGCATTTATCACCGAAGGAAGTTTTGGGGTGTGCCTCCAGGCGAAAAGTTGAAAGAAGCGATCTGGAAGACGAAGCTCGCTGCCTTCTCGGGACCTCCTCGTCTCTCTCTTTTGCTCTCTCTTTTTCTCTTTTTCAAGAACGGCGTCACGAGGGAGATGGAGGGAAAGATGAAGAGGAAGAGCGAGAGAGATAGAGAGAGAGAGAGAGAGAGAGAGAGAGAGAGAGAGAGAGAGAGAGAGAGAGAGAGAGGGAGAAAGTGAGAGAGGGAGAACCCGGATTGGTATCGAAGCGATATATCTCGGGATTGGCTTCGCAGTGGCGGATAGTCTGCATCGAAGCAACGATAGGGGAAAGGGGTGCCACCTTGATAAACGAGCCCATAAATAACAGTAACGTCTCCACCGAAAACTCGGCCGGGTAAATGTATATCCAGAGCCAGCAGCAGCCAACGGCAGCGGCGGAACAGCAGCCAGCGGTTGAGGGAGTCGCAGACTCTTCGGGTGGTGGGGTAATTTAAGATCCTATTGAGATATTTATGGGATCATAAAGCGGAACTGGCTGCTTCTATCGCCGGCAGCCATGCGTGGAGCCGCGGTCCCGCGAGCCACGGTAGTTTGTATCTTTGTTTATAACCGCCTTAGCCGCGCGCCGCGTGTTTCACTTTATTTCGGTACGCTCGATCAAGTAAGTCGAGATCTCGTCGGGACGCCGCACCGGCGCAATTTATTAAGAGACCGAGTGGAGATCGTGCTGTTTCTACCTTGTTTTCGATCATTTAAGTCTGTGTCGCGAATGCGATTTACCTTTCAATCGGATTCTCGCGTCGCTACGTTAATCCAGATTTCCACATCAATTTTAACCAACAATTACGGCGTGACGTGATAGATATGCTGATTTAATGCCAACGGGGAACATTCGAATCTATATATTATAAGAGCGGAATGTCTTCAGAGGATCGTTAGTCCTGGCATTGACACACAATTTATACTTTCGACTATACTGCCGTGACAACTGTCGAGTTGCCGTTTATTAGATGTATCGTTGATCGCGTTGAAAGAGAAGTTACAGCGTTAGTCGCGTTAATCCGCGTGGTATGCGTATCGTGACGAGCGGTAAATCGAGTCGAGAAAAGCAATCTTGGCAGCGCTGTGCCTTCATGTCATTTCCATCGAATCGCTCGGATAACTCAAGACTGCAGAATACGTGCCAGTGGAATTTTTCCTTACATTTGTTACAATGTGGCTGGTCTAGCTGCGTAGGTTGCTCGGTGATACCCTCTTTCCGTCTCGTTTACCTGCCTCCGTGCGAGTGTTGGACGGACGCACACGTGTGCGGCTCGCCCGTCACTGATTTACACGTGACGCTTTGTAGAATTGCCTATTCAGCAACGTATTAAAAGTCATCCGTTCTGCAATCTGTGGCAGTAACGAATGCGATAACATCGGAACGTGAGAAAAGCGCTGCATAATTACTTGAAACTTATACCGCTATTCATTCGCGATAATGTCAGTGTTTCCTACGCGTCCTCACGCGTTACGTGTGAGAACGTATACGAGAATGCGCATCGCATTATAAAATGACTGAGACATCGCGCCGTAAAAGTATAAAAAGTACATCAATTATCCGAGACGTTTGTTACCAAGATTGTTGTGTTTTATAAAATGTATATTTACGCGCTGACCGTATCAGATTTTTTTTTTTCGAATATTTCAGTACTAAGAGATGTGGAAAAAGAGAGATCTTATATCTTAAATATGTCTCTGCAACTCGATACGAGGCTCGAAATGGCTCATTTTTGTTACATTTGTAGAGGGATACATGCGCGATATCTCAAAGGAAAGGAGAGCGCTCGAGGGTTGGCGAATGTTGAACCGTGTTTTTGGTCTTTCTCTTCCGTTATCGTCCAAAGGCGCCGTGGCTATCGCGTCGAAACTGGAAGAGGAGCCGAAGAGGCGCTTACGGAGGTAAAAAGTGTTTGTCCGTGTGGGCTTCGTGTTGGTAACGAGCGGATTATACTCCCGCCGTGGTATCAGATGGTCCCGTACCTGGTTCCATGGTTGTTAATTAGGATGGATGCCCACGCCTTGGGCGACTTTTACGAGCGGATACGGCGCGAACCGAAATAGCGCATCCAATGTTAACGCGTCTACCTTCCTTCGGCGAACTGCCGCAAGCATCTCGATAAGAAGAAAACACTAAAAAGAAACGCTGCGAGGGGTCTATTTAGAATTATTTAGATGAGTTCCGAAAATCAGATAGCGCGTCGTAAAAGCGATTGCGACCTTTTAGTCCAGACTGGACATGTTTACAATTTTGCCGAAATTGATGTCGCACAAAATTTATCGTCCCATCCGCGGTGGTTATTTGTTTCTCTAGTTGCCTCTCGAAATAAAATATTATCTTGGAAAAAAAGAGCAGCACGAAGTTCTGTAATAAAGATCTCTTCAAGTCGCTACTACAAAACTAAGAGATTAATATATGTACACATACACACACACACACACACACACGTATACACGATCGATATAAAAAAATCATTCTACAAGCGTTTAATTTATCAGCGTAATTAATCATTAAATTAATCTTTTTTTTTTTTTAGGATATGGTGCCCGCTTAATTGATTCGCTGCTGAGAGTGTGTTTTCGTGTAATGTTGGCAGAAAAGTTGGTGGAAGCTGCACATTTCGTGACCTGACGAAATACGTCGCGGATAAATAAGATGCATCGCTCTGCGAGCCGTTGCATTGGAGTACGCATAAAGGAAGATCAATGCGACGGCATTGTCGGGCGGGGATATATACGAGGGATTTTCGCGAATCGCGCGAGTCGCGAGGTACGAGGTAACGCGGCAGTAAATCAGCATCAATCGTAATTTTTAATCCTTCGGCAGATCGACGAGCCGATTCCATTCGACAAGGCCCAAAGAGTAACGAGCGAGACGGTATCCTCCGGTATGAAAGCACGCTGCTCGTCCGTAGTAAATCAACTTCGCTATTCTAATCTCTGTTGACAGCGACGATAACGGCCGGTGGCTACTCGGCCTGCCTAAGGCACTTACCTCGATTATCGATCACGTAAGAATTCCTCCCGATTAAAGTGGGATCAATTTTCCTCGCTTCACAGAATCTCATCTCAACACGCTACTTTATCTCGATTTTAATTTCATCTTATCTCGGTTTTACACGCATGTATCTACATATTTTTATAATCGA
Organism: Tetramorium bicarinatum; assembly: GCA_928718305.1. Taxonomy (NCBI): domain Eukaryota; kingdom Metazoa; phylum Arthropoda; class Insecta; order Hymenoptera; family Formicidae; genus Tetramorium; species Tetramorium bicarinatum. The sequence continues at coordinate 12,991,022 of OV788328.1, forward strand.
TAAAGTAGGATCGATTGCAAACTCCATCGTCGACATACATATATTAATTTTCTAATAATATAAATAAATAAAACGCACGCAGAGCCGTTTACATACCTTTCTCTTTACGTAAATAGTCCGATTGAAAAACGATTGTTGGTTTTCTTCTATGAAGAAATATTTTTTTCATTGGCTCGTCGGACGACTTGGCCAGAGTTAAATCGCTCGGAAGATCGACGAGGCTGCGAGAGTAACGAACGAGGCGATACCAGGCGTATCCCTCGAATGAAATCGCGCCGGCTGTCCGTAGTAAATCAACTGTCCTATTCCAATCTTTGTTCGCGGCGCTGGCAACAGCCAACGGCTGCCGCCTGCCCGCAGCCGTCGGCTCTATCTATCGATGCAGGGGGAGAAGTAATCTGGTGAGTCGTAAAACGTGTCAGAATGTCCAACAAACACCTACTCATTAGCCCAGGTAGGCCGGACCGTGGCAGGCGGGATTGCACAAGCACGCATTAACTCCGTGTGGGTAAGTTATGGTCCAGGGAGAGCATAATTCACCCGGAGCCAAGAAAGTGTGGGTTTACTTCGCTCGGACCTGCTCGTGTGAGGGCTTGGCTCCTCGTTATTTTATCGGGTGCCGGCCGCCTCGAGAGTCGCTCCGGCTAATTGAAATCCACGTTCTTAAATTCGGGAAAACCGTCGCGTCCGGCGGGTAACTTATTACTCGCCTCGCGCGAGACGACACCGCGGCTGCCTGCTAGCGGGAAAGTTCAAAGCTGACGTGTGATAGAAAATCAATTTCAATTCGGTATGGAGCACTCTCTGCCGCGAAAAAACACTCTTCGAGTACAGAGTTCGTTATTGAAAATTTTTAATAAGCCGAACGTCCTCTCTCTCGCGCGCGCGCGCGAGAATCCTTACTCTCGTCGCGTAAATCGATGAACTCGACGAGCCTCGCGCCAAGACGTATCGGCTCGATCTTCGATTCAGCGAAACGACAGATTTGCGTTCGGACATGACTGATAGATCGGTTGAGGGAAGAGCCTGGCGATCACCGTTGAATCGATTCCCAACAGGTACACGCGTGCCTTTCGCGAGGGCACCTCTCGCCAGGAGATCGCGGTGCTCTCTTACCCAGGCTGGTGTTTCTACACGCGGAATGCGCCTGTACGAGTAGACAGGAGAGGCGAGGGCGCGCTGGTGTAGGTGAAATACAGGAAGCTGCAACAGCACGATGGCGCACCCGTCTCGTACGAGAACAGATAGACATCTTCGCCAACTCTCCCGCCGCCGTCTAACTAATTGGCTACTGAATTACTGGGCGACATGACCAGTTATTGCTTCGTACCTCACCTCGACTGGATATATCGGATCCTGGATCTTGCGGTTCGAGGAGTACAGTCTCGTATTCTCATACGCCTCTACCCTCGTATGCTCTCTCTCTCCTCTCTCTCTCCTCCGTATTAACGACGATTCGTTCATATAACGTTCATCGCGAAATCTTCATCCGTAATAAAGTCGACCTATTTTCACGCGTCATAGATATTTATCTAGAAGGTACATTCGCTCGGACTCACAATTTCCACGATAGTTCCAATAATTTTCTTCGCCTTTTTCTCTTTTCTTCGTAATCTACTTTGTGATCTTCAAACTACAGAACCTGATGTTAAGTTTACGACCACCAAGTTTTCCGCAAATCAAGCAAGTATTTATACCAACTTGTATTAATTTATAAATCAATCTTAATTGATTTAAAAGTTCCTTATATACATATATAGTTATTAATAATACACTAGTATCGCAATTATTAAAATTGATTACCAAATTTAATTTGAGAGTGTACCATTCTAGTTCTTAGACTGTGTTTTAAACCGAAAAACCTATTCAGCGCGTAGTTAACTGGGCAAGAAAAATATATACTTGATTATTATGCAAAAGAGATCCAGCATTGGCCGTACGAGGGTTATTACTATTAATTTGATTTAAAAGAATCTCGACATAATTTTTTTCGCAGAAAAAATATAAATTAATTATATATGTATATAATTGGACGCTGTACTTTTGCAATCGCCGAATGCGCAATAGAATTCGGAAACGTTTAGTAAGATTTCTCTTTCGACGTTCGTACGCGAGGGGCGATATATATTTTAAACGCACCCGATGAAAAATGAGGGTTGTGAGAGATCTATCTATGCGCGCAGACTCGTTGTCTCCTGTACGCGAGTGTTTCCGTGCAGCGGAGTTAAGGTACCGGTGCAAACCGAGGTACCCCCCGGGTGATATACGACTTTGTGGGCGCTCGCGCGATACGCCGGCACTAAAAGGCTTAACGAGCATCTTCGTACGCTACGGCAGTCCAGAGTAAACAGGACGTGGCTTATCTTGTCACGAAAAATCTGCGGAGGAAGGCTTCCGCGGGGCTGACTCTTATTTTTCCTCCCCCCTCTCCCATTTTTTCCTACCCCTCCCTTTTTTTCCATAATGCCACGGCAAACACGCGCGACGAACGGTCATGCCGGGGGAGCCAGGCTATTTCGAATTTTCGTTACGGCGAGACCGATAAAAGTGAGTACGCGGCTCCCTTCGCGTTAACGTTAACGGTTATGAGATCTTGATGTGTGTGTTTAACGTTTCATCATCTCAGTGCGCGAGATTCTTTAATCTGTTTTTTTTTTTTTTACATCCGGGAAAATCTCGCTCTTAACACTTTTGCAGCGTGTTCGGAATTTCAATCGCGCTTTCTCATCGGTGTTAATAATTTTTATCGGGGAGCAACGAGAAAACGATTATACTATTTATCAATGTACAACAGAGTTCGACAAGTTTTAACAATTTACGCGATCATCATTTACGCCACTCTCGATGAGCGCCTGGACATTAAGACAATACGGGGAGAGCGTGATAGTAACGGCGGCGAAAAGCGCTTATTTATTACGGCCCCAATTAACATCCGGATCGTTAGCTCGCCACCTCTCGCGTTTCACCCACTCTATCGCGCCGATAATTATGGATCTTTACAGGAAATTATTAACTCGGGCGCTTCATTATCTCCTAATGAAGCAACACGCATCGGGGCGAGTGCTGATGGAGACGTCGTTCGGCTAATTGCCGCTTTACGTTGATGCGTCAGACGCAGCAGCCGGCGTTGTCCCGACATTTCGAGTTACGGTTACGTCCGACAAGGCGATACCCTAGATCGAGAAACGAATGATTTTGAGGCCACGCGCTTATTTATTACAAACGAAAGGGAGCGAGAAAGACATACGTCCGTAATTGGGAGATGCCGAGGGAAGATAAAAATTTGAACGTAAACCTAAATCTCCGCGCGACGCGAGATCCTTTCTCACGCGAGGGCCGCGACTCATTAACGTTTCCATAAATTATCTCTCGCGGGCGCGCGCGTGTGTGTGCGCGCCGGGGCCGAAATAAGTGTTTAAATCGAGTTTCCGCGGATGCGCGTAAATTATTAGCCGAGAAAATATAACGACGTACATATGTTGCCTTTCTTGTAACGTTGCGCTGTAACGCGCGTAGTAAATTGTGCGGTAAATAGTATGTAACGGCGCGCAGTAAATTGCCACGGCCATATAATACTGCATTCGACACTCACACAAATTTCTCTTTCGCCCACTCGTGGAAATGTCGATACCAGTAGGATGCTTACGTCATGGCGCGAAAGTAAATTACATTAAAAATTTTGCACGCCCGCCGGCTCTCCGTTTCAACAGCCCCGGCAAATAGTTACCGCGGCTTCCATTTTGTCGATGTTGTCGATTTCAATTGCAAATATCAAGTGCCACTTTTTTTATCACCGCGAGCCCGCACTGCAAATTACGCAATATCCCTCTTGAGCGTAGATGTATTTCAGTTTTCAGGCATTTCACCGTGCGATCAATATGCCAGTATTATACCGCTCTCCTCGCGCGCGTTTGCACATTCCTCTTTTATTTCGCGGAGAATTTATCGGGTCTAAGATTTTATGCCGTTACTTTCTCGGCGCAGAATTTATTTCGTGCTAAATTTACTATTGCCACGACCTATTACCGTCAAATTGCTACCAGTACAAACAACCTGATACCCCTCGATTATACATATATAAACGACGAGAACAACATTTATCCTCTTATGTATATAAAGTTATGAGGTATTAATAATATCCTCGTAATAAAATCGTTTATTAAATATCTTCGGACGGGAAGTCTTTTACGATTTCGCTTGTGGCGCTCGTTTGACAGGAGAGTCAAGTGTTCTCTTTAAAAGGTGATTTCAGATCGCTACATATTATTAATTTACTTTAAAGCCCTTCGCGTGCGCGCGACAGTAACGTCGACGCTGGGCAACCGAGAAATGAGCATCGGGGATTCGAAATGGCAACCACTGTCGAGCCACCTGTGCGTCAAGCTTGGGTGTATCCATGTTATAAATCCGGCAGATAATGACGACATGTTTATACTCTTCATTTGTATGCTAGGCGAGGAACTGTTCCTGGCCGCACACCGAAGCCAGTCTGACTGCTCGAATGGCTCGGCTCTCTTGTCCCGCAGTGGCGTAGCTACGTTACCAGCTTCGCCGCGCAACGAAAATTTATGTATCCTCGGCTGTACGATGCATTACAGTTATTCTCACGTAGCCGGTCGTCTACTGCAACCGCCGCAGCGACAAGATCGGATACCGCTAAGACGTTCAAATGGAGCTGTTTGTATGGGTGATGTCTTAAGTTTCAGCTTTTTTTTTTCTCCCCTTCCCCGAGGACGAAGATTCGTTATGCTAATGTTATATTCGAGTTACATCTCAGTTATATATAATGGCTGCGGTTCTATCATCGCGTCGTGTCGACGCGTCACGAAGGCGATTAGTTCGGATCTCCTTCCGGCTGTTACCGTCGACTTTCCTGAAGCGTCGTTTCGAAGATGTATATTGGAAAATGACTACCGCGTTCGTTAGTGACAACGTGCTGCCGGCTTCAACTCTCTCTCAATAATGCGGACGAGCTCTTTTGTAGACTGCTAAGCACGTATTTCGGCGGACGTGGGACAATTTCGAAGATGTATCTTGTAGAAATCACTTATAACCGATCGCTTCGAACAAACATTACAGTGAACGGGGCGCTTTCGCGGATAAGACAGAAATCGACTCTTGAAAGCGCAAGAAATTGTCTCCAGCTAATCGCAGTTTATAAATCTCGGAGACGCGGAGTCGGTGGCGAACCGAAAACGCGAAGTGGCGTTCTCGATTCCACCTTACCGCGGCCGCAGCCAAAGCCGCAGCCGGCGCGCGATATATCTGCTAAGAGAGAGGATATTTTTTTCACCACACGCACACACATGTAAATACACACACACATACACACACAGGAATACACAGCCGTAATACACTGGCGACCATAAAGCACGAGATTCGTGCCTCGGCGTAAAATAGCTTTATTATACAAAATACATGCAAATTATCTTATTTATGGTTATGGCCGCTAATTATATTGCGTGCTTATACACAAAATGTCAACGTGGCCGGAGCCGCGGCGCGGACGCGTAATACGTTTGACTTTTTACGAGGCAGCTGGATGCTTCGTATATACGTAGAGGGAGGGAGGGAGGGAGGGGAGAGGGCCCATATACGTAACGTATACATTTACTCGTTTAACGATCGCAAAATACCGACAGTTACGCTCGCTACGTATCGCAATATGCGAACATTACTGGGAACAATATTGCTGGAGGAAAGAGAGAGGATGCTAGATGAAGGCCAGACGCTGCGAGTAATGGCGTATCGTTCGAAAATTGAATATAAGTGACGAGTAGCTAGTAAATAATAATGATTAATATCTCGGATCTCGTGATTATCTACAGCATTAATATTATTGCCTATATAACTTTTATGTATACGTTTTTTACATACACACATACACACTCTCTCTCTCTCTCTCTCTCTCTCTCTCTCTCTCATTACTATCATTTTGCAATATATTATGCCAGTACATAAATAACATGTTCTTCTGTATATCATTTCGCATACATATATGTATAGTTTTTTTACAATATACAATATTAACATACTTGATATATGAGATATTTTTTGTCATAAAATTAGAAAATGTTTATCACATATGTATTTTAATAGAGTTGAGATCGTAATAACGAGATTGCAGCATCTAAATTAAGAATCTGTGAATAAAAACAAGTTTACATCTTTTTATAGATTCATGTTAAAATTTTTTAAAATGCGAATGTTAAATTTTTCAAGGATTTAGATAGATTAAGGTTGAAAGCTCATAAATAAATGCGAGATTTAACATAAAATCGTATTATGAAGTTTTCAGCCGATGTTATTGCACAATTTCACGCACAAGGCACCACTTATTAATGGGACTACTTACGTTTACATTTTATATCCACGGAAAAACATTTATCAAATGCGTGGTGCGCGTATCACGTTTATACGAATGTCGCAATGATCAAGAGAAAGGAAAAGGAAACTCCGAGGCACATCGTTGTACTATTCGTAACATATTTTCGATATTAGTGGCTCGACATACTTCGTACTTGTCTATAATTCATTACTTCTGAATTAAACCTTATTAAAAAAAAAAGACGAAATATTTCTAGTTCGTTACGTGTTCTCTTACGTGTCGACTGGATGCAAATAGGCTTTCGTAACTTGAGGCAAAACACTGTGTGCTCGCACAAGATTGCTTACATCTATATTTTATCGGTGCCGCGCGCATTGACATTTATCAAATCTATCATTGATAAGCACTGTAGATAAGTCATGAAAAAAAAACACGGATCGTGCGATTATCTTTGATTCTATATCCGTCCTCTCCTTCTCTCTCTTTTCCTCCTCGTTCACCTCGGTGCAATTAATAACTCCGTCACGTCGTAATTACGTATTCAGACATGTGGCAGCGTACTTAAGTTAAGAGGTTTTTCTAATTCGAACGTCATCGTATAAATGATTACAAATAGACGATCATCACGCTGCTCAAATCTACGTCAATGGTATTCAAGATTCCGATAAGAGTGGCGTTTTAGCCACATGTAAACAAACATCCTTTTTTTCCAGTTTTTCCAGTTGGAGGATAGGATCGATGAATGTCGACCATACTTCTGCACAGGCTGCTAGCTTCGCAAAGATCTGCCAAGCGCGGATTGCGAATTTGGCTGATAATTGTGAATTGTGAAAGCCGGTTCTTCAGCTGTTTGTTGAATGATTCATTCAGTACAATTGTCCATACATCCAAGCAACGTTGTAATAGGTCTGCTTGTGTTGCTTGCATTTTTTGAATGTATTTGAAGTCTTTGCTTTCTCTTTCTCTCTCTTTCTGCAACCCAATGTATATTTATCTCGCTTTAACTGCAAGAATTTTTGAGAATTTCAGGCAATACGAACAAATCTAATATTTGCCATAGAAATAGCAAGTATAAAAAACTACTGATACTGTAAATGATAAAAGAGAATTTAATAATAATAACTATACTGATATCATAGAAGATAATTGAGAATAATTTAATAATAATTAACTGAGAATTTTTTAAATAACAATAAATTATGTACATGTTTTTTACTTTGCCTGACATTGACGCGCTACGGGTTAGAAGAGCTTATTTTACACATTTGGCTTTTATGAGATACGATCGAAAACACAAGTGTCACATTCAGGTCTAGCGCTCGGGCCGAAGGACGATCGGCGGCCGTTCGGCGCACCTAAACACGCGAATAAAGATAAAGCAGATGCGAAAGTAAACATGGCCGAGAACCAAAAGTGCATTCCGGGCTCCGAATACAAAATGATCGTTCGTATCTAAACGATCCGCCCGCGCGACCCGCGCAGCCCGATGGAAACCAGTATCCGATTTTCGATGCGCCCGCACGGAGCGCGGTCGTGCATTCGAAATGCACGAAATAATACGTCTACCGACATCGTCTCTTAAAATATACCGGGACCGGCAGCCCGCCGGTCGCTGTTGGATCGCGGCCGAATGGGTTAGCGCGACAAGACCGTCTGCGCGAAATTTACAACTCGCTACTCCGCTCGCGTCCAATGGCGCTGTTACGAGAAATACAAACGGAATGTTTCGCGACGATTCGACTGCGCGCGATCCATCGGCGTTCCTGTCGGTGAGCGGACGTGACATTCATTAACAAGCAACATTTCGTAATGTCGTTAGCATGCAAAACGAAAGAACGTGTATCACATTAAGGTTTCATCGTCATCGTGCCACTGTATGACAAGTAACTGAGACAATTTCTTTTTTTTTTATTTATTTCATAATTTTTAGATCTGAGAGCGACATTACGAGGAATATATGTCTCTTTCACTGCCAAAAATATATTCTTATAAATCCGAACGTATTTCTTGTATTTCTACGCCACTGCAAACACGTCGTTTCTGTTTTTCTATCGACCGACTGTATTTCGACGAAATTAAATAGATAGGAAAAAGAAACAGATATGAATGACTCTGGTCGTTTTTTCTTTCTTAATGAACTGGAGAAGAACGATCTGGTTCTGGTCCATCCCCAGTGGTCACGACATCGCTGCGGTCTTTGGGACACTATTTAAACGCCAGGCCGATCGGTGGCCCGACAGAATACTCGCCAACTGGCGCTTATATCGTTTCTCAGCATTCTAAACCGAGTGAGCGAAGCTTCTGAAATGAAGCATCTCGTCGTTCTGATCAGCCTCTGCGCGCTGAGCGCCGGACACGTACTCCATGCGCCATCCTCTTTCAAGAACGGCATCAAGTGGGAATTCGGCTCTAACATCATCCTCGGCGACGTATTGACCCGCTCCAATGTCGATCAAGAACCAGCTGTACCAACTGTTTACAAGAAGGAACTGGTTGCTCGAAGGGAGCCAGTAGTAGCGGTCTACAAAAAACCGTCCGTGGTACCGGATGTCTACAAGCCCGTCGTCGTCCCAACTGTCTACAAAAAGGAGCCCGTCGTGCAGAACGTTCGCCACACTCATCATCAACAATCGGTAGTACCGCCGGTTGTCAGGACGCACTCGGTGCACTCAAATATTTACAAGAACGTGCCCGTCGTGCAGAACGTTTACAAGCAGCAGCCCACGGTGCCGATTGTTCGCAAAACACATCCGGCCGTGTTGAACGTTCACCAATTTAAGAGCCAGCCGGTGGTCCAACCAGTGGTACACGAGGTGCCGCCGCTGTTGCAGGACTTCGTTCCGAAGGTTCTACCAGTTAACTCGCAGAAAAACCACGTGCAGCGTTACTCGTGGAATTAGCCTCATCACGCGTCCGTTCACGAGAATGTGCATGCAGTTCCGCACAATTAGCCGTGTCTCCATTTTGATCTTTCCACAGAGATGTGTGATTTTTACGAACTCTGAATATTCTTCGAGTTGGCGTGACATTATCATGACATTATATACAGGATGAAATCTGTAACAAGTCAGTAATTTGCAGAAAATGAATAAATAATATCGCAAAACTAAAACTGCGACGTGTAACGTCATTTAACGCGGTCAGCGTTATTTCGTTCCCGATACAATCTCCAGCTATTATCTACCTTCCATTCCGATTATGTATCAAATTTTTTTTATATCCCGCGGACGATGATGTACCCGATGCGATTTTATGTCTCGCGCGTACTCTTGTCGATAATCGACTGCTCCGGCCGTCGGATTTAACCGAACAACGCGCCGCAAAAATTTCCAGGATTCAACCGGTGAACCCTTGTCCTCTGCCCGACGATAATCGGGCCGTTGCGGCGTGTCGCAGCCCGAAAGAGGAGATCACAATGGAGTTAATTAAACATCTCAATAGCAGACACCCGCCCGAGGGTGATTAGGCGTGCTGCGGCGTGGCGTGGTGCACACCGACGACGCCGACGGCTATTGTACCCCACCCTCTCCTCTCTCCCCTTACCCGTTCTTCTCTTTCCGTTCCTGCTGGAGAGAGCATCGAATCTCCGAGCAAGGACGAGACGTTGAAGAAGGACGGTCGTCCTGGCGGAAACAGGCGGCGAAAAGGAGACGAGGATAGCCGAGAAGCTGCGGTGGCGGTGGCGATGGCGTTGGCGTTGGCGGCGGTACGGGTGACGCACGTGGAACGAGGGGGGAAGAGAGAGAAAGAGAGAGACATGCCGGCGACATACAATGCAGGTGACAGCTCGCGCACCCCACAGGCCCTGTCTCATCTCTTTTGTTCCTGGCGTTTCGTCGGCTTTCTTCCCCATGACGGCAAGACAACCGTGGTGCGGCTCGGCGTGGCTCGGCTCGTCTCGTCTCGTCTCGTCTCGCGTCGTCTCAGCCTTGTGTCGCACTGAAATTGCTCAAATGGAAACGAGTGTGTCATTCTCACTACGTTCGCCTGTCACTCTCCTCGCTTTCCCTCTCTCTTTAGCTCCGCTCGTACCTTCCTTTTCTCCTGTTCTCTCTCCTTTTATATCTGTCGCGTTTCTTGCTCATTTAAAGGTCCGCGTGCTCGATTTGAATTTTACGAGCTTGTTGATGCGACTACGCGTTAAATTTGCCACGTCTTTGCGAATTTATGCCAAATGTCAGGCTCGAATTCCACGCTGCCACGCCAGCGACGGAGAGCCGCGTCCACGAGGAAAAACAAAGTCCGAGCATCCAACCTGGGAAGTTGAAAAGACTAATCGTATCGTATTAATCAGACCGTAAGCGCGAGTAAATAATCGCGGATAGCAGTGACGTTGAGCTAAAAAGTGAAAAACGTTGGCGCGAATTACTGTCCCCTCGCGATGAAAGATAGAACAAGGTGGAGAAGCGGCGAAAGAGAGAGAGAGAGAGAGAGAGAGAAAAAGAGAGAGCGAGAGAGAAAACTCGAGATAAGAATCGCTCGACGAGGCAACATTCATTGCCGACGTAGTAGGTGGCGTGTTGGGTGAGGTGTAGGTGTCGTGATAAACACGCGTTACTTTCAGACTCTCCCGCAACAGACAAACGGGAGGAAGTCTGGTTCCTTGACTTTCCCGTTTGTGAAGTGAATGATGATGATTGCTAGTTATTATGACGGACGCGCTTCCGCTCTCTTATACCATCTCGGCCGAGTTGAATGTGGTTCTTTCTCTCTGTGTTAAACGATAGTTCTTTCATTGCCTGCGACTGTGAAAATAAAAGGCACTACTTTTCACGAAGATAGGTTTTAAAAAAGAGAGAGAGGGAAATGGTCGATAGACGACGACGCGATAAAATAAACGTCGTAAGATTGTCGATCGTGACTTACGTTATGTCTCTTCGCGCCTGGCGATTTATCATCGTACGTAAATTTACGATTACGACAAAAAGCGCGATGAAATCTTTTTATCGGCGTGCAATGCATCGCAGCTGCACGCGGTGCCGCTTCGTAGGTGTGTTTACTGTATGCGCGATGTAGAAAGTTGCGCGCGCGGAATTTATCCCGGCCGCGCGCGTGTGGAAACCTCTCCGATATACTTGTACACGTGGTCTGTTAGACGCCAGTTAAAGACAAATGGGCGTTCTAACCCGTGGCGCGGCCGTTTAAATGGAAACCTGTAATTACAAGGCAGAGGAGAGATGTATCTTTCTTATCCGCGATGGCTGAAGGCTTACAAATTATAGTAAGCCAGAGATTGTTCCGATACAAGCACACACAGTTTACACGCACACAGGATAGACGTTCGCGCCCTTATCTAATCGTTACGCTAATGTAGGAAGAGACGAATTGGTTTACTTAACCGTCACAGATTTGAATTCCATCCCACGCATTCTTATTATTATTCCTAAAGATAGACTTTTAATTCGAGCGTTTTGACATATTCTTTGTCAAACATCTAATCGAATAATCTCTATCAAAATAATTTTAAATTATATTTTCTAATAGGTAATGTCTGCAAAAATAAAAAGATAGAAAACCAAATATTTGTTTTAATTGTTATAATTTTTTGGATGACGCGTAGCTTCGTGCTAACGCGAGTAACAGAAGAGTTCTGGAATTTCTGGATTTAAATTGGAGGTTTGAATGCGTTCCAAAAACCATTAAAAAAAGTGATGCAACTGTACGAACAAAAACAAATCTTTTAGCAAAAAAGAACATATTAAAATTACGTTTATTGTATATAAACTTATGTCGTAATGTTTAAATTAATTCGACTTATGTTAACGTATTTTTTCCGTTTCATTAATTTTTAATTGCATCAAAAAAATGTAAAGTGGCTCTGTGGTAACACGAATAATCAGTAACAGAAGGATCTCGAGTTTAAATCCTGAACCCTATCCCACGTACAATTTTCAGCGAGAAGTTACGGAGGATTTTAGATGAGTGAAGGGACTGAAATAGCCTTACTCGCCCAATCTCTTACATCAACATTATTTATGTGACTTACATTATTGTTGTCAGATTGATAATTTAAAGAGATAGACCAAGCGTCAGAAAAGCCGTAATATTAATTCCGACCGTGCCACAAATCGGACCGAACATCGGTTTTTCCCGTTTTCACATCGATTTCACCGCGACATACACGTGCTTCGTGAAATCGATTACGGCTGCGATCGTATCACACTCATTATATGCACCGCGACTATCCTGGAACCCTATAAATTCCGACGAGCTGGTCTGCATTCACGACAAAAGCAAATTGTTTTAATTTAATTAAGAAATAAATATTTGTTTTAATTGCTATAATTTTTAGGATACGCGTGGCTTCGTTCTAACGCGAGTAACAAAAGAGCTCTGGAACTTCTGGGTTTAAATTGGAGGTTTCGAACGCATTCCAGAAACCATTAAAAAAAAATGCTGCAACCTTTTATATGAGATGACTCGTAGTTCTGTACTTAATGCGAGTGATTAGTAACAAAAGGGACTTGAATCACGTTTTTCCAATCCAAACCCCATCCCACATACAATTTTTAGCGAAAAGTCACAGAGGATCTTGTAGATCTAGGTAAGACATTAACCTAGGTCTACAATAAGTGTAGTAAACTTTAAGCTGTGAGAAATTGACCAATGACAATCAATTATATTATTCTCCTCATCTTCGTCTGTGGTCATTGGTCAATTTTTTAAAGGTTAAAGTTTACTACACCTATTGTAGATCCGGGCTTAGGGACTGAAATAACCCTATTCGCCCAATCTCTTACATCAATATTATTCATATGACTTACGTTATTGTGGTCAGATTGATTAATTTAAAGCAAGGGATGATGCGTGGCTCCGTGCTAACGCGAGTGATTATTAACGAAAAAGTCTTGAGTTTAAATCTCAGCGGCCCCTCATCCCGTATATAATCCATTTTCGGCGGAAAGTCACAGAGGAACTTTTTTTTAAGTTAAGTCAAAACGTCTACTATTACATCCCAGATAGTAAGTACACGTGATTTTGACATCACAATCCGGTTAGTTTTGACCAAAAATGATGTATAATAACGTAAAAATAACGAAGAAATGACTAATGTCATATAGACCAATGACGACATTTCAATATGTTAAAAAAACATGTCTTTCAGCGATCGGCATTATCGATATTTTCAATAATATTTTTTACTTTGATTACTCATTACTTGATTAATTAGTAATCAAAACCGAAGATTTTTTGATTACTCGATTAATCAAGTAATCGGAATAATAATTTTTTAATTACTCGATTAATCAAGTAATCGGAATAAAAATTTTTTGATTACTCGATCAATCAAGTAATCGGAATAAAAAATTTTTGATTACTCGATTAATCAATAATCAGTAAAAAAACTTCGGTTTTTATTACTGATTAATCAACTAATAAAAAAATTTTTATTTCGATTACTTGATTAATCGAATAATCAAAACAGAGCTTTTCTCAATTAATAATTAACTAAGTTCGGTTATTGTTAATTTATTATTAATTTTTTGTCGATCTCTGATGTCTTCATGATTATTGTTATCCTACTTGTGAGTTATTAATAACGTTTTAACGACGTCTCTGACGTTAATAGCATAGCGAATCAACGTCTTTTATCTAATGTATTTTAAGTTTGAAACGACGTATTTTTTCGCGACGGACTAGCGGTATCAGAGTTCTCGATGATAGGTCTAGACTAGAGACATGAGAGGCGATGCTATTGTTAAACAATAAAAAATTTTTTATTATAAAAAAAAACAAAAAAGAGGACAAAGATAAAAACAATTACATGGACTAATTACAATTAATATTGGTTCGATAGAATGTTGATTAGAGTCGCGGCGGAAGAATGCGAAACGCGAAAATGACGCGCGTGTCAACCGCGGTATGGTATGGTACGGTCGCAGTACATTTGGAAAATCGAATGTTCACGTTTTTCAGTACGGTCGAGATTTCGGGTTGGATGGAAACAGTCCGATTGATACCGGTAATTCCCGGTGGAGACACTCGCCCTATCCCATTGTTCTTACAATTCGACCGTACGGAACTGAAAGGAACGTATCACTGCCGAGAACGCTCGGTGGAGACAGGGAACTCCCTATCCCGATTTTCGACGGTGGCGAACGATTCAGGATGAGTCGTTGCCGAGAACGCTCAACGGAGACAGGGAACTCCTTACTCTGGTTTTCTTATGACTCTTCAGATCGGGAAGCGAGTTCAGCGAATGAATCGCTGACTCGGGATGAGTACTGTTTCGACAGAAAATAAATCGGTTTTTTTATACTCCATTCGGGGTAGTTTGAGGAATTACGCGTGCGGTGGGGGATTGCTACCGATGATCGCGAGCGCTCGGTGATGCGTGCGGAACGGAGTGGAATTACGGGGTTCGAACGTCGTGAAGTCGTTCGGTGACGATCGATATCGATTTCTCGTAGCGTTCGATACGGATTTTATTCGAAACAATGTGCGCATCGTTACAAGTTTATCTTGTACATTATTAAGGTACATTATTAGCAAAACTAACACGTAATATAGACATAAAACCATAGACATAGTATACTAGACTGCGCGTTCCGTACAAGAAATGTACCCAAATTAGAAAGAGACATGTTTTGTGCCATAAACTCTTTATCTCTCAATATCTATTTCACCAATCAATCTCTTGCTTTTCCCCCACCACATTTTTAGAGAAAGATAGAATAGGGTTTCAACAACACCTATTTCTTTCTATTTTGGGTACATGCTCTTACAATGGAAAAGATAGGGAACGTGCAGTCTAGTATACTTATGTATACTTATGTATATGAATAAAACACACTTAGTTTTCCTTTAGTGTCTCAAAATTATAACTCTGTGCTGCGATTGATCAAAAGGTGTACGTTAAGGCTCTTGGACTCTCGCCGCAGCCATCGAATTATGACGTCGAGGCGAGAAATGATACGCTGAATTGCGCCCGTGCCATTTGCAGATAAATATTTTGAATAAAATAACGCATTACATTACTTTAATGCACTTTTAAAACACGGCGAATGATATCCTTGATCTTTGTTGATCAAGGTTATTTTATCCAAATTTATATTCATTTGCAAATGGCTGCGACGAGGGTCCAAAAGCCTTAAGCTTGTTTATATAATCAAAGCAAACATTACTTACGCGAAAATGTACAAGCCATGCGACTCCTAGCGGCGTAAGCGAAACTTACGTGAGTTTGCGGGTACAATAATGACTTGAAAATCACAATATTAGGACATTCTTTTAGAACGTTATTGAGACGTCACAAAAGAGACGTTTTAAATTAAGCATTATTTGGCCATAAGACGTCATTGGATCAGCAATAATCAGTTTTCGATGTCAAAATAACGTGTGGTTGCTACCTGGGATTGATTCATTACTTGAGAATAAAAACTTTATATTAATTTTTATACATCCTTTTCTCTTTGTTCGTCGACTCTTTATTTTTCTATTTTTGCATTGACCAATTTCCTTATAATTAGATAATGTCTACGTAATTATGAGCCATTACGTGTTATGTACTATGTATATCCAAAGCAAGTCTGAATAGCGATTCAAGAATTACGAGATGTATTTTCCGTTTGAGAGAGAGATGAAAGCAACGCGCGAGAATATCGTCCAACATCGGTCGAGTCGGCAGAGATGGAGATTCGTTGGCTTTTCGGTAGCTGATGAATCACTGCTGTCATACGCCAGGTGCCGTACATCAGAGAACGCGAGAACGCGTTCCGCGTCGCCGCGGAACGGCGATGTCACCGCGCGGAATCCGCTTTTACACGCGTCCCGGGCGAGCAAATTACGCGGGGTCTCACGGAGTACCCGCGCGTTTTACGCTTCGACGGGTGTAATTCTCGGGATTTGCAATGGGGTGGAACTCTCCCTCTCTCTCTCTCTCTCTCTCTTTCGCGCCGGCTCCCTCAAACGTACGTCGCGCCACGACTCGGCGCGTACGTATGTATTATTTCCGCGTTGCCGCATATATCGCTCCTCTCGTCTCACACACACACACACACACACACACACTGTGCTGTGCGCGCGTGCAGCTATTGTTTTATCTTTGATACGCGCGCGCGGGCGCGTCACCGTGGGTTATCTATGTTACACGTATTTACAATATCGCGCTTAAATTCTTTCGCCGCGCTCTATCTGATGAATATAAATTAAATTCAAAATGGTCCGGGGAGAAAGATTTTAGCGGTCGTGTAAAAAACACGCGCGACGCGGCGAGAATTAACACGCCTGGGGATATCGGGAGAAGCCTCGAGTGCCGTCAGTGCCAACTTCTCATTAAAGTCGCAAACTCTCGATGACATTACGCCGTTATTGCCAGGTCGGTCGTACGTCATGTACGGCCGCGTGCATGTGTCGCTATTTGGATACGCGCGTACTATATGTTCTACGAGCAATTGCGTCTTGCATCGCGCGCATACACGCGTATATTACGGCGGCGACGGCGGGCGTCTCTCTTGCACGGCTCGTCTCTCCTCATCAAAGGCCGACGTTGTGTCGACGCGCCGGGAATATTCGCGCACAACTCACCGTATAAACAAAATTTACCCATGGACAACGCACGTGCGTTTGTCATATTTCAAAAACCTACCGCCTCACCCGGCCCGCAGTCCCCCTTCGGCCCCTGCGGCCGCGTCGACGGTAATTTCAGCGTTGCGCCGCACCGACTTTAAAGGCCCGCGTCCTGTAAAAAAAACCTCCGACCGCCACCGGCTCCTCCCTCGCCCCTCGTTCGTTAAAAAAAAAAAACAGCTGTTAATGTCTGTTCGCCGAGAATATTTCGTTAGCCGCGACGCGCGATGCGAGATCGCGCGCGGCGAAATGGTGGAAGCATGATGTATATGTGCACATGTGTCGCAGAGAACGCGAAAACACGCGGGCGTCACGGTTTTTTTTCCCGTGATTCAATGTTGCTCCACGTGAAATAATAAAAATGGTGTCCCGCTTATTGCTCCTGAGTAAATTTCGCTGCCCCGACACAGGCTTGCCCCTCACGAAATTGCGCGAAATTTCCTTTCGAACGCAAGTTGAAAAAGTGATACGCGCGACAAGAGCTATTTAGTTTTGCATTTTTTATTCGCTAGTGCTTTGTTAATACGAGATGGTACGTTCAAAAATATGTTTTTTTTTTTTCAAGTTATCCATCTCGCCGTAATGTTACAACGGAATTTTTGTAACCAATTTTTTTTTCTACGACTTAAACTGTTTGGGATCGAGATGGACACAGGTTACAGTTTTCTATTGAAAATATCCTTGTCCTAATAAGTTAATTATTTAACATTTTCTTTCATTATTACTTTATACAAAATTTACTTTTCTCGCTATTACTTTGTACATTGAAAAAACTATTTTTTTCAATTATCTATCTCGCCGTTAGAACGGAATTTTTATAACCGAATTTTTTTTATCACTTAAATCGATCCTTGTCTGCTTGAGATGGATCGAGATAGATACGGGGACAGGTCTCTATTGAAAATATCCTTGTCGCGCGATACTAATGCCATTATGCACGGGAGACCGACGTCGGTGCGACGTACTTTCCGCGACGTGATTTCTCTCTCGGAATTTCGGAGAACTCTGTTGTAATCGGAGACGACGTCCCGTCTCCGGTACCGGGAGAAGTCGTTCTGGCGTCTCGTCACTCGGCCGTCTGCTTTCAACACGACGCCCGTCTCTCATTCGACGCCAGACGTCTCCCGCACTCCCGGCCAATATGTCGGCCCTCCACACCCGCGAAATCATCCGAACATGAAAACCAATGGTGACAGTCGATCCTAACTGTTTCGCGTCGCTCTCCGAATGAAAGCCGGGCACGACGCGCCGCGCCGTCCTGGTAAATTGGCCGCGATCGACCACGTTAAAATCTCCACCAACGATAATTTAATGAAAATTTGCCGTCGGTGTTGGCGTCGCAGAATTTACGGGTGTACAAATACTCGCGATATTTCGCGTCGCGTCCGAACGAGTCCTTTCGCGTCGAATTAAAGTCAAATTTGTAAATAGAAGTCGTTAATTTGAATGGCGAGATGAGAGAGTGCGCGCCCGTTCACGCCTCGCTTCATACGTCGCTGACATGAGCGCGAGCTGGCCTGTCGAGGCCTGATGGCACTGCCAGGCAGGCGGACTCCGATCCGCAACGTATCATCAACCGTCCTATTTTAATAACACGATTTTAGAGAGAGCTGCCCGCCTCCGTCGACGTTGTCATTACGCGGCCGTTTCGGGGGGGTTATTTCGTCCGAAATAATTGGCGGTCCCGGTAGTTGTCTCAGCACGTATAGGATCGGGGCATAACGGTAATGGCAGGGTGCCCGTCCTCGATAATTTCGGCCGGTGCGGGGACGGCGCGCGGGGAGGGTTGCCGACGCGAGAGGACCTATGGCAAGATGAAGGGAGAATTAGGCATAGAGAGGCGACCCCGACGAAAAGCGCTTCTCATGCCTAACCCCCGGTAACGAGCCGAGGCGCCAGATAAGTAGAGGGCAGCCAGCGCCGGCCTTCGGGAAATAAAATCAGGAGATTGCGGTGCCGCGGTGCCATGTCGTCCCCCCTCTCTCCCTCCCGTCCCAGGCTCCTTAATGCCACCTAACGCGGGCTGATTTATCAAAGGCAGTGCCATTACCGTATCCGGAATGGCCGTCGTTCGGGGAGGACTTGAGATATGTCCGATTATGGACGGGTGTTCCATAAATCGAATCTCCAGAGGATAACGTTTCGGGGGACGGGGAACGCCGGCTCGGCACGGCTCGGCACGGTAAACGCAAGACGGTGCATGTTTCGCCCGAGTTTACGATCTCCAAGTTATGTTAATGGCCGTGGTATTACGCGCGGCCCGCGATGACGCTTTATTAAAGCGGGAGGGGTCCGCCGGCTTCTCATGAAGATGTGTGAACTGACGTTTCATGAACTCAGGGGCGTCGAGAAACACGAGTCCCGGAGCGGTCGGGTGCCTCTTTCAACATCAATGCCGAATGTTTGTTTCGCCCCGACATCTCGATGTAGCCGCTCGTTACACTCCTTGGGGCACATTTCAATTTAGTGGGGTTTTGGCAGCTTTCTCGACCGCTCGTTTATCAATTGATAGATCATCCGCCGCAGTGTCCGCTCGTTGAACGGCCGGAACACTTATCATCGCCGCATGATGGAGCGATACGATCGCGACACGTTGTAGTTGGAATAAATCAGCATCGGCCGCGGCGCGTTCATAAACAAATGTCAGCGAATTTGTACAAAGGTACGGGGATCGCGGTTTGCACAAGGGATTTCGAACGCCGGCACGATTTCGGAGTGGTTTGAGGCCGTCGCGATATTGCCGATTACAGGCTGCCGGCGACCGCGCAATGTCGCGCGTCCGGCATCCGTGTGGGCCGCGCTCTCTCTCTCTCTCTCTCTCTCTCTCTTTCTCTCTTTGAAAAAGAGAGAAAGAGAAAAAAAAATCTGTGCGCGGATCCGGTCGCGGGCATAAAAATGCAGGTCGTGCGCGCTTGCGCACCGCCGCTGTTCATTCGGCTCGACATCGGTGTTTTATGGGCGACAGCTTTGTGTGTTCCGCAGTAGGCATTATTTTTCCTTCTAAACTCCGTTATACCTGGAACAATGGAGAGATTAAAACGTAAAATATGATCTCTCGAGTATAGCCGACGGGTCGGGGGCGGGATACGCCGAGAGGATGAAGGGGGGAGAAGGGGGGAACGATACGGGAAGCGTCTACTGCCTACGGTAAATTTTGATGAATACCTGGGGTTACCTCTTCAGGTCAACGTTGTTTTCGTCAACACGCGTGATGCAGCTGGGATGACTTATCGATTCTCAGACTGAAAATAAAATCGTATACACGTCTGATTTACAATTCTTGATATTTATTGTCTGTCTCGTATTATCTATAAGGTATACTACTACGATTTATGTCAATTTTATCACTGAAGCGTTATTCGCGCTCTTTTTCAATCCGAACAATTACTTCTGCATGTTATATTTACACACTGGGAACATAAAACTAATCGCGAAAGTAATTTATTTTGACGGTAAAATAATTTAGCGCGCATAAAACTTTATGCTCGATGGTCTATCGTATATCATCAGACAAAGATAACAACTGTTATTTGTAAAAAGATAATTGACTGATGTTCGAGGAGACGATTAATCAACAGATGGACAATATGAAATTTATAGCGCTTTTCATCACGTACGATCTTACTTGAGCGAATGCTATAAGAAAATAACATCCTCTTCAAATATCAAGCATTGTTCATTTACCAAGAAAAATGTCTCTTATTGTACGTGTTTGTCTGACTTACAATTGTTTCACTAAAAAAAAAAAAACATTTCATTGAATAAAAATTTGATTTTGTTGCATTAAATCATATTGTTTGCCAGAAAAATAACTATTGTTTGAAATAATACTTTAAACACGTCCGATTCAAATAAACATGTACGTTTTTTAAAAGTGAAACAATCGTATTTGTTGATTCAAATAACAGTTTGGTTGGACTATGATTAAATTTCTTTGGCTTCGACAAAATTTATTAAATCCAAAGAAATGTTTTTCTCCGCGTGTAGATGATAAATTGATATTCGCACACAAAGCAATCCCAAATACACACTTATAAATTTCACAGCGAGAAACAAGTTGCGCGTGAATAAATCTCACTTTTATACTTTTGAAAATTGTTGCGAACTAAAGAACTCGGATTCACAGCGAAGTACGCGAATTACTTGGCAAACGCGGTTATTAACATTTTCTTTCAATCCCATTTCATATTTTCATGTCTTCTAAGACGTTGATTTTACAATTGTCGGCTCTCTCTCTCTCCCTTCCTCTCTCTCTCTCTCTCTCTCTCTCTCTCTCTCGCGTAGATTATTTCTCTCTTTTACCGCTATACGCGTCGGCGAAAAGTGCTCCGCGTGATAGACATTGACATTTAGCTCGGCGCTCGGTTTTTGCTCGGGATTACCATCCCGCCTGTGTTGCGTGAATATTAAGCAAGTCGTTTAATCAGTAAGCCGTTATTATTGATTGACAGCGCGATAAAGCCATTTGGGCCCGTGTGTATGCACGACAAACCGGGATTCGCAGACGATTGACAAACTGTCGCCTCGTCCATCGTCTAAATTAAGTGGTAATCCGAGTCAGTCGAACGCATCATATTTATTATCCAAAGCTGTTTACACATGTCCGCGTTAATTTCAGCTGCCGCTCCGCGAGCGCGCGTTTCCATCCGCGGCAAAAGGCCGCGGTATCGTGCCGGATCAAATCGATTTACCGTGCCACCGATTTAGACGCGCGCCATCTTACACGTCACGCCGTACACATATCAGACTCATTACGCGCACGGATTTGCACGTCGAACACTACCGATTTTTCGCTCGTTATCGTAATATTACTCTCGTCGATTCGCGCCGATCGCGCGCAAATGTCTAGCAATAATCAGAAACGGATCGGCCTGGCGGATAAATGAAGGGGTACAATTCTTCTAAATAATAGCGTGAAACGGAGCAGAATTATGTAGGACGTATTATTGCAAACGATTCGGACGTATCACCGTCGTCGCCGGTTTCGCAACGGTTCACACGATAGTCGTCGCGATGCCGGACGACGCCTTTGGAATTTCGCAAAAGGCGTCGGACAGCGCGGCGCGAGCTGCGCCGCCGGACCACGGTGTGCTCTTGTATTTGTCGAATACGAAGTCACGTACCGAATACATTATCGGACTGGTGTACGGTCTATGCATGCGAAGGCTGAAAAGCAGGCGCAGCTCGAGCCGGCGACGCTAGGTGAGAGGGCGGAGGGACGAGGGCGGACGGACGGATGGACGGACGGGCGGGTAACTATATTGATTGTGTAGCCGGCTGACAGCGACAGTGACATATGTCACCGAAGCTTCTCGTTATCGCTGATTTAAACATGAGGCAACGAGGCCCTTGCCGAGTTGCCCCGGTGTGCTGTGCCGGCAGCTCCGTATTTCTGCCCGTGTCTATCTATCTATCTATCTCTCTCTCTCTCTCTCTCTCACCCGCTCTGTGTCCCCTGTTATTATTATTGCCGAGCGTGCACTTCTCTCTTCCTTTTTCCTTTCCTCTTCGCTCTTTTTTTTTTTTCTCCTCTATCCGCCACTTCCCTTTTCCCGTTCGATCCATCGACCGGCATGCCTGTCGGAAGCCGGGTAACGTGACCTCTTTGATCATCGGCGTAGTGA
This sequence comes from Tetramorium bicarinatum, assembly GCA_928718305.1. NCBI lineage: Eukaryota > Metazoa > Arthropoda > Insecta > Hymenoptera > Formicidae > Tetramorium > Tetramorium bicarinatum. The sequence continues at coordinate 13,013,543 of OV788328.1, forward strand.
AACGGGTTGTCAGAAATAATTATGAGCCTGCACCGCGCGCCGCGGCTGTCGTAGATGCGTGACACGCGCTCTTTCGACGCGCTGCTGGGTCGCAGTCGATTTCAAGTCTCGCACGGCCCGGCGAGGTTTCGAATTTACCGTGGCCGGCGCGTTTTAATTTTACACAGAGTCAAACGAACGCGCTCGCGCGATCGAAAAATAAACGGGCTAATTACGAGTTTCGACGGATTAATATTTGACACGTGACGTAACGGCGCGACGTAATAATGACTGAAACGTGCCGCCGGTGCGAACGCGCGCGGCGCGATAAATCCTCATCGAGAAACCACGCGGACTCGGAATATAAAGCCCGGCAAACGGCCGCAAAACGCGCGCGCCGCGCGCTTTTCGCACGCGAAACCTGATACAAAATAGGTTGTATCCGTCCTCGACAATACGCACGTAACCCGGCGTGGCGCGCACCCCTGTCATTCCGGGTGCGCGCGGTGCCCGGGTGTATAAGAAGCTAGGAGCCAAGAGGGGGGTAGGGGAGGACGTCGGTAGAAAGACCGCTATGATTTATTATCCCCCGCAAATTCTGTTTCTCCTCCGTGCACGCCAACTGCGCTCGCGTTCATCCATCTTTTTCCCTTTCACGGCTCACCGAGCAACCATCCCCTCCCCCTCTCCCTCGCCCTCCTCTTCCCGCTCGCTCTCTCTCTTTCTCTCTCTCTCTCTCTCTCTCTCTCTCTCGCCCTCTCTCTCTCGCCCCCCTGCCCCTTCGTCGGATCGTCTCGCCCTTCGCTCGCCCTCTTTGTTCCGCGCCATCTCTCAAAGTGACTGACTGCCTCCTTTATTATCCGCTTGTCAGCATTTTTACACTTTTATCCGAAGCTCTCCCGATGTCTATTGTTCCCGTAGCGGATTCGTACGATCACAATACGGTCTTGAAGGACTTGAGCGCGCGGATCATTGTCGCGGTGTCGTCGGTTCTCTAGTCATTTGACGGTGTACCGCGATTTAGAATGGTCGCGATTCAATGCGCCGAATCAGCCGGAAATGGATCGGCGAATAACGAGATTCATATTTGTTCTCAGGTAGCCGTTGATTTCTCGAAGCGTCTTAGGCGAGCGGGATCGCTTTGTGACTCGCGGGAACGGAAGGAATGAATAATATATTCCATGTATCTACGCGCGTAATGTATTTTCTGCAAAATGACACAGAAAATCATTTGTGTCACGGTATACTTGAGCTTTGTCTTGACGTTTTATAAATGGCCGTGTATCCTGGGATCCCGAAAGTCATTCCGACATAAATTCTCGAGTCGTTCAAGGTTCAAAATTTGACGTACAAGCAGAAAAGAACCAGTTTCACGTAAAAACGTAAATAAATGTCTTTTAAAGAAATATGTAAAAAAAAATCGTTCACACAATTACACACAAAAAAAAATGCTCCTCGTAGATAAACTCATGTTCCCCATTTTCCCCGATTTCCCCATTGCTCTGACAAAACGAAGAAAGTTCTTCCAAAGAAATCTGAGTTTCTCCGGTTCTTTAACAAAGCTATTGGTGAAAGTATTTGTCAATACAACGTCAAGAAAAAACAATTGTCGTTAAATTAGGAATCTTACACCTTCACAATTTACAAGCGATATAACAATAGATGGTTTTTTGGTTGTTCGCTACTATATTGCATGAAATACATGCCTCATATATTTTCGTTAAGCATTACTGTACTCCACGTCTTTCACCTTTCCGATAAGTATCACTTTCGATTGACAATAACACGGTCATTGTTTTGTCAGCGGGAGGGATCCCTAAAAGTAAAAAAAAAAGAATTTATTACAGTACTTATCCCAAGCTAAACTACTTGTCCCAAGTCTAGTAAAGACCTAAGTGAAATATGTTTAACCTAGATACAAATAATAAATATACTTTTTCTTAGAAAGGATATTCTCGCTGAGAAAGGAGCCTTGAAGTCTATCAATTCTAAAGAAAGTTTTGTAAAGAAAATTAGACTGACAGAAAATAAGATATTGTAATTGTATGTAATTGAGTATAATTTACAACTACGTTACAAAAAATATTTAAATCACACACACACACACATGTATATCATGGTGAAAAAGTAAAACAGAGCGGTTGGGTTATCAAAAATACGAAAGATTCGCAATATTCGTTTCAGATATTGTGAATAACATCCATTGCATAATCATTAAACTGCGCGTATCAAATATTGCAAAGAGAAAAATATCTCGTTTGCGTAAGGCCAATTAACCTTGCTTTAACCAGTAGTAACTGTGATATACTACCGTCACTGATAAAGTGTGGCGTAGCCATATAACACCGATTCGATCGCGAAAAGAGATCTTGTCAACGTAATTTACGGCGGCACTGAAACATAGCGCGACTACATGCACCGCTACTCAGCGCGACCGCGAATCATTACGGATGTACTTAACGTCGGAGTTTGCTCCGCAAACATTGTTTATAATAGGAGCACACACGCCATTGATCAGACCGAATCCGTTATCGAGAAAGACGGCCGTCGACTCTAAATCTTCATAGCGGGGCTCGAGGGGGGGGGACCCGATGTTGCGGAGATGAAAGAGAACTATATTAGCCGTAAACTCATCCGTCAGTGTCAAAACGTCAAAGAGTTCGTCTTCGGGATATTAGCGGCGCCGCAGCGGCAGACAGTTCACGCAGAAGCTTCACGGTGTCGACGGTCTTTATTTTTTCTTTTTTTTAGAAACTAAATAAGGCAAAGAGATACGATATCGACTTTGTGAATGAGACAGACAGCAATTGATATAATTTTTTAAAAAATACAGAAAATGTGCACAGTAAGAGCAGACAGTTTTGCCTTCAGAAACTCGCGAGACGTAATATTTTATTCGGAATGTATTTATTTAAAAATTTTTTTGACATTTATTGATATATTTGTCACTGTTATCGGAGCACAGTTTTCAAACAGTCCGTCATAGTGTGACACTATCTACATGAAATTTTACAGCGTAATAAAGAAAGAATAAAGATAGAATTTCAAGATGGGGGAAGAACGTTCTTTTTACGATCGCGGGTAAAAGTAAAAGCTGAAGATTGCAGCGAAAATTATTTCTCCAAAGTAACGTCAGCCTTCATCGAGGCCGGTCGCCGATTTCAGTCAGAAGTTTATATTATAATAGTTAATGATACCGGGAATGTTATAAAGACTACCAGTGTTAAATTACGGTCGACATACCTATATGCATTTCTCAGATACTGTTCGGTTGCATTCCTGGGCGAAGTGCTCCCCGGGGTAATTATTGTTTACCGCGGGTATGCGGTCGTGTGGATATCGTCATAATTCGTCGTAATTACCTTGTAACATAGTTACTTCATCGATCGCTTTATCTTGCTTAAGCTGTACTTAGCGGAATGGCCATAATCGCCTAACCGCGGAGCGCTCGAGGTTCCAACGAGGTCTGATAGTCAAGCTCTTTAATGGCCGTATCGCTCGTCAAGCGCATGATGCGCGGGGTGCCTGGGTGATCGCCGACGCAAATGCGTTACACGCGTGAGCGCGCGCCCATGGATTTTCGGCGAATATATACGTATTTTGCGCGATTTTCATTCTGCGCGAATGTACACCCAGATATCGGCAACGATATCGTGACAGGGCTCGACCAAACGAATACCAAAAGGATCGTTGACATCGATTAATAAAGCTATCGCGTGATTTCGCGTTTTAAATTATGCGCCAAATAAACGCGGACGTACCGAGAGCAGAGATATGTACAGTGACCATATTTCTCTTTGAGAAAAATTAAGGACATCTATTCTTCTTCCACAAACAAGTGCAATGTAAATTTATTATTATTATTAATATTTTTTCATTGAACATATATTTATATGGAAAAAAAATAAAATTTTGTAAACTAAAACAATTATACACCCAAAAAAAAATTTTTTTTATACATATACGTGAAATCCTCTAAATCTTAGAGGATTTACTCTAATATTGACCTCAAAAGGATTCCTCTGAAATCAAGAGAAAAATAGTATAAACAAGAATATTTAAGAGAAAGTATTTTTTACTTTATTAAAAGAGGGATATGTTTGCTGTAAAACAGTAAGCATATAATATGAGATTATTGAAAAAAAACACTTTGAACGTAAGATATTTTTTTTTGAGTTTAGATAAAAGAGAAACACATCTTTATTTAAACATTACACAAGATATACAAAGGCGATAAAGACTGAAATATAAGACATTTTGTACGACTTTTCAAAAATAAAGGACAAAAGGGAGTTGTCGAGAAAAAAATAAATCTAAAGAACTGTCCTCTGTAATATAGGACGGATGGTCACCACAGAGACGCACACAATCGCTATTTATATTCTTTCGGCGATTTGGCAATCTAAGGTTTACGAAAAAAAAAAAAGAAATAAAAAAAATGTTGCCTCGTGCGCGTTTAGCGAGTCTCGTGTAAAAATACATTTGGACCGCTGCCGCTGCGCGCGCGGGCAGAGATCAGTAAACTCGCCGCATTGGCAGCAATTACGCGGTATCGAGGCGAATCCGCGAGGCGACACGAAGAGCGGCGCGCAAACGCCGAGAGGATCGGTAGCCACGAGGCGTTAAGTACCGGATGACTCAGTGCGCACCGCGCGGTCGTGGCCGGGGCCGGGGCCGGGGCCGGGGCGATAATTAAAACGCTTTTACAAAACTGTAGGCAAACAGCGCTTAAGTGGCTGTCATTCGTTACCCCGTGGGGCCGCGGCAAGTCGGTAAGTCGCTGAGCGAGCAATCAATCACCCGGCCCGCTCCCCTACTCCCGGCGGCCCATTACATTTCTATTTTGAAAGCTGCTTATTAAGCGGGGCCGGCTGGAGAGACAGACAGGTTTCACGGTATAAAATATCGGGTTGCCGTGGTGGCAGGAACGACGGTTCCGTGTCGTGGCAGCTATGGTAGCTCCAGCGCGCGGGAGGGTAGGCAGGGGGAGCGACCGTGGCACGGAGAGAGAGAGAGAGAGAGAGAGAAAGAGAGAGAGCGAGAGGGAGACAGAGCGTCGGCGAAGGGGCTGGCGGGGAGGGAGAAGAAAGGGGGGGGCCCACGTCGGTCGGACGTGCGGGGAGGGGAATGGACGGCTGTAAAAGCGGTGAAATATCAAAGCCGGGATGGGAGCTGTCATCGTCGGGCCAACATCATGGGTGGCGTGTTGAATTAGAATGCCTTCCCACACCCCACGCAGCACCGCAATTCTCCCACCATAATGCCATCTCCGCCCCACCACCCCGGCGCGGACGCCCGCTGGTGGGGCGGACAGGAGAGGACAGGTTATACACCCCGAGTCGTCGTGGACGGGGGCGCCGGGGAGGGGGGCGAGATTTCCCGAGTGCTGCCGCCAGGCGGCAGCAGGGTAGCAACTCGGCTCGGAGAGCGGCGGAGAGCGAGCTACGCTCGTGCGGGACCGTCATTATTTTCCTGGATTTCGTGGTGTACGCGTCGCCCATCGCGCCCAGGATACGTGGCCGCGCAGTGGAGGTGATCGATCCCCCGACGGAGGCGCAGTCTCGACGCCGTGCCCGCGCGAATCCCCTCGTTTTGCTCCATCCCCGTCGTGCGGCTCCCAGTTTCGCACCCCGCATACGGTGATTTTGTGTAAATATACCGTTGTTGATTTTAAGTGCAGTGAGATCAATCAGTGGGAAACCAAATGGTTGTGCTCGAGGAAGGCAGTATGCTGACTACTGGACACAATCAGTATTTACAACCGGATTATCTGTCGCCGCTTCCAACCACGGTTAGTATAGTTTATTGCATTGTTTCTCTTTCAAATTTTTCATCTTTTGATCTTTCTTGTCTCGGGTCGATTTTGGACGAATGGGATAAAAAAAGTATCAAGATTCCCACGTTGAAAACGAGAATAAGTGCGGCAACAGTTGAGACCTTAGTGCCGCAGCATTTTTTTTTCCATTATTTTTCACGATTTTCTTTTCATACCCATGAGAATCACCTCTTTGCGTTCCGACGGAACCTGAAGCGGGGGATAACGGTCGCGTATTGTTTAGCTTCAATCAGTATAATGCTTCGATATATGTTTTCTGCATCGATCTGCATCGATGTGAAATGCATTTTGCTGCAATTTTGTCGAATCAACTAATAATTTCGCTTTTCTCGTGGGTGCAGCTGGACGCGAAAAAGAGCCCGCTGGCGCTATTGGCGCAGACATGCAGCCAGATCGGGGCGGATTCGCCGACGAAGCCGCTAATCTCGCCTCTGGAGAAGAACTCTAAGGGCATGAGCATCGCCACAAACGCGAAATCGCCGCCGGCCGCGAAATTGGAGCGCAACACCCGCGGCAGCCCGACGGACGGCAAGTCGCTGGCGTTCAAGCCGTACGAGACGAACGTCGTGACGAAGAAGTCCTCGGACGAGGGTAGACCCGCGTCCAAAGCCAGTGTACATAGTGTTAGTGGCCAGGATTGTATCAGTGTCAGTGATAACATGCATCCGGACAAGAAATCGTCCGGCAATCGCACGCCAGTGAGCCGAAAGTCCGCGTCGCCGAGCAGCCAAGCGACGGCAACGACGACCAGCGGCACGCCGTCGGTCGACCGAAAGACCCCGGCGGAGCGCGACAAGACTGACGGTTCCCCGCGCAACAGCAGCAACAGCAGCAGCAGCAACGGCAACAGCAACAACAGCAGCAGCAGCGGCGGCGGCAGCAATAACAATAACAATGGTGCCAGTCCGATCATCAGATCCGGGATGGAGATACTCAGCGGCGCGCACACAAAGGACGCGAATCTGGCCGCTTACAAACCGGGTCTTCCAGGATTCTCCGGCAATCCGCTGTGCTGTCCGCCGGGCCTCGCCGAGAATCCAGCCTTCAGGCCGCCGTTCGCGGGCGCGTCGCCCTTCTCGCATCACGCGGCGGCGCTGCTGTCCGTCGGCTATCCGTCGGCGGGCCCGACCAGCGGCAACCCGTACTTGAGTTACGCCCGCGTCAAGACCCCGGCCGGCGGCGAGGCCCTGGTGCCGGTCTGCAAGGACCCCTTTTGCACCGGCTGCCAGTACAGTATGCACAACGCGCAGATCATGATGGGCGCGGGCAGCTGTCCGAGCGGGTGCACGCAGTGCGACCACCAGAAGTACGGGCTGGCGATGGCGTTCTCCGCGACCCTGGGCCCGATGCCGCCGCCGTCGCTGTCCTATCCGTCCACGCTGGCCGGCGGCCGGCCCTACGTCTGCAACTGGATCGTCGGCGAGTCCTACTGCGGCAAGCGGTTCGGCACGTCGGAGGAGCTGCTCCAGCATCTACGTAGCCACACGAGCCTGACCGGCGGCGACCACGCGGCCGCCGCCTCCGCGGCGGCCCTCCTCGGCAACCCGCATCCGCATCCGCTCCTGTCGCCGTCGACCACTCTTCATCGCGCCAGCGGCGGCTCCTACCCCGCGCCGTCGCTAAGCCCGCTCAGCGCCCGATATCATCCCTATGGCAAACCGCCGACGGGTCCGCTCCCGGCCTCGCTCGCCGCCTCGCCGTACAGCGCTTTCAACGCCTTAGGACCGTATTGGAACTCGCCGTACGCGGTTTACGGACAGCGAATCGGCGCCGCCGTACATCCCTAAGATGGATGTGTCGCGGAGGAGAGGGAAGGGGGAGGGGTAGGATCTACCGCAGGGCGGCTTCTTCCCACGTCCTCCCTCTTTCTCCGTCTCTCTTTCCTTCGTCTCAGTGTACAATTGGAGAATGTGCAAATTGATGATGATGATGATGATGATGATGATGATGAAGATGATACGCGGACGAATCTGCCGTCTGAGACTGTTGTGTAAATAGCCACTGTGTAAAATACAGATTTATTTAAAAGAATTCTATATATGTATATATAAATATAAATATATGTGTACATTGAAGATTATGATTAAAGTTTATGAAACAACTCGACAGTGTTGACGTTGCATCGCGAGACCAGTCTCTCGCGGAACTTCTATGAATACCAGTAATGCGCATCTCTATTAAAATCCGGTTACCATATAGGGGGAAAGGATTACACGCCAGCTGTAAGTTTGTATTGTCGCAACTGCCTGACGGACGACGGCGCCCCGCTTCCACGCAGGATTCAGCAACTAACGAGGAATTTCCCGACTGCGCTTCCGACGCGCGCGCGTGCCGTTTGAGTTTTTCGATGCGTCTCGCTGTACGTAATTCTCGCGTCTTACAGACGACGTTGATCGGTCGTCTCTGATTATTCGGCGATATTGTCTGTGAAGATTGCAAAGTGCGTACCACTATGTATGTTTCCCGACGCTTCGCAAACGCGAGCCTTTCGTGCTAAATGCGTTCGATATGACGCGCGCCACCGGTACGGACGGTCGCGCGTCCAATTCTGTGTCCACGATATAACTGTGATATTACGCTACTCTTTCGAGAAAAACAGTGAGGGTGGGATTATTATTAACGAACGTGTCTAAGGTATCTTCGAGATAAAATACAACGTTGTAATTTATTATCGTTAGTTGTGTAAGGCAAAATACCGAATGCCACCGTTGCAGAGGACGAAAATAAAGTCGATTCACAGAATCTCTGTTTCATCCTTTTTTTCTTTTCGAAATTCGGTAACCGCACTGGAATAATTTTCAATCAGGGTATATAATCGGGAGAGCGTATCGGATCGTGTCGCTTAACATCGCACGTCGTCTCACGTTGTCGAGATAGAATAAAAGAAGAGCAACATGGTGTTTACGATACGCCTTATCCGCATTGTAAATATCTTTTGTAAATATCGTTGAGTTTCCATACCGCTTTAATAAAAACAATGTTTGTAGAATTATTTAATCCTTTCTATCACATACATTGTGCGTTTTACCATATTGTTCTTTCGTTTAAATCCGATTCCCTCCTCTCTTTTTTTCCGTTTAGCGTTTTGCAATTACCGTTTCCTCTTATAATATAAACTCAACGCGCGCAACTTTTTCCACAGAACCGATATTCACAGTTCATATTATGAAAATGCGCAATTTCTTCGGATATTTCAATTTTAACTCTCGCCTGTTTGCTCTCAAAATATACGTACTAAATATACGTTAACTGCAAAGATATCAATTATCATGACGTTTAGCTTGATTCCCGTGCTCATATCGCGCTTTTTTTTTTTCTTCGCTACTACAAGAGATATAAAAATCAGTCTGCCTGGTTTCGCTGACCTGTTACGATCTCCACTCGTCAGTCATACTTGACGGATAATTTATCAAACGCACTCCACAATCTGTCATTCACTGGCAACGAGGCGTAGTTTCTTATACGTCCAAACTCATTATTCGTCTACCTCTACGCCGAGGAGAAATTTAAGATATCTTTTACATACTTAATCGTGCATCATAGCGCAGTTCTATTACATAGACAATTAAGATGTCATTTCCGACGAATCGGCTGTTTCGGAGCTATCCATCTCGCAAACTTTGCTTTGCTCCTTACAGATAATCTTCACAAAATTCTGATTACACTCTTTCATTTATTACTCACCTCCCTTATCGTAAACTAAATAACTTCGTAGCATTTTACTCAGATATGAAATGATACTATTATCAATCATTCCGTCATGTTGTTAATCATTGTCAATAGTCATACTGATTATGAGTAATCTACTTATCATTGTATATCTTAACTATGCATCTTTGGAAGTTAACATCTTTTATGTACACATGTACACTCACGTACATGTACTTAATTTTCTTCCTTTGTCCGAAATAATGGATAGTTCAATCCTAGGTTTGCCTGGAACGAATAGCAAAGTTAATCTACTGCGTCTGTAATTTGACATGGTTAATCTGTTTACAGGATAAATTGTAGGAAAAGATGTGAGGGATAAATGAAAAATTCAAAGATCATAAATCACGGTCCTTTTTCGGCATGATTATCAGGTGTTTTCCTTTCTTCAGAATAATTTTTTTTTCCTTTTTTCCCTTTACAGAGACACATTCATTATTTACTATATTTTTATTTATTATTTCGCTGCGGGCAGTTGGTGAAGTAAAATATATGTATCTTTGAGTTAGTAAATTCCGGTGACTCAAAGGCGCCGGGTCTTGTGACAAAATCCGTAAATTGGCGATCCTACTCCCGCTAACACCGTCAGAATGCGGACAGCCGCGTCCGTGTGCGCACACGAACGACCGAGTCCCAATCCCTGGGGCACCCCCAGAAGAGTAAATTTATTTCTTTCATTACGGACGGAACGGGTCGTGAGCTCTCGGATATCAGCGCTGCAAGGCGGGGCGCATAAATCTGCAGCCTAGCATAGGGAAGAGGGCGAGCGGGGGGGGGGGGAAGAGACAGCGAGAGGGATGTGGGTGGCAAACCGTAGGTTTCTAGAATCGGTGACTCTCCCTCCTTCGCTCGCTCGCTCGCTCTCTCCCTGTGTCGTAGGGGTGTGGGTGTGAGTCGTGGAGAGAAGGTCCGCTTCATCCCTCCATCGTTTCCATCGCCGGGGTGCCGCGACAGGCGGTGGCAGGCTCAGCTGGCTCAGCAAAGTGAAATATTCGGTGATTTTAACCGTCGGGATGAATGGTCCCGCCCGTATTTCGCCTTTCATGGCGCCCTCCGTCGATTGGAATCCGTGTTATTTCGGGGCGATTATGCGTGTCGCTGAATCTCAATTAGTAACTTGTCGGAGATGTAACTGGAAATCTTTATGTGCCACGTCTTTATGTTACTCGTCTTCAATTCGCGGTCGTGTCGAATAACGATGACGATGTTTCTTCACTGCTTTAGTTTTGTCTAACAGTGCCAAGGACATATTTATCGATATGCAAACAACCCTCCCACCTCGCTCTTGATAATTACAGGCCTTTGCAACTAAGTCTAAATGAGCAAGTGCTATAGATAGAAGAATTATCTTGAAATGCCTTCTAATTACTGGCTATACATATGGCTAATTAACATTTTTGTTTTATCATCGCGATGATATGTCATGCTTCGCGTAGAGTGCACAGCAAAGGTTTTGCGAAACATTGCATGATAGATAGATAAATGATCTGTGAATTTGCGAATAATTTAAAAATAAAACGTTCGATTCAATATTTTATTGATTTATTTTATTGAAATAAAGTTGTACGTTTTTAGTTTGTGAACGTTGAATAAAAATGTAAATAATTATGCAAGGGACATGAAATATTATTGAATAGAACTCTAAAGAGCGAACGGACAGTGTTGACGATACTGAATTTGTTTTCTTTTTCTCATTTTCTTAACTTATTATCTAGCAAAAGTTTCGCATTCCATGAATGCCCGAATTTTATACACAAGCATTTGAATTAATTATAATATATGTACTTTAAAACTCTCTTTTTGCAAAGACATCGTTTAGCAACTATCCTATTTTCATGTCACTGTTTAACAAGTCCAACGAGTTAAAATGTCCTACCGAGTAAAAATGTCATATGTTGTAGCGAAATGCTTTGCCGTTGTGAAAGTTAAAATAACAAGCGTGAATAGAGACGACGAATGACGTATCGTTTGCAATTAGTGAACGTTTAATGTTTATGTCGTGTCTCATAATTCATTACGTCTATAAACCAGCAGAGTATATCAATTCCAAGATTTGTGCTGACGCAATTAGAGGAAATAATGTCGCGCAGCTCGCGAATAAAACTTTCCAGGCGTCTACATATTTCATATTAATCGCTACACATTTCATTATAATTCTAACATTACTCATTTACGTTATTTCGCTTCTCCGTACAAACCGCGTCGTTTTTTACACCGTCGCTCGAGCACCGTTTCATTGTTCTTATTCAAGAAACGTGTCTTGTATATCGCGCCAACGTCCAAGTTGCGAGGAACGGAAGGGAAAAGAGAAAAAGAAGAAAGTGATTATATTTTACGTTTGGATTAACTGAGCGGGTCGCGCGCGTTTCGCCTCATATTAATTAAAACCTTCAAAGCCAAACGCGCCGCGTTGACGTTAACGTGATTTAACGCGAACCCGCGAGATTACATTACGAATAAACATGTCAATCAGCCGCTCAGACATTTTGTGGAAAATCAACGGCTGGCGCGTTTGGCAGCGCACACGGCGCGTCTTTTCTGCGACGGACATGTGTCACGATCAGAACGTCGAAGTTACGGCTCCGTATGGCGGTCTTAGCTGTCTCCTTAGAAGAGCCCCTATCGAGTTGAGGAGGAAAATTAGGACATTCGAAGCGCATATTAGCCGATGTTAATAGAGTCCAATCTCGATCGGTTCACGCTTTCCCCGCGCTCCTTCCTTTCACACCGAAATATAGCCTCTCACACGAATAGCTTTGATTTCTTTCATTAAAGCTTCTAAAAAAAGTGTACAATAATAGGTATCGCTACATTTTCGTAACGTCTTTCCGATATCCTATTTAATCTTTTTCGCTAATGGAAATAAAAGAAGTACGGATAGAAGAAATATACCGGACTGCCAATAACACAGACACGGCGGGTAGACGACTATCAGTCGCTATTTCCGGAGTTCCCACTTTTGCCGCATCGTAAATCACGGTATCCGTTTTTATTACGAAATAAAAATGCTGGTTATCAACGTTATTTTTTATATTTTGTCGGTGAAGTCATTCGTGCATGTACGAATATATATCTCCCTATATTATCACACACACACACACACACACATATATATATATATATATATATATATATATATATATATATATATATAATATATAATATCTCTGGTTTTTTGTATTCCATATTTATTAGCGATTTGGAGAATGAAAACGTATTTTTATTAGGGACGCCAATGATAAACAGTGACAGTAATGAAATAAGAACCGACAGGTAGAATTGACTTTTGAAAGTATTTTTTTAGAGATCAGACGCTGAATTTTGTACAGCTTGCTTAACGGATCTTTAATTATAAGTGTCAGGCTTGTTGACGATGTTTCACATCGCGATATCTCAGCCATTCATTATGACAGCGTGTGGTAAATGTCAGATTGTCGATAGCATACCGTAAATAAAAACAGCAGACAATTCGCCACGTATTATTTACGATTTCCGCAGTCGCTGCTTTTTTTCCCCGCCGACGGAATGTCGGAACTCCCAATTAAGTCATCTCTGGCTTTCATCGAAAACGCTCGCGCGTCTATTAAGCGAGAGGCAAAGCTTTCCCGGCTTTCTTTATTATTGCGATCTGATAATACATTTGATACAACTAACGGTAATACGTTTTATATCACCGCGCGCGCCGACATGTAGCCGGCGAATACATACTTCAATTGATACAGCGGCGCATTCGATTATTTCACCAAAGATGCTTATTTTCGGAGTCGGGAGATATTCCTTTCCGTTTACATCATCAGGCTCCACGGAGTAGAGTTTACCACGATACGATATTTATTTGCCGCCGCGCTTAAAGCCCCGGCAATCTTGGCAAACGACGTGGCCGGGTCGACGGTTACTACCTGCGAGAGGTTTCTTTGTCAAGCGAGGAAACCCGGCTAGCGCGATTAGTGCGTCCCTGAGCGACGTCTATCAGGCGTGTTCTGGCCAGTCTTACGAGTCAGCGCGGACAATTTAGCACATCAATAACAGGCCGCAGATAAAAGCAGCCCATACATCGTGGTTGACGTATCGTTTGTAATAAAACACAAAGGGGGTCTAGCCGCCAGCGGCATCTGTGTACCGCGCTCCGCGCGCGCAGTCGTTCGTTCATTCTTGCTGTTATTAACAGGCCGTACATCGTGGATGTTTTCTACCTACCGTCTCCCGCCGAGTCATACATCACCGTTGAATGCGCGACAGCAAAGAGCAACTATAATTCATCTATAAGCTACAGCCGATCCCTCCCGGCAGAAATATGGTGGAAGATGAAATCGATAGGTCAAACGCTGCTGACGGCGTTTACGTCATACGCGTAAAATTCAGTTTCCGTTAATCTCATTTCGCCGCGAACGTAGACTCTCTTTCCCGATGCCGGGATTAAACTTGCAAAGCCTTTTAGGCTTTCGACTTTTGCGGAGGACCTCGTCCTCCTCCGAATGTTCTCGTCATTATTATCTCCGTGCCGTCACTTTTGTTCCCGACAACACTCATCGGGACTTAATTGATCGCTCGTCTCTCCCCTGTTGTTCACGTATATGAGAGTCTTTAGTTTCGGCGACGTGCGATCGTAGCATGGTACCGATATGCCTCTTCAGAGAGCCGCGCGGCGCCGCACCGCGCCGTGCCGTCGCGTAGCGAATCCATTCCGGACACTCGCTAAAACGCGCGCCTGTTTTTCGCTCGTTCCGATAAATTGTCCCGCCGATGCGGAAAATCGAGCGGACGCGTAACGTATACGGAGGGATCAAGTATAGGGAATCGATCATGCAGTAAACGCTTTCAACTCGGATAGCGAGGACATATTTCGATACGCGTGCAGGAGCGAGGAATTGTGCTCGCCGAAACGATTCGAATAACACATCGCTGAAAACGCTCCTTTCCTCCCTTCTTTCTTTTTTCGTACGTCTGTGTGTACTCAGGATAGATATTATCGCGGCGTGAAGCTCTCAGACATCTACCCGGTCATTTTTCTTAGGGTTACCCATTTCGGAGGAAACGTTAGACAGCTACTACGTTATTTCCATCGATCACGTCGAGCCGAGTAGACGATGTCTCGTGACGAAGAAGTATCGGCGCGAAACCCGCCGCGAAAATATTTCTCTCTTTTGCCAACGCCGAGGGGTGATTTTATATATTGTTCGTGTGTTAAAGCGTCTTTAGTATCGTCATAATTTTCGCGTAATCGTATGTTGAATAATTCCACAAAATTGCGTAGTCGATATTGGCAGGCGATGCTTCACCATTTAATTGTATGATAAATTGCGAGATTATTAAAAAAAGTGCAATTTGAGATTGTTAAGCAATTTACAATTATAATTTTAATGCTCTATAGAAGAGCTATACGTGTAGCTGCGTTGAATAATTTCCCCTTTTATCACGTTTACAAGATAAGTTTTAATATGCGCAAACGTTTATCGTTACATTTATATTGGTGTGAAAATGATAACTCTGAATTGTCAAATTGCATTATGCAGTTCTCTTTCCTGATGATTAATAAATATGACTGACAGAAAGCGGCACCAACTGAAGCACAGAGATTCGCGGTTTAGCTGAAGGATTCAAAATTGCACTCGGCGAAATAACGACATTGCGAAGATACGGGACAGGAATCAGTTTCCGGAAGCACAGTTCATAGCTGGGTGAAAAGACCGATCGCCCTTCTCGGGGTTTGTTTGTACCACGAAAGCGACTGTTGTGACATAAACGGATTCATCCGAAGATTTCCCCTCTTTTGCCTCTATGAACGGCTGTCACTCGGCGGCTCGTTTGCCGAGCCACCATCGTCGAAAGAAACTTTAGACGTCTACCACATTATTTCCATCGATCATGCGGTGTCAAGGCGACAACATCGTCACCGACGGCCTCTTGGACATCTCTTCAAAATGCCTGATAGAGAGTCTCCCTTTTCTTGCCGCGACTGTCACGGGGTAAACAGTCACGGCGACGGCGGCCTATGCCTGAAACGTGGAAAATAGTCGGAGAAGCTAGCGAATCTGTGGACGGGTAGAATGAGGTAAAAGACGGTGGAGAAAGAGTTCATGGGAGCAAGAGACACGAAGTGAAGAAAGAGGGGAAGGGAGAGAGAGAGAGAGAGAGAGAGAGAGAGAGAGAGAGAGAGAGAGACGAAGAGGGAGAGAGCCAAGCGCGGCAGACCGGATGATGAATTAGCCGAGATGACCTCTCGCGCGAAATCTCTCCGCTAGCTCTCGCGGTAGGCAGCTCCCGTGATGTCGGCCCCGAGATGATGGATCGCTTCGCGTCACGGAGCCATTCATCACCTCCATCTATCAGCCACCCCTTCACCTTGCTTTAGAAAGCGAGCATTCGACGGCTATCTACTCGCTTCGGATAGTGATTAATGTTGATCGGAGCGCACCCTGTTATTCGACCTCACCTCTCTCTCTCTCTCTCTCTCTCTCGCTTACACACTCTGGCCCTTCTCCCTTCCTCCCTCTCTCCCTCTCTCTTTCGCTCCCGCTCTCCCGCTATTGGTCTTCCCGTCCCGCTCCTTCCCGCTAGCATCGCGCGTCCACGCATTCCTGGACGTTGACTTCGTATCAGCCACGTACGTCCATCTTCCGAAATGTCAGTCGACCTGACGAAAATGGTCGAAGGGATCGATCGCGTATGTGTTTATAGCGCGAGGTTGAGCGATACGTTTCTTCGTATTGAACGATACGGTGCAATGCGGCATAACTTGCTACGATATAGCGACATACTCTATAGCGTCTGGCATTTTACATCGCGACATATATTATGGCTTATCGATATGTATTTCCGCGTTAGCTACAGTTAACGCGGAGCTCGCGCGCCGCACACATTCTCTCTCGCGTACTCGCGCGATTTCTCCTCTGCTTTTACGCGAGAATTTATTAAAAGGGAAACGGAAGAAGGGCGGCTACTTAAGCCTTCGAATTCGAAATCAAATGCGAAAATAAATTGTAACGCTCGATAACAACGAGTTCCTCGGTCGGGCCTAGTTGGCCGTAGTTGAAACGGTGACTTTGCGTTACAGTAACAGCATTCCTCATTGTAAACTTTACGTTATTTAGATTTGGAATCGCCGTTCTCTGGCTATCGGCCAACATTAAGATTCCCGTTCCTGCGTCGCGGAAGCGCTCCTGCCTTTGGTAGCCCGTCGATATGCGATCGCCGGGAATTCCATAAGGAAGACGCGGGAGTCTGCGAGTACGTACATACGAAGGATAACTAATTGTGAGGTCAGCCGATGTCAGGAATTTACATAATACGACAACGGCGTAGCGACCAGCTGAGCGGTTTGGCCGCCATTCGCGACGGGGACCCAGGCGATGGCGCGGGAATGGCTGATAATGTTGTACAGGTCGTATATCGTGGCCTTCTTTAATGGCCGAGCATTAATCTTTTTTCTTCTCCTCGCCGCGCACGAGCGTGCGGATTCGACTTTCTACGTGACTGTTTTCTACGATTAGCTGACGAATAATTGCACCCTAATAATACGTTATTACATTAATGCGCCTTTCCAATCGGCACGTCGGTACTTTATGACTTTGACGATTGCGGGATGTGTTGAATGTTGCGAGGTCAGAGGTACGAACTTCCCCTCGCCGTCACATATTTCACGTAAATAAACCATCGGCGCGTAAACATAAATTACCCAGCGAGCCGTTTCCATTCCGAAAGCTTTTCACTAGAGCCGTGTCTGGTAAATCAAATATGTTTGACTTAATCCATTGCCTTATTGCCTCATTGCTGATAACTGCGTTGAATTATTCGACTGGGTACAAAGGGGCAGGGTTCTCTCTCAATCTACATGCACGATAGTCGCGACGAAGAAGCCGGCCAAGTAGGAAACTTCATCGACTCCCCGCGCGTACGCGTAAACGTGCTCGTGGTGGTTTTTATGCACGGAGGCACGACGGTTGTTTTTAAGTAACCATTAACGACTTTAATTAATCGTCGACTTTTTAATCTTAATTTTGTGAAGTGCGCACCGATCGCAAATCGGTCAAAGTGATTAATGATACGTAAATACGGGCGTGGTAGTAACCGGTTTACAATGTATTTTGCAACATAGTGGTGGAACACAGTCCGGAGATAAAAGTTGGGATCAATTTGTCGCGCGTTACTTTTTTCGCGGTAAACATGTTTTGATCTATGTTAGTGAAACTGGTTCCGCAGCTTAACGTCGCCCGTAAAGGCATCAGAATTCCGTAAATGTCAATCGACAGAAGTGTTCTGGTGACGTGTACGCCTACCGCCTGTATCGTTGCTGCTACATTAATATAATTCAGTGTGCGATATGCTGTTTAGTATCTCCAAATTAGTAAAAAATCCCACTTTGTCGAGATACAAGTCTATAATTAGCATATTACTTGATCACGACGCATTTAAGGATAATAACTACACGCGTGTAAGACATGTAGCCACGTAGGCGCTTATTCCTGATCGTATACGGGCTAATGCCATAAAATCGCGCTTGTTATAACGCTTATTATTATCGCGATACCGTGTTATTACGACATTTAATAAATTTATGTATCCGCGATCTGTCTGCCCTGTCGACCCAGCGTCAGTCGCATCTTTGTTTCATATAAGCTATGGATGGCCGTAATTTCCAAGTAAAATGCTAGCGACAAAAGCCGTATAACGAGGCACTCGAGAGGAGGCAGGAAGTCGCAGACGCCACGTTGGATGGGACATTGATGAGGAAACTTCGGTTGGTTATAGCCCAGGTTGGTGATAAGGAGCGAAGGAGTTCCTAAGTAAGAGGAGGTATAGCGGTGCTTGCCGAGGGGTTAAACCCGAGCTATCTCTTGCCTCGCGTTATCCTGCTAGCCCGTATATATCCGGTGTAGTCGAGGGTAGATATACCTTTGGGCAGAGAGGCGGCTCCACGGTCCTTATCGCACCGTTTTACAATCTAAACGCAAGGAATCAGGAAGGATCAGCCGCAGCAGTGCCGTCTTAATGAACCGCGATGTAGTCCGTGCTACTTTTACCCAAGGGTTGACAACAAGGAAGGAACATGGTCGAACCGACATGCTGAACTTTCCATCTTTTTTGATAATAAAGCTACTTTTCTTTTTGCTCTGAATTATTCGCGCGGTTTTTAAATTTAACGCGGAACGCTATAGCTCCGCTTGAACTCGATTTATTCGGGCTATTTAAAAATAACGGTGGAATAAATGTAAGGTTTAATAGGTAGTGCACAGTAGTAAATTTAAATTACATTTAAACTTAAGATGGATATCACTGATCGCAATCTCGATGAAAAGCGGTATTAAAATTAATATCTCTGGTATCACAAAATCATGATTGATCGTCATGTAATTCTTCCTCTTTCCTCCGTATTGTAATATCGAGTGGTTACATTTCTCTCAGCGCGCCGTAATATGTATATCTTCAAAATAAATTGAAAGCAAAGCGTTCATTTGTATCCGACAGGAGGCAGCCGTTGCATTTTAATCAAGCTACCGATCTCGCCATCTCGTCCTGTCGTCTCCGTCCTCATAATCGAGCTCCGTATCACCGCTGAGTGCCGGTGACACTTATTTCATTAGCGTCAAGTAGAATTATACAAGTCGTAGCGAGGCGGCAGTGCCACAGTGCGGAGGGATGTGTGTGCGGCTTAAGTGATTCCGAGTACAGCGATTCAATTGTCGCTCAAACGAATTCCTGGTAGGGAAAGCGACGTTCAAGTACGAAAATGATATTGCCTGCGACTATTTCGCGGCGTGTCGGTGCGAAAAATATCCCAATTACAGTACGTTTTTCGGATTCTCCGCTCGATGTTTCGACGATTCTATCGCGTCCACGGAAGAAGGTCTGTACGCGTTTAGGATCCGCTATCGATCCGTTATTCAATAAATACGCCAACGGATATCCTCTGATATATGTTGCGCCGTAGAACTTTATCGAGCGACGTGCGAAACCTTCCTATTCTTCACGCAGCGAGATCCGCTGATAAATCCCAGGCAGTTAATGAAAATTCCCCCGTTGCTATTGATCAATCGCTCCTACGAGCCACGGACGAGCCGGCACGCCGGCGAGCGCCCGGATACTAACTTTCGAACATTAAAAAAAAGCATACTCGTTAATTTTGCACTTTAATAGGCGGTTCTCCGTTTCTGCGGGCTAATCACTTCATAAATACGGCACACCAGATACAACACACAGATACTATGTTGTTCGTATTAATCCGTAAGAATTGCTAGTTTATGACCGGCGCGCAGCAACGCGGTGTCTTTCGGTTCGTTTCCACCGCGTCTGCATTACATCACGTGGCTAATTAAGCTCTCATTATTCTCCATGAATTATGGCAGCAATTCGCCGACTTTCACTATGGCACATGGACACGCGAGCGACGTAGGCTCGTCAGGGATTCGCTCGTTGAATTTCAAATGAACGTCCATCCACGAGTGATTGTAAAAGATCCATCTTTCCCTTTTTTTCCCCCGCTCGTAATTTTTCTATCTGTCTCTTTCTCTCTCTCTCTCTCTCTCTCTCTCTCTCTCTCTCTTTTTCTTAATTGGCAATGTTTTATCGGCGAAACGAATTATGGCGCGACTTGTTCCTGCTAATCTATTTTCGGAGTGTTATCACTAGAAAACAAACGTAATGATTTGCTGACAAGTATGAATGATTCATAAGTTGCGTCATGAAATACTAGAAATTTAATATACCTAATTCAATTTGGCTAGTTGACGTAGGCGGGAGCTGCGGGATATATCTGACAAAATAGTGACATAAATTCATTGTCAAATCCTCGTCGTATCGTATCATACATTACGACAATGTTTATTAGCGGAGATACAATTTTGCTGATTAAGTCGATAATGTCGAAAAATATTGAGATGTTGGATCATATAAGTTTCATTTTCGTCACCTATTCGTTTGGACGCATGACGCACGCCTCTGTCGGATTTGTGGTTTTTAAGTTACATAAACAACCGGTCGGGGTCGATATGCACGTTGAAGCAAACATGCTGATTAGTTTCGAAGCTTTTATGTCCTCATAAATAAGAAGTCCGGAGTGACGCAATCGGAGATATTTCCAAATGGCTCGATGTTGCAAGCTGCTGGCAAGTTATGACATGTTTCTTTCGTTTCATTGCGATAATATGAGCGCGCGCGATGACTATCGGATAATTATTTTCTCGCCGTAAATTAATGCGAATTACAGCACTTTAATTTTCCCTCCATCATCGATCCCCGGGAAACAAAGTTCAATGTCGAGAGGATTAAACGCTCGCCTCTGCTCTACGTCGTGTCTTCGTGCTGTTGGACGTCGGATGTAGCCGCGGAAATTTTCGTCGCAAGCAGCCCGGCGTGGTCGCACGGAAGAGTCACGCGAGACCGGATGGAGCGCGTGACTGGAGCTGCGGCCTGCGGTCGCGCGAGGCAGCGTCGCCTCGCCGCCTCGCGCGACGACAGGCCGAGGCTAACCGTAAAAATAATAGGGTCTCCAGTGAAATAAATTGAGTTATTAACGTGACGGTATCACAATAAATTATGATGAAGCGGCTCCGGGGGCAAAAAGGAACGGTCAGATAGCGGTTGGTGAGAGGTCGGACGGGGCTAACAGCGGTTGATTGCCGGTCGCTCGTTTGTCTCCATGTAGCCTGACAGGAACTGTCCTGGCCGAAGTAACGTCAGCGCGAACCCCGGCACGGCACGGCTCGCCGTGTGCTGTTGCGCTGCGCGTTGCGCGCGCGCGCGCGCGCACGCTGTTCACCGCCCGACACGGACAAGACTCGGGGAGCGCCGTTACTCGATGGTGTCCGTAATTAGTTCTGTCCATAGATTGAAACAAATGGCACAGCCGGCCGGCCGGCGAAACTGGACTCTACGCCCGGTTAAAGGAAGGGATTATAAGGGAGAAAGAGGAATGTGACAGGGAACGCGGCGCGACGTCCCTTCTCACGCAAACCCGTCCTCGCGGCTTCGATGACACGGCAGAACGCGCCGCGCCGCGTTTCCTGTCCCTATATCAGAGTCCGCGCACCGGAGGCAGCTCTGTCTCGCGATGATACATCGTGCGTGGAGGAACATTTAGAAATCTCCACGCCGCTGGACACTTTTACTCGCGTAGGTGTCCCCGCGAGTCGTCGTTGTCGTCGTCACCGTCACCATCGCCACGGACGTCACAATGGTTCGCACGCCACGTCGTTCACTCATCGCGAACAATGCACGCGCAAATTAACGCTACTTGTTGGGTCGTAAATGTCATTGACTCTCGCAGTAGAGCGCAGTAGAGGCGCACCATTAGATTACCTGTAACTGGGTTACGTCTGCGTTAGGGATGCGCCAGCGAACCCCCAGGAATTCTGTAGGACGTCATGTAGACGCGAAACCCGCCGCATTGTCCCGCCGCGCGAGCGCCAGGCTTTCTGACGGCCGTCGGGAACCGCGATATCTACGATCTTCGGCCGAATACATGAATCATAACCGGATCCCACACGTGCTTTTTGACTTTTAAATCTTTGATCAAGCAGATTCAATTGCCCGATTTGATTTATTATACCCGTCTAACGACGCCGATGGAAATGTCATGAAATAATGCGATGCCGGTCGAATCAAGAGACATGGACACAATCGGTGTTAGATATTAACAATGAATGAAGGATGGACATCTGGCATATCTCTCAATTGAATAGTTCTATCTCGGTTTTGACGTATCATTCAAACTACATTTTACGACAATCGAAATAACTTTGCAATTTTGTCATCCTATTAAAGAGATTAATTTTTCCAGTATTATATATCTAATTAATTTTAACTATATTAATTAATAAAATATATAAACAATTAGTGTAGTTAAAAACAAGTATATATAAATAATACTATAATATTTATCATATTTATTCTTGGATTTTAAATTATAATGCTTCTCCGGCAGCTTTGTAACATTTTGCAAGTTGATAAGTATGAAAAAAAAAAAAGTTTTGCTATATGTGAAATATATATACATATGTATAGAGCGTGGTTTATATATAGCGCGTCAAACAAGCACAGAGAGATTAAAAGAAAAGAAAGGCAGCGGATGATAGACCACATTGCATTTTGGACGTAAACCGGATTCACGAGAGACTGGTGCGCAACTTCTTCGCTTTATTTCACCTTTCACCGACAAGTGTGCAACCCGGCATCGCTCGAGGCAGTCTGATGATTAGCATGCTGACTATGCATGAGGCGCTACAACATCGGGGAGCCGCGAATAGGAGAAAAGTCCGACTATAAACGAAGGTGGCAGACAGAGACATTGATTGAAAAGCCTGTAAGCGACGCTGTCCCGAGAGTAACGAGGCGAACGTAACCGCCTGTGTCTTCATACGTACATGGTGTTTATTACTTTGTGCATGCAATCTCCATGTAGCAGAGCCTTACGTTTTTAACCTAGTAATGAAACGTCTTAGAGAAAACTGATTCTTTCAATTGGCTTTGAGAAGTAATCTCGCAAGAACCTTTTCAAGCCGCGAGTCTCACACTTTGCAACTTTTCGCGATTTAGAACAGAGAGTACGAGAGATTCTCATCCAAAAGGTGAAATGAATCAATTTATATTATGTGTATTGAAGCACGAGATGCACAAGCGGATGACATGAATGAGCAAGCAGCATTTTACAGGGAATCAGTCAAGTTAAACGCGACGTAACAGGCGCTCTCTGATGTCTCTCCTCCTCTCTCTCTCTCTCTCTCTCTCCCCCCTTTTCTTGCTGCATCTTTTCTTTCCCCCCTCGTGGAACATCTATAGGCCCATTAATTACCTTTATTGAACTTCCGTGCCGGTTTCGGTCCTACTCGTCGATCGTCCCTATCACTGCCAATCAATCTCGAACGTAGCATCGGTGCGGCTTCGTCAAACGTCCCGACGAAATCAGCCAATCTACCGCGGAACAATGGGCCAGCATGACTCGATCGTGTCTTGTCGGCTCTGCATCAGCCGTCCCCTTTCCTTTTTTCTGAAGCTGGTCCGACATTTATATCCCGTTCTCAGAACGGCTACTCCGCTTCCTCCGCGTCCTTTTAATCACAGCAGCGCATGCGGCTTAAATCAAACGTTTTCGGCAGTGTTCTCTTAGACAAAGACGCGCGCGGCTTGCGAATAAAAAGAACCAGCGGAAAAGATGGCATTAAATATTCTAAATTGCTCAATTTATAAACTTAATTTTAGTAGGTATAAATAACATATTGTATTATGCGAATGTCTCTAAAAATCTTTTAAAGATGATTGGAAAGTATTTATGTAAATCTGTATGCATACTAGCTTGCTTGGTGCTACGATAACAAGTTTCTTATATAAATTTCTCACAGTATTTGGCAGAAATTTCAGAAAAATTTGAAATCTAGTAATTTTGTGCGTGATGTATAGATAATTGTAGAAGTAATCGATGGATTGAAAGGAAAGACCTATTTTTTACTTATTACTTCCTGACAGCCCTTACGACGTGGGTACATGACGTCTGAATGGCTGGCGTCACGTTTTCAATTTTCTGCTCGCCTGTTAGGCAGGCTGTCTTTACTCGTTAAGTGCACTGACAGCATCACTGAAGCACTCCCCTTAGATAAATTAAAATATCGATCGGGACACGCCAATTATAAGTTTGACGTTGTACTAATATCTACCACGTCACCATCGTACGCAAGGTTAAGTGAAAACTAGCAGATGCCGATATAAATAAATTATCGCGACGTGCTAGATCTTGGCCATCCAGATTTAAGGAAAGTTTATTTCATTTAGGAAATTATACAATTACAGTCGACATCTTTCACAACGCCGCAGACGAGAATACACCAAAGCGGAAAGCTATTAATACGATCCGGATAAGTTAACGATCAGAACGCGATATTTATTGTAATAGTAAAATCTCTTATTTTGAAAACAGTTGCCTTACTTACGGAATAAAGTTTCTCTTTAAGCAAGTGAAACGGCATGTCCGATTCTCCCTAAATCTTTCAAAACACTTTAGAGAACATTATAATGTCTTCACATCATCTAAAAGCCTCTTAATATGTATTGTACGTATTGTACAATAGCAATATGTAATATATTACTAATCTTAATCAATAACCACATGACACGTATCTACATTTTTATATTGTATTTTTCGAGAATTTGAAAAGCCAAAAAGGGACGTGGCTTGAAATCAGTGAGCGACGAGCGTTGCGTTTGCGGTCTAGCGGTAAGCAGTCGGAGCGGTTTGCCGGCGGTTCGTCCTGCCCTTCCGGTATCGCGGAGAGCGAGCGGGGGCGGAGGGGGAGAGGGTTAATGGACTGCTGGTCGCGGGATGTCGATACCATGCATTCGCACGAGAGAGAATCACTCTTTTTACTTATTTATTTATTTATTTATTTATTTATTTATTCCGCGTCTCTTTCTGTCCTTTCCCTGTATGCGGGCATTCTGACGCGCGGACAACAATATTGCTGCGCGCTTTCCAGCAACGGTGATGGTAGAGAAGCAGCGGCGGCGGCGGCGGCGGCGGCGGCGGTGGCGGCGGTGGTGACTGCGGGATGGTATGTAGACGTTGGATAGAGTCAGGCGGGGTGGTTGTGCATTTAGCGAGCTGTCGCCCCCAACCAGACCGTCGTGTCAGGCCACTGACAGTTTTCATTCCGCGCATACTTGACGTGCAACCGGCTCCTCTTTGGTCTCTTCGTTTCTGCGAGGGGCACCGACAACTCCCGATCGAGATTAATTATTTCGTTGGTCAACAGACCAACTCTTTTTCTCTCTCTCTCTCTCTCTCTCTTTTTCTCTTTCTGTTCGCAGAATCGCGATGACGCGATCGTAATCGCGGCGTAACCGCGTCTCACTAATTACACAGTCAAGATAATATTACTTGAATTTTTCCTTTATATTTTATTAGCGAGCAGCCTCGCCGAGAAGGATGTATCTATATCTCGGATTGCGCTCGAAGGAGATCCGCGCGATTGATTTTCAACTTTTGTTTCCTGGTAGGAAACTTTGTCGTTAATTTATTCGTACGGTATATTTATGAGAGAAGATCGTTATGCATAAGAAATAAGCGTTTAAGAAGATGATGAAACCTCCCGATTCGTTTCGCAGCGGCGCGATTGAATTGATTGTAGTTGCGCAACTAATGAATCGACTTGACAGTCCTATAATTAATTATGAGACTTTTACAAGCATAAATTATCGTTGTGAAACGTATACTGATAAACTGTACCGCGGCTACGACATTAGCGTCTACGGGCAATTAAGCAATGAAGTAAAACGGACATGACAGCTTATACCAACGATGAAAGGCCTAAAAAAAATGTATCAGCACGGAGATCAGGACGGCGAGCGGGGGAATTATTTTCCGCGTGGTTAGATGTAGAATTTTTAATTGCGCATGAAACTCGTGTTAATTTATAATAACGATAAGCGGAGGGAAACAAGATCGGAATAGCTAATCGAATATGTATCGCTGGTCTAATTGATATTCATCCGCTTAAGCGGTACGCGAGACGTTCCGAGAGGTGTGTACGCGCGCATAGGATCGTGGAAACGAATATATAATACGTTGTTGCTTATCCGCCTCCATATCTTATCAGTCGTCGAACGAGAAGCGCCGGCCGTTAATTACAGCAGATAAAGTTCCCTTCCCCGTCAATTTTATTTCACGTTAATGAACCTGCCAGCAGCGAGGTGGATCAATTTCTGCATCGATTACGGCGCGACAATGAATACGCGATGAGGAGAGGTAAACTTAAGACGATACACGTGAAGTGTATAGCCGAGGCGGCGGGGAGGATAAGGGGGGCCACGGCGGGCGCCGCGGCGGTGGTACAACGCGTAATTAACACGTCACGAAGTGTTCCGCGATCTCGCACGTCTCGGGCGAGGGACGTTTTTAGTGGCTCGCGCAGCCTATAATCTCCATCTCGCTCGTTGAAAATCGCCCACGGCGGTACGTTGCCTTAATGATCCGCCGTGATGATAGAAGCCTTTGATAAATCCCACAACCCGCTGGATTTCCACCGCTATCCGCTTATACTTCTAGCCTCCCCCCGTTAAAAAGCCGAGCGTAACGTCGGATCAAGTCGTCATCTCTCGAACATGACGTCCCGCCTCTTTTTACTCGCGCGACGCGCTAAAACGAGAATTAGCGGACGCGGGCGATCGCGTGAAATAAAACTTCCGGATTATGCGTAATCCTGGAGGAGGGGGGCGGGGGAGGGGGGAGGAAGAAGAGCTGGCTGGTAAAACCGAGAAGAACGAAATACCGTCGCGCTTCTATTATTTCGTCCGATTCCACTAAAATCACAAGTCATTCGATCAGAGCCGTTAATTCTCCGACGAGAGATAGAGGAAGAAAAAAAAAGGGAAGGGAGTAAAATCAGCCGGGTGCGTACGAGGGCGACGAAAAGAACTGATTAGTTCCCGTTGTCGCTTGGTCATACGTACACGAAATAGCGTGTACGACGACGACTACGACGACGACGGGGTTTAGGTAGCGGAGAGGAGGGAAGAGGGGGAGGGGGGGGGGCGCAGCGTGGAGGATAGGTGGAAGTTCGATTCGGGGCGAAAGGGAAGGATTAATGGCGCAGGCGGGACACACCGCGGCCATAAATCGCCGGCACGGCCAGGAATTACCGGCTCGCAACTTGCGAAATATGACGGTCTCATAAATCCGAGTCCGCTGGCCCGCGCGCCTCCATCGACTACGTCGACTAGTCCCGCTCCCAGCCCTCGCTCCGTCCTCCTCCCGCTCGCGGGCGTTAACGTGCCGCGGCGCGAGATGGAGGATACCGAGAGAGGTGCGCTCTCCCGGCGTATATACGTTTCAGCCCGGCGTGCAACGGCCATTTATAACTTGCGCGCCTGGAAAAGCGAGGTCCATAACCTAATACGTTCGTTCCGCTCGGCGTGAGGAGGTGAGAAAGGAGTTAAACAAAGAACAAGATACGGCGCGGCGTTGCGTGGAACGGGGCTTGACGTCGGGGGGGAGGGGGGGAAATGGCGGCAGTGCCGTGTCGCGACGACGCGGCACCCGACCCCACCGGAAGGCGGACTCCACCTTCGTCTCCTCTAACGAGCAATTTTCTCAAGTGGTCGTCGCGCGGCCACCTAAATGAAAAAGGAAAAAAAAAGAGAAAGAATCGAGACATGCTTCTCTCGGGAGGGGGAGGGGACCAGAGACCATCGACGCGACCTCGCAATATCCGCGAGCGAGCTTAACGAGATTCATACTTATTTTCAATATCCGTCGTCACTATTCTGAAATAATGCGGGTTTAGTATCTTCCGCCGTGGTGGAAGCTGCTTTAAACTCGCCGTCGTATTTAGTCTACCCTTATAACAGCGGTATTCCTAACGCGGGTGGTTCTCTAATCTCACTAAATCTTAATAACTCTACAAATCATGTTCCGGGACAATTTCGTGAAAATTACGGAATAACTCAGCCGAAAGCATTATCACGGCTGGAAAGTGCCTCAACTATTGTACTCCGCTTAAGCTGCTCTTTCATATGCATAGCGTGTTTCATGTAGGTGTATATCACATAATCAGGAAATTAATTCCAACATGAGGTAAAATAGTGCGCGAAAGTGCTTGCTGGATCCCAGACGTTGTGTTTTTTTCGCGTTTATGCTTAATTAAATGAATTCAAAAACACAGTCGCACTTAAATATTATCTATAATTTCACGAGGGCGGGTCGATAATGTCTCGCGTGTCATTTACATACATAAGAAAAACAATTTTGCGAATAACGTTGCCCTTGTAAAATATTTTAAGTAATTATTTTGCATTTCAATATATCGCTAATTTTATTGTTTTGTGAATTTTTCATTATTAATATTATATCCATAATCCGCTGCGCAAAACAGCAATTTTGATACACGACACACGAAGGATTAAAAATATATTTACCCTATCGATCTTGAATGTTCTTGTATGCAAAAAAGTTTACATAGCTATATGTATACGAGTGTCACGTAATGAATACATATGCACGTGTGTATTTCAGATATGTGGACGGAGAAATAAATAGACGTAAATTTCCACAACATAGTTCGACGTTTATCATTATAAACGAGTATCCGTGTACCCATTAAAACAGTCACTTAAGCCATTGGTAATTACGATAATTTGCCTATAATTGAGCGACCAATATCTAGCTACAATATCCAATATGGCTACATGAAATGGTCTCCGGTATTAAATCGTCGTTCCCGAGAGAGAAAACGCCTTGTGTGTTTATATATTATATACTTGTATTTATATATATTTATAAATTGGATTTACGAGTCTAATAACTCGAGGTCTTATTAAGCTAATAATAATAATTTGCATCAACCAACATTCGTCTATTGATTTCAAGCACTTCGTCATTCGAACTGGAAGAGTGGCTATTTCGAGCGACTGTTTATCGGTTTACACACGACGCACGTGTGTGCAAGGCACACACAGGGTGTCTCGAAACTATCGCCATACATTTTAATAACGGATTCGCAATATCGAGACAATAATCGTGATAGTTGCGTAAAAGAAATATATGTCAAGACAACGATGTTCTCAACGAATACGTAAATAATTATAATCATTTTCATTGCTAATTATTTATTTACACTTGAAAGTTTCGATGGCGTTCTCAGATTGCGGCGGGTCCCGAGTCCTCGATATAAGATATCAGACTTATTATCATGTTTTTACTCGCGGCATTTTATAGAGTCGTCACGCGATACGCGACTTTGCATGCGCGAGAGAGACATTTTTACTCGTTAAAATATATTTTCGTGGAGCGAGAGAGAGAGAGAGAGAGAGGGAGAGAGAATCGCGTACCCGTATATCCGATAGACACGGGCGGCTGGACAAATTTATTACGGCGCAATATTGGCTTCATTAGTTTCCGTTCGATTAAAGCGAGACGAGGGCGCGAAGTGATATACACATATATACAGTGGAAGGCGGGCTGAGCTCGTTACCATTCATAACGTTATCTCGAATCATAAAGTATCTCGCATTTCATATCTTCGGCTCCTTCCCGTATCGCATTAACGGCCGGCTGACAGGCCTAATCGACCGTTAATCGAACCGGCAACGGGGCAAGTAGCTGTAGCACGAAACGAAACGTACGGCTTGACAGGTGTACTTTATGCGCCGCATATATAAAATACTCTTAAAACGCTCGCCGGGCATCAATGCGTGGCGCTTCTGCCTATATGCAGAGAGATAATCTCACGCCGCTGATAGCCTCGAATTATGCGCGTGGGCTTTTATGGAGTATACGTTATGCCTAGATTCCCGGCGGCGCGGAACAAGTATTTCGGGACTGTAAGGCTCATGTGCGCCAAGACAAATACACTTCTGATATAGGTATATTCTATTTCCACCCAGGTGGAATGTCCGCCAAGTACTTCTCGTGCCTCTCGCGTCTAACGACGACTCTTTCGCATAACTCTCTAACGATCCGCCCGACAGGTCTAATCGATAATTGATCGGGCGTGCAACAGGTAAATAGCCCTCGCGGAAACGGGACTCGCAATTTAATAGGCGCACGTACGCACCTCGCATCTAATATCAGGCGTGCATTCGCCTTCTTGTATTTACGAGAGACGTTCAAGATCAACGTGGTTCTTACAAATCGAACGGAGTCGTGTAATATCGCGTAATATCTATCTCGTAAAGACAGTACTGACATTTATCGAAAATGTATTGAACTAGTAGATAAACGTGTGTAGGCAAATATATTGTGGTTGCAGCATTAATGAAAATACGTTTGACACAGAAGATGGCATTTAAATGTAATAACTGAAAATTGTAATAGCTGAAATACGGAATAACAATGAAACTTGATGTCTCATAGTGAAAACAGTTAAGTTAAAAAATTTCTTTTAATGCATGAATATTTACTAAGAGTACATAATTAATAACATGCTTAATGAATTCGATTCCAACATCGTGTTTTTTGTAATGATTTTTAATGTCTAGATAAAGTTATATTCAATATCGTCTACCAGAGGTGTGCATAATACTGTGTAATAATATATTTTGTAATAAATTATATATTTATAAAATTTGTATAATAAAGACAAATATTTTTTTGCAAATGTATTTTGTTTAATTTTTAGTAGTATA
The DNA here is from genome assembly GCA_928718305.1 of Tetramorium bicarinatum. Classification (NCBI taxonomy): domain Eukaryota; kingdom Metazoa; phylum Arthropoda; class Insecta; order Hymenoptera; family Formicidae; genus Tetramorium; species Tetramorium bicarinatum. The sequence continues at coordinate 13,044,171 of OV788328.1, forward strand.
AACTTTTTTAAACATAATTACAATTAGGAAATTAAAAGTTTGTCAAAACATTCATGTAAAAACATTCATAAAATAATTATTATAGTACATATATATGTATATATAACTTTCAAAGCTAATAAAAACATGAATCAATGACAATTTTTAAGGTAGGCGATATTATGTGCACTTTTTTCAAATTCTGATTTTTGCCTCTTTGCTTTGTTTCTAATTTACATTAAAAATCTATAAATTCTAACCTGTTATCCATGCAATACAAATAATTTTTCTTTTATTTGAAACTAATTAGAAACAAAAATATCAAATTACTCTTTAATTAAAAACGATTTTAATTTGGTAGGCAATATTACATGACTCTACTCTAAAAGTACTACGAAAAGTTATGAAAACAATTAGAAAATGGTCGGATATTTTTCCCTTCGATGCGACGGCAGAATATGTGATATCTGAAAATACATTTTATCAATAATAACCCAAAGACATTTATATAGTTAACACTGTTAAATTCGTAATGTTAAATTATACTAAATTTGAGTCACTTTTTAGGTCACCACTGCTCCTATATATATTCAATATGTCATTAATTTATCTAAAATATACTAAATTGAATAATAATATGTTAACTATATGTTTTGTGTTAAAATAATAATTTCGACACTTATGGTAATTAAAAATAACAAAATATTATTTACTTTTACTTAATCCGAAGAATTAGTTTAAATTTGATTTTTTAATATTGAACCGCGTACGCAATATTTTCATGAGACTGGTACAGAATTCGGTATACATCCCACATACTGTTTCGAGAAGGTTCGCGCAAAGTGTCTCGTATTTCATATCTTCGGCTCCCTCTTCTATCTCGATAATGGCAACCCAACAGGCAAAATTGACCGTTAATCGAGCGGGGCAATAGACTGAGCTTAGCAGAAACGAGACTTACCGCCTGAAAGGTATACGCGTCGTAATTCTTCGCGATAATAGTGAAAAGCGGAGTATTGGGCTGGAGCCTTAAGGGCAGCCGACGTTGGCACTAATTGACGGGTTGCCAGTTACAGTCTGAGATGTGAAAGTCACCGACGGAACCGATGTCGCCTTCGGGAACGTACTTTCGGTCTTTCACCTCGACACCGTAATTAATCTGCGGCTTGTTACGCCACTGTGATCGAACTCGAAATGACGCGTGCGTCTTCCGACGATTTTTCATCCGACAGTAATGGTCACATAATAAACGTCCGCAAATTGTACACGATAATTCAGCGGAATATATATATATATATATATATATATATATATATATATATATATATATATATGTATCCAGCGAGCGCGCATTAACTCTCGAAAACGACTTAAACTTCTCAATAATTTTGATTTGAACATTTCGGGGGATATTAACGAGACCCAGCTCTCTTTTTCAGTAAATTCCTCTAGGAATATCCTTGCGGAGTAATCCTCCGATGAAAATTCCGTTAAGATGGAGTTTAGACGAACCGCTCGGCGGTCCTCGTAAAAGTTCCGTTGGCCAGAATAAATAAGCCTTGCCCATTTGAGGCATGATTATTGCACTTCGGAGGCCGACAACCATAATGCGCATGCCGCCGCGTGTGGGGAACGTTCATTACGCATCTAGACGCTCATTAGTCTCATTACGCATTCGCCGGACGTCACGCGTAGTACGGACGTTACTCTCCCCCGGCCTGAATGTAAATCTCTCCGCAGTTTCCGCGCGGGTCACGGAGAATTCGGTGTGCGCGGCTAACGCGCGCTCACGGTAGGTTCGCAGATTGCGCGGGCACGCGATGTTTTCTGCATACCGGTCGCTATTTTCGTACGTCGACCGGGGGAACCGGATGGTCGACGACTCGCTTTGAGCGAGATATCGCGATGCCGGCTGCATAAATCGACGGTAGATACGGCCGTTGGTCGCGCATACGCGCGCTCACGCATGTTCAACGCGCGCGGCGTATCCCGCTCGCGTCTCGCCCTCGTCTCGGTCTCTCTCTCTCTCTCTTTCTCTGCTCTTCCTCGCGCCCCCCGTCGGCACCGTATACATATATTGAAAGTAATCTACTGTCGGATTACTTTGACGGTGCAGCCCGGCCCTAAGCGGATCAAAGAGACCTCTCCACCTCTCTTTCTGTCGCCCGCGCGGCAAGGTGCCGGGAGGGAGACGCGCGGAAGAAGAAGGCCGCGCCGCTACGCGCGGACTCGCGTCTAATGCGGCATTCGCATTAAAGCCCCGACGATCATCCCGGTCGTGTTCTGGCCTGCCTTTCATCTCACGCTGATTTAACCGTGCTGTAAAAAGAATTTACTGGATCGTATATACCGCGCGCGCGTCGTTGGTGGGACCACGACCGGAGTTGAAAAGCTGGTTGGCGGAGGGCTGAAGCCTCGTGGAAAGAGAAAGAGAGAGAGAGAGTTCTATGCGAGTCACACATCGACTCTGGGAGCGAACAAAAATAAACACTGAAAGGTTTTGTCGCGGTACGTCGGTTCGCCCTCGTCTCTCTCTCTTTCTCTCTCTCTCTCTCTCTCTCTCTCTCTCTCTCTCTCTCTTTTCCGCTTTCGCAGCTTTTACACTCTCCCTGCTTTGGCGGTCTCGCGAGCGACTGCGATTTGTCCCCGACGACGATGACGGCGATGATGCTGCTGTTAGTTGCGTATATACGAGGACGACACATCGACGGTTTGTCGAGTGAGTCACTACGTGTCTCCGACGACGGCGACGAATTCGTTTTACAGCCTCCTTTGCCGCTCGCTCGTTTTCGGCTGGCTTCTCCGTCCATTGCTCGCGCGTCGACTCGAAGCAGTCGGTTTTATCTGTCACAGATGTAGGACGCTTGCTCGCTCATATGTTACGTTTGAGTGCAATATCTTACGTCAATGGCTGGTGATACGTGAACGGAACGATCAATAAGGATGATCTGCAATAATTTAACGGCAGACACCCCGGCCAAGTTGGAAAAGAAAGTTGACCCGATTGATCGGCGCGTCGACATTTTGCAATTTAAATCTTAATTGCTAACATGCGCGCAAAGGTGAGGATGGCCGAGATCGAAGGTGCGTTTTATCTGGCCAACGCGGTTACACGCGGTAAAAACTATTGCCAAGTTAACAAGTGGTGACGTTGGAAAAGTAATTATACTCATTGTTAGTGCGCGCACACACACGTTCATCTGCATCAGATTATCAGGCGCTGATAAATCAACGTTCGCTTGAGGCATAAATTCTCAGAAGCATTTAATATGAGTCAAGGACTTTAAACAATTAGTGACATTGTGTGCGCAGCAAACGAGGGAAAAAATTCCCGTGGAATTTATATGTGCGATTATATGCGGAAAGTGATGTATTTGCAATTATAATTCTTCCTCGCGCTAATCTTGATGATGAAGAGACAAGGAGAGATCGTGCTTACGACTAATATAATTATTGCGTTGTGCAACGGTCCCATCAGTTTTGATACGTCGGAACATTCGCATAATTATTTCCGCACGCTGTACACGATCGTTATCTCATTAGTTAAACAGCAGACGTTAAAAATTAATTCGACCTTCCACAGTAATACTATTGTTCGCGTTGCCGTTCGATCTTTATATCGCAGATATTGCTAGACTCGCATACTTGCATAAATATCGCATTAGTTTTTTACGCCAATGCTCATGTTCCTGATTACTCGATACATTCTTGACGCCAGTTGTTATCAGATCAGTGCTGACGTTAACGTTGTCGTAGTATACGAACGACCCGTCGAATACATTCTTCACTGATTTTTTAAATTTTTTATAAACAACTATTCCAACGGACAAAGTCCTGAAAAGTTTTAATCCCGAATGTAAGAAACCAGACAATATCATGAAAAGTTATTTATAATATACCTACTGTCATTATTTATATATACACTGTCACATTCCTCAAATTTCGAGATTGTGACTTTTCGGGACGTTATACCATTTTATCAAATTTCGGGAGATTTTTTTCGAGATTTTGCATGTCCACCAGTATTTCAAATATAATCACCTCCCGCATTATGAATAAGACGAATCATTTTAATGCACATTATGATGTATGATAAATAAAAAAAAAACTTATGACGTATAATAAACCGATTAACGGATAAATCGTTACGCTCTCTTTGCGTCGACGCCTTTAACTTCCGTTGACTATGTATTTATCGGGCTGAAGCTGGCGACCCTAAGATAAGGTAACCAGTACACAGCGGAGAAAGGGGAGAGAACAGAATGCGGCCGCGGAGGTTAAAACCTCTTCCTTCTCTCTCTCTTTCTCTTAGTGTATAGCATAATTGCGCTCGTGCTATGAAGCGCAGTTCGAGGGTGAGATGCAACATATTGCCCGTAGCCGACTCTTATCGACTGGGGGCAGACAGGCGGGCTGGTAGGAAGGTCGGCTGGCTCTGGCTGGATGGTGGGCAGATTTACGAGGACCGCTCGGATAGCGAATGATAAACGCAAGTCGAGATAGCTTTATTTATTCGCTCTCTGTGCCTACCTCTGCCAGTCTCTCCTCCTCTCCCTCCGTTCCCTCCCGCGTTTGCCGCCCCTTTCGCCGCTTCTATATGCCAGTCATCAGTACCGTGTTCGTGCAACGGAAGCGTAACCCGCGATGGCTCTTTGACGTAATGGCTATACTTTGCCAAAGTACGCCGCGAATAGAAGGGATCGTTTCTCTATTCGACAGTGCGCTTTGTCGCCTGTGTATCTTATAAATTTGATTGAACACTGGTACGTACTTCACACACAGATATAATACATGTACTATTTCATTCTGCTTTCACGAAAACTGGATTGTAACTCGAGTTGAGATGAACGGGTGAGATACGGTGGCAAATTTCAAGTTTTTTAAGAAACAAGGAAATTGGATGTTTACGATGTTTATTGGTCTGAGATACGAAAGTAATTTATACAAATATCTCTCGGGTTTTCTTTACGACACGCGTAATCGTTGGTTTCATAGCGGAAAACTAGTTTTGTTAGCGCCGCACATATAAATTCGCCACCATCGACTATAAATAACGGTTATCGTAATTAATATGTTTAACAACTTTTCAAGATCTGCCCGCCTCGCCGGTTACAAGCAAATAATTTTATTGGTTCGCATGAAATTAATTTTTCCTCGACAATCACTGTGAGAACATAAATTCTTATCAAAGTCGGGGATGTATGATAGCCATTAATGGAGAGCTCGGGACATGGTAATTACTCACCTGTTCGCAAAATATCCATTTCTTAAGGGAAAAAAAAAAATGATCGGTACCGTATCGTAGCTTGTCATTCGAGCGGGACTCTAATTTCTACGTTCTACAATATTCTAATAAGAACTGCTCGAAAGTTTGCATCGGTTTGACTCGATTAACTCGCGATCGCGCCAGTCGACAATAATCCAAAAGCCGACGACGACGACGACGACCGTTTGGCAATGCCAGCAACGACGTCGTTGCCGTCACCGGCAGCACCCTTGTGCGACTATAATTGGACATGGTGGCGCGAAGTGGCGTGAGTAGCCGGTGCCCGGAGACAATCAAGATTATTATTGCGGCTGTACGCAACACATGCGCTCCGTCCCGTGAGTAATAGCGCGGGTAATGATAATGGTAAGTGGTAATGATAATAAAAGCGGGAGAGGCAGGGAGAGGAAGGGATTATTCTTCTTCCTGGAACACGGCAAACCGCGAGAGATTGTTGCAACTAATTAACATCAAGATTTATAATTCTCCGCTCCCCACTCCCGCGATCCGACAGATCGCACGCCCGCGTATCGCGATAATCGATTGGCTACAATTCGCCGCCGTGATTGTTCGTCGATCGTTCGCAGACGGGCTTTGATCGACGTGGGAATGATCGATTGCCCGCGCAGTTAATCGGGCATCAAATTTCCCATCGTCGTGCCAGCTCTTGTGTTTCGATGTAAAAGAGGATACATGCGGTCTGCGGTTGACATTAACTGATTTTTTTTCCCCCTAACCGCTCGAAACCGGCAAAGCATCTCGCTGAATGACATTATTACACCGAACTGATACTAAAAATTCGACGTGTATCCACTCTTATTATTAGTTGTTGCAAATATAATACAATCCGTGCTGTGATCCCGCATTTTTGAGACTTAAAAGTAAACAATAGGACACGTGCGTATACATATGTCAGCTATCAGTTGTAGGCTAATCCTTCCTTCGTTACTTTCGCCAGAGTTTGCTATCCTAAGTAAATATTTCGAACGGCTTTTCGCCTCCCTGTCACATCTTATCCCGTCAACGAAAAAATTTCGAAAAGTTTCACCATCGATTTTGATAAAGCTAATAATTCCGCCGCATACAATAATAGACGTTTCATTCGCGATTGTGTCGTCATTGTTAGTCCTCTTCTAATCATTCCTATTGACATTTCTGCGAACACATTGGACATTATAATGAGCAGTTTTATTGAAATTAAATATTGAATAAAAGATTTCCTTTGTGTTATCTTTTTGTCATTCGGTTCGTCTCCTTTCTTCTCCTTGCTTCTTCCCTATTTGCCAGACATCGTATAATGTAACGATGGATATGAAATGACGGGAAAATGATAGGAAATGACATAAGAGTGATACGAACTGGCATGCCAGTGACGCGAAGTGACGTGGCGGTGATACGAAACAACCTAACGTGTAACGCGAAATGAGATGGCACGGACTGACATAGGAGCAATACGAAATGATATGGAGCGAAATGATACGCGAATTATTCATCCGGTTTGCTGTCATACAGCATTACTTAATCGTTCCTTTGATACCCACTATTCTGCCCATTATATATAAATGATTAATTCAAATTATTTCTTTAAAACATTCTGCAACTTTTCTTAATTAAAGACAAGTAATGTTTTTTTTAAACCAAAATAATGACTGATTAGCATCATTTTATCAAATGTATCTAAAATAAAACTTAAAATGTAAACTATGGAATAAAACGATACTATTTGTAGTTTATAAATTGTAATTACTCTTGTATAGGGACTATATACAACTTTTCTAAACAAATTTTTTTTAATGTTTTATTTTTCGTAATAATAATTTTATATAATGTCGAAAAAATATAAATCTTTTTTTTCTTGTCACAAATATGAGTAATATGACTTTTGTTTGAAATAAGAGTTGTGAAATTTGTCAAAAATTGTGAAAATCTTTTAAATATTTCAAAACTTTCTCAAAGTTCGATATACAATGTAGATTTTATGTTTGTGAGGCGAATACGGAATTGACAACGAAATAGAAATCATTAAAAAAAAAACAGATGCTTTCATAACTAAGTTGTAAAGCCGTTAGGTGTGACGCATATGTAGTCACTTCGTAGAAAGTTTCAGGAAGACATACACGAAGCGTAATTGTTCGCAGCTAGTAATAATTAATGGTACCCGAGTCGATTAGATAAAATTGTAATGAATATCATAAATATACCCAGCTATTTTAGTACCGCTTGCACGATTTGCCTTATCGAGCTTTCTACTCGTAACTCAGACAGACAGGCCGAATAAATTTCCGCTGACAATCAACAATGTAACGTTTCGAGTCGCAACATTCGCATTTAAATTTCGTGCTTCGACTTGTAACGATTTTCTTTCGAAAACTGCATAATTATTGTGTGGATTATACTACACTTAATGACATAATATTAAAAAATATATTTTTTAAATTTAAATTACCTAGAAAAATGTGTTTTATTAAAATATTAAAATTGTGATCAGAATAAATCATAAAATATTTTATTACAAGCTAGATAAAATTTTTTATTGAGCTAGAGCAAATCTTTAATTTCTATCAGATAGGAAGATAATTTTACACAACCTGGAATCGAATTTTAAATCTTCATAAGCACCAAATTATATTATATTGCATCTTTCTTCTTATTAAGATTGAAATATTTCGTTAATATATCTCTATTATTAACCTTAATAAAGAAAAGATATATATACCATTCTTCATTTGAGAAAAAAATCTTTAAGATTCTAAGTTCTTTTTAGGGAATAAGAGAATGGTTTTCTTTCTTTCTGCTTTCTCTCTGTTTCTCTCTCTCTCTTTCTTTCTGCTTTCTCTCTGTTTCTCTCTCTCTTTCTTTCTCTGTCTCTTTTGAAATGTAGATAAGGACATTACATGAAATGCTGTGGATTTCAACTTTTGCACTCACTTCAGTAATATATGAGTTGAGAAATATTTCTTGCAAGATGTCAGTTATTCGTGAAGAAGATATTTCAAGTCGCCTTAAATTATCCATTTATATTCAGTAATATACATAAGTCGTTTGCCGATGTAATGATTTTGACATTATCGTATCAGTATGTATGCCAAAGATGCCACGGAATCAGGCTAAAAATTAATTACCATTTATTGTGTTATACATGTCACAGTTCTAAATGTTAAAAGATGTTAAAAGAAAACTGAAAGAGCCAGAAAGGGAGAGAGAGAGAGAGAGAGGGAGGAGGGGAATGACGCAAGTGCAAGTCGCAGGCCAAACGATACATAGATAGCTACTATTCCACAGGGCTTCTCCGAAACGATCCTCGTAAGCTCGGCATAAAATAACTCCATTTTCGCACTGGCATCGCGCTGCTCAACACCTGGAGCGGAAGTCACGACGTAAACGTGGCATCGTCGTAAGTAGAAAAATGCGGAGGCGACGTTCCGTTTATGGAAATGCGTCTGGCTTATCTCATATCCGCTAGACAAACTGAAAGTGCAACATGTTCTTCCTCATCATCCGGCAGGATGACGTATAATAACATGCCTCTATGAACGACTGTGTTAATATCGTTCTAGTATTGCCAATTGCGTGATCAATTGGAAAATCATTTCAAGGACTGCCTCCTTAAAACTGGCCACGTAGTAAAAAAAAAGGGGGGAACATTGAATTCTCTCCCGGGGGGCGCCACCTTTGAGAGTGTCGAAATGAATATCAAATAAAGGTCGCCATTCATGGGAGTTTAGTTTTCGACCCACGTGCCCGAACGGTACATCGACTCCACGATGCTCACGAGCAGCCGGAAGTGTTAACAAATCGAGCACGGTGGTCAACAAAAGCCTCACATAATCAAAAAGGCCTGTCGAACAATGGGAGCCATTGACCTTTCGCGGGTTCCCTCGCGGCGAGCGAATAAAGAATTAAGGAAGGCAATGACTCGCAATGTACCTTTCATCATACCCGATTTACATGGCATAATGATTGACGGAGAATCCGCCGTACACCAGCACGAACAGGAAACGGAGAGAAATCTATGGAAAAGACATCGAGATGGAATCTCGATTTAAACGGAGTCACATCGGGAACAACATGCTATTATAGCGTAAGAAGCCGGGATAACGTGGAAAAAGGTGAAGAGCGCGATGGTGCGCGGAAAAAGGAGTCCAAACGGATTACGACAGCAAAAGGCGAGTGCGCTAAGCGAGGTAAACACTTGTCGAAGAAAAGAGCGAGGCGTAGCGTAACGGGAGCCGCGGCGGCCGGGCGGAGAAACGGACCAAGTTTAATGCAGTTAAAACAGAGGGCAAAAAAAAAAAGAGAAAAAGGGAAAATGAGAGTTCAGTATCTCGAGAAATCTCTAAGTGAGTGAGCGGAAAGGAAGACGGAGGATCCGCGGGAGAGACGAGAAGTACAAGCGGGATGACAAAAGGACGGAAACGCGCGGCTTAACCGAGTTAGAGCGACGGGGAGAAAGGAAAGAGTACGAGAGGAGGACAGACTGAGCTGGCAGCTGACGGAGAGCAAGAAGCGCAACAGGGAAAGAAGCGAGCCTGACGAAGAGGGAAAGGGAATGAGATAGAAAGAGAGAGAGTGAGAGGGGAGGAAAGAAAGAGGAGATAGATTCGCCTGTTCCGCCGCCTGTCCCGCCTGTCCGTACGCTGTCGGCGGCATGCTTCATGTCGAGCTGACAGCTCGTATCTACATTCTGCTCGCGAGAATCTTTATAAGCGTTCGTGGGCGACTGACGAGCTCGATGACTGGCGGGCGTGACGCCTGGTGCCTGGCCTGACTCTGCTTGACTGCCTTCCTTCGTACCTCGTTACGACGTGCCACGGCGCGCGGCGATGCGAAGGCGAAGGGAACGAGGCGACTTACGATGCTTAGCCATCGCGAGCAGCACGGCGCTTCGATCCGACGCGACGTCATGAATTTCCTTCGGCGTCTCCAACATTCTCCCTCCCGCTCCCCCTCCGCTCCGCTCGCGTCAGCGGCGGATCCGCTTCGCGATCGTTACCTCGTTTTCCGTTATCGTGCGATCGAGACGCCGAAAATTGCGACCGCGGTAAATAACCGCGTCCGCCGCTGCGGTTTCAGATCGCAAATAGTCGCTCGGGGTTGCGGATTCGGAGTAAATTCTTTTATCGGAAACGTGTGCTTTCCCTTCTCTCCAGAGTGTCTTGTCGATTAAAGTTGTCAAATTGTCACGCGATGTAAACTATTTTTATTCCTATTTTTCTTTACGTTTTAATTCCCTGTGTTTCGTGCTTAACATTTTTCACAGTAAAAGCTCGTCACGTCGCATTTTGGATATTCGAGCAGGTAGATGCAAGAAGACAATTTCGGAATTTTGTTATATACATATTACATATATATTTTTTGTTCCGCTGTACAGATATGTGGGCGAACTTTATCGTATAACGATCCTGTTTAATGTCGCGCGTTGGCACATAGCTATATAAAACTTGAAAATAAATGATGCAATTGTATCTGCATGCAAATGTTTCTCATCAGCCACCCATCGAACGAGTTTCTGTTCTCGTTGAGCTGCTAAACGAACCGTAAATTCGATGCTGTCTCATGACACCACGGTATTGTGATTTTTAGGTGAATGGGGATTTCGGCACGCAGCTGAAACTTATTTATGAACCATTGTGACGTTAGAGAGCGTGACACCACTTCCGTTGCTGCGAACTTTGTGTGAAGTTTCTGTAGCAGATACATGCATTATGTTAATGGCCCGCGTTTTGTTGGCGCATCCTCAGTGCACGGTTTATATTTCAAACCCGTGCATCTCCCGATGACTCCGCGCGTCTGCGTCGCGGAATCTTGTTCGTAATGGCGTGTCGTCAGGCAGATTAATTGTCCGTTACGGCTTGGCGGGTGCTCGATAATTTATCTTCAATTATCTCGCGAATATTCGCGAATAAAAGTGGCTGTCGTACGTCGAATATCTTTCAACCGCGGCCTTGCGAAACGGCTTCATTGCAACAATTACGTCGCTCTAGCTACGCCGGCATTCTTTACGACTTCGAGCCGTATCAATCACGCGGCGGGCTCCTGCGAAACGTGGGATTCGAAACCCGTTTTCGTTCAACTCCCAAGAGCCGATGCATTTATATTCCGCGCAACGTCTCTTTGAACTATTAAGAGAAGCCAAAAACCAGTCCCAGACCTAGATGCATTATTCCGTTAAGTGGTTGTCACAAATTCGACCTTAATTGTAGGAATGATAAATGGCGCGCCTGCGTCCGGCGTGTTTTGTGTCTCCTCGGACGTCAGCGACATCGCACAGCGACGTTCCACGTAGCTGCCAGCAGACATTCCATATTTAAGGACTGAGAAAGAGAGTTAATTAGGGGAGAGACGCGAGAGTGTCGGCATTGCGCGCCTTTGATTTTGTAACGTATTCATTAGCCAAGTCATTTGTCTCTTAATGCGCGCCGCGACAAGGATCGCAGGATGTATCGTTATGCCTCTCGTTATTTATACGTTCGCTAGAAAGTGGACTGCTATAAAATACAAAGTAGTAAACAGGTGTCGCTATTAAAAATACTTTTGGCAGACACGTCAGTGTCTCAACCTTGACATTTATAGCGTCCACAGTTGCTAGATTTATAAGCGCTCTGAGCACATATTTTTGTGAAAATATATCAATTAAGAATATCTGAATTTAAATGCACTGATCAGGAGCTTGTGAGAAAGTTGTGTGTATATTTAATACTAGTGGAAAGAGATTATAGTTATTTTAATATTATAATAATAATTATTTGACTCTTGTAAGTAATGTCAATATAAACAGGAGAAAATAAGAGAATTGAAAAAAGATGGAGGGAAAAGAACCTGTTCTTCCATATATTTACAGATATTTCCGGTGCTGCGAAATCAGTTAAATCAACACGATCTATTGGCTCAGGCATTTTTGCGCGGCGGAAGCAAACCACGGCTATGAGCCACTAGAGTGTGCTTCGCGCGGGTCGAAATTAAGTTGAGAAAACGCGCTTAAGTGCACGATAGACACGCGAGAGAGATCAAAGAGACCGCATGAGTGACGGAAACCAGCTGGCGGACGATGTTCCCGAGCATCCAGATTTATCCGTCCGTTTTCTTTCATTCCGATGCTGCTCAAAATATTGTTCTTACTCCCTTTCCTGCTGCCCCTCGCGCGCTCTCGCTTGCTTTCTTTTTCCACTTGTCAATGTTGAAGACATCTCAGCTTTGATTTGTCCTGTCTTATGAAACTCAGCTACGTGCCATCGCTACAGGGAACGATGCCTTTCAAAACAAGGTTTTGCGCTGGATTAGATTTAAAATGCATTACGTGCACTGCCGAAGGCATTTCCTCAGGTATAATCATCAGCACAAGAATGTCACCTTTGTGCGCGGTAAATATACGCATCCATTCGCCACTTCAGCCTTATAGTACTTTGTCAAATACCGAAAGCCAAAGATAGACTCCCGACGGAGATACAAATTGTACGAAATCTATTGAGTAGGAAGAGGCCGTAGCCGTAGGGATAACCGTCACGAAGGACGGTGGAAGGCAATAGCACTGATTGGATCGTTTCTATATTTTCAGAAGAGGATTTGCCAAGGTTAAAATTGTTAGTCCCTTGTGACCAATCTTCGACGTCGGTGACATTGTCCGATCGCGAGAGCACGTGCGGAATTGGTGCGTCTTTAAATGTATCCGAAAGAACTGTTCGAAAATGGATGGAGGGATTCCAACGGGGGCCAATTCAAGTTTAGCCGAAACAGAATGACCTATCGACCGTTATTCTCGACTTTACTCTTGAGTGTAAAAGCGGTTTATTTTTTTTCTTTGTTGCTTATGGGATGCCAGTGTAGAAAGCTAGTTTCTCATTATACAATAGAATAGCATGAAATCGAAGCGTATGAATATTCTCTTACAAAAAGTATATTTTGTAATATATATTTTATTATATATAATGCGTTTATAAACAAGAAGGATCACGCATTAAATTTTCATTAAGCTTCTAAATCTTTAAGATTTTGTATGAATATATAGCTTCTTTCTTTTTCGTATAGATAAATAAAACAGATTCGAAGATTTTTAAAATAAAAAGTTTCAAAGTGTTAATGTAACTAAAAAAGAATTCGAATCGACAAAGAAAAAATAATGTTTGGTTTAATTATGAAATTTATATACAAGATTTATGTTCAAGATTTAAATATTATAATTTTATAATTATTTGTAATTAATTATATATAGATAGGTATAATTATTTATAAACTTAATTATAACATAATTAACTTTATTATAACATAATTAAATTTATTCCTTTTATTCCCGTTAAAATAATATTTCTGACAAGATTTATTAGTAGAAGAATTTTCGGCGGCGATACGTTGCATAATAAGTTCTCTTCACTCGGATACTATGTCATGACGCAGACGTAGCTACGCCATTGGCAGCACGGACACCGCACCAAGTGCGTGTATGGACGGTTGTTTAGGATTACAACACACAGAGATAACCACCAGCATGCGATACATAATGCAGCAGGCATTGTGAGCCATACCGCGCCCTCCTGCATACAATACGTTCTACCGATGCATTCTATTGTTGTCTTTCGAAATAAACTCAGTCAGCCACCACCTCTCCCCAGGGCTCTATATTATCTCCATACGCATAATACATATTACATTCACGACTCTCGTTTAGCTTGCCACTTTACCTTGGCGTATTTGACAGAGCAGCCTTTGAGACGACTGTGTTAACCTTACGCAGACACACCATTCATCTTATTGTTATTAAAATTACGCCGACAATGTTTCAGAGACACGTGACTAAGCATTTATACAACCAATTTTAAAGTGTTTTCGAAAATATATCGGCAACAACAATGCGTTTGCAATGTATACTTGACATAATTAAATAAAAATATTTATTAAATCGCGTCTGTGTTTCTTGTAGATTGAGAATGTGAGAAACTTGGCAAACTTATGCGACCTAGCGTAAGGTATTCGATCTAACCTGTCTGCATAATTTCGAAGGAATAGAATGACCAAAACTAGCGAGTCTGACTGTAAGTTAAGCTTAAGATTGATTATATTTCAATGTACTAAAATGCAATAATAATTTAATATTTGGTATTAAATATTTATACAGAGTGGCCCTGTATGTTCCGGCCAGACTTTGTGATCAGGGTATCGATCATGTAATTTTCGGAAACGTGAAAAGTTTCACGTAAACGCGACGATTCTATTGGTTGAAATCTTTGAGTTCACGTGAAACTTTTCACGTTTCCGAAAATTACATGATCGATACCCTGATAGGAAATTTAATTCTGAACAAAAAGTTTTCTATAAACATGAGTCGAAAAATGCTTCCTTAAAAAGTGCCATTTCATATTCTATTCACTGTCTGTTCTTTCTTTCGTTTAACCCCTTGCTGCACAGGTCGACATATATGTCACACCTTTTTGTCCATCGTTTAATGTCTCTTAAAGTTCAGGTTAAGGGTTTTTTGTTATATAAGTGATTGCAGGATCTTCGAATATTATTCTATGCAAATGTCAGGTCTCACAACTATTACTCTACAGTGATTATTTGTTATAAACAAAATAAGTGCAAAAAATACTGTTTTTTTCCTTCAAAAATAATTTTCGGTAAAATTTGGTAATAAACTTAAACAAGAAAATGTGTATATTTATCCTTTCTTGAACGCTGTTTATTAATCCGTTATCAGATTTTCGAAATTCAAAATGGCAGATTTAATATGGCGGACCAAAAAATCGAAAAATTTATAAATTTCTGACAAATTAATCTTCTATGGAATTTTGTTCACCAATTGTAAATTTTTGAATAATCCATTATGTATCCAAAAGTTTTTATTTTGTTTTTATTAGTGTCCAAAATTCAGAATAGTGCATCAAAAATATTATGTACTGTATTTGAAAAAAATTTTTTTCAAATCTTTTATCCGCCATATTGGATCCACCATTTTGAATTCTGAAAATTTGACAGCGGATTCGTAATCAGCGGCCTCAAAAACCCCTATGTACCAATTTTCATGAAAAACCGATGGTTAGAAAAATTCGTCCATGAAAGGGTTAAACAATGAAAAAAAAACTAAAATTTTTCTTGTGGAATAACCAACAGGCAAGATAAATATTAAAAATGAACTATCATAACAACATAAATATATAAAGAATATTTTTAAAAAACTCTATCGTCAATAGTCGAAAAAAACACTTTTTTGCAGGATTGGGCGTTCAAAATACAATTGTTTACATTTACACGTATATTATATTAATTATAGTTAAAATATCATCTATGTAGGAAATCAGTAATCTATATGTATATGGCTCATATATTCCGTTCAGCGACGATATAAATTTGATGATTCATATTTGAGAATTCTTTTATATTTTTTAGCTGTTTTAGTTTGGGCATCATACTACGAAAAGTGAACAAAGGTTTAAGATATTTTTATTTCAGTCTAGTAAAAAAGGAAGATAAATATTATCCTTACTGCATATATTGCAATCGTGAATTAAGCAAAACTGCCTTTTCTCGCTTGAAAGTTCACAGACCATAATAAATAATATTTTTTTAAGATAAAGTCTACAAATGTGTTAACTTTATAAAATTATATTTTATTTACATAATGTATATGTCTCTGATGTAGAATGAACAATTAACTAATGAAGTGATGCTTTTATTTAAACCTGGTTTATACATGTAATATTATGAAAATTTAATATATTATTTACTTTTTAATTATTTATCTTCTATTATTGATATTTTTAATATCAATATTCAAATATATTAATCTTATTTCTAAAACTAAAAACTTATTTTTTCTGTATTGTGTTAAACAATTTATAATTTACATTAGTTTTTGTTTACACGAAAAAAGTTTGTGTAAATATACTGTAAACAATACGCAAACAATCCACGTAGACGTAATCTTGAAATGTATGGCACAACCCTGCCTTTTTGTACGTTTGAAATTGGTTATATCAAAACCTATGGAACACTGAAAAAAAATTTCTATTATAATAATCATAATATTTTATCAATCCAACAAGATTTTCTGATTCGTCCGTTTTTAACCAGAATTTTTTTCAGTGAACGTTATAATCATTTTGATCTCATTTGAAAGATAATTTAATTATTTACAATTTATTTTGTTTCGGTACTTTTTACGTTAAAAAATCCGTTCTTCCCCAGATATTTGTAAAAAAGTATTATATAAAATAATTATGATTTTAAACTTTTTAAGGAAAGGGAAACTTTTTGTTCAGAATTAAATTTCCTATCGGATCACAAAGTCTGGCTGGAACGTTCCGCACCCTGCATACAAAATAATATATTTAAGTACCCAGCTATTTATTAAAAATATATTTGTATTATTTCTTGCTGTTAATAATTTAGTAAAATTCGAGATTGGAAAATTTTCTAACGATGCTTATAAAAATTATATAAAGCTATCGCGATATTAGTTATACGAGGATAAAGCTTGTGTACACCAATTTCTGGGCCCAATAATGGCGTACAACGCCTTTCGGTGTAAACCATCAGCTTACACCGTCGATTATCCTTTTGCCAAACTCTGTTCCTCATAAAGGTACGTCGACGGATACAGAGGCAAGCGTTCTCTTTTGTGGTGATCGAACAAGAGCCAGTCTTGCGGATGGCGTTCGTCAAGGCTTCTCTCCATCGGATAACTGGTACAGCGTCTCTCACCTGACAGGTTAAAGGAGGAGTTCGTGTGGCATAAGCCATAGCAGAGGGAAGTGACAGGCGGTGTATAATATTCGGAACTAGGCTCCGGGGTATAGACCCCGGTCGTAGCAACTAAGTATCCCTTGGGGAGACGTAATCCGAGATAAGCCATGATTTGTTTGCTTGTCGTTAGCATCACTGGCATTTGCTAATCACCGGACATTGTTCAGTAATGGATCTTCAACGATCCACCCGCGCCTGATGGACGGCCGATTCCTCGAAACTTTTCAATCTCGTTCGCTATTGCCCGACAGGTCCTTTGACGTCTTAACTGATTCCGTTGACACTTTTCGATGAGCCTGAAATGATGCTGCATCTTTATAGAACGTCGCACAAAAAGGATGGTCTATGTATGAATGGACAATTGAGTTCGATATGTCGCGCGTCGACATTTTTCTTTGAAAAGTTTCATTCATTTAAATGCTGAGTTGTAATATCAGACTATTTGTCTCTTATGCACGCTCTTGTACATAATTTTTAGTGTGCTAATATATATGATGAAAAGTGCAATACTTTGACAAATGCTTGAGCATACCTACTGTGTTTTTGTTTGAATTCTTAAGGTTCTTTCTGAACATTTATAAATAATTCCAAATTCCTATGTGAATTCCCAGCGAAAATCTCTGATCGCAAAATACACTTGTACACGTCTTTTGACATTTCATAATTTTTCTTTGCTATGATTGATAGTTATTTTCAAAAAAGCTGAAATTTTTAATCCTTTCTTTTTGCATGCTTTCCTGTGTCGATTTTTAATGCAAATCACGTTTTTCCATTTTTGCAAAGATAATCTAACAAAATATGCCGATTTATTTTTTCCGGTAAAACTGTTTTTAAGCGATATGCTCAGACTTTATCAAGTAGCGCATATAGTTTGTAGAATATCATATTTTGTATGTAGAATATCATATTTTGTACGTAGAATATCAAATTTTGTATGTAGATATATCATATTTTGAGAAATCTTGTCTAATTGTAAAATATTTTTATTTTATGAGATAAATTGCAGCGCGAAAAAAATGGCAAAAGGTAATTATTCCGAATCACGGCTCCACTTTCAAATGGGCTGTAAATTTTTTTAGTAATTCCTATCAATTTTCTGATACTTTTTACTAAGGCTTGCTCCAAATAAACAATAGTTGTTATGATATCAGAAAATTGATAGAAATTGCTAAAAAAATTTACACCCCATTTGGAAGTGGAATCGTAATTCGGAATAATTAACAAAATAAATTGTAAACCGTGTAATGTCTTTATTAAACATCGTTTCTTTCCCTTTACTTGTTTTTATGAAAAATGCGTTTCGAATTAATTTTATGTCATGACTTGGTCAAATAAACCGTCCGACTTACAAGTGAAGTCCCTTGAAAAGAAACTCTGATTAAAACAGCTTTTAATCATCAATAAAACTTAAGAAGATCGCCATAAAAGTGTGCGCGGATCTTGAGTCAACCTGACGGCTTTAAGCACAGCGGCGGATGATAGCATCACGGTGGTGTGCTCTCTGGGCCCGATATTACGTCCGATAAAGTCGACGGAGCAAAGCGTACGAGTCGGCTGTCACGCAACGTCGTATTCACGTCGCCGTGCAGGACGTTTCGTGCGAACTGGAACGAGCGCTCGCCGCGGCGTGATATTGCCGGGACGTCGTTTTCCAGCTCGTCGGCCCGCTCACACGACATATCGGCATAAGTATTTCAGCCCTGCGGCGAGCGCGCGGGGTCCCTCTAAGCTTCACAATTTACGAGCGAGTAGAAACGAAGCGCACAGAAATGCATACACGCGCCGCCGCGCCGGCGTGTCTGTCTCCGGGACATCCGTTTTACTAGAGCGAGCACGAAACGAACGAACGTACGACCGGACGAGCGCGCCGCGCCGTGCCGCGAGCATCCGACGTAGATACGAGAGAAGTGTTGCGGTCCCGTGTACGGAGGTTTGTACACGAGTTAAGAGCACGGGGCCCGACGCGAGATCCGTGATGCTCGTACGACCCGATCGTGCCCGTCGGTGGTGGCGTGGACTGGCGTAGTGATGCGGCACGGCGCTACACGGCGCGGCACAGTGCCGCGGCACGGCGCGCGGCATACAGCGCGGCCCGCCCGCCCGGCCGTTTCACGGGCCGCGCGGCGCGGCGCGGCATTATTTATCACGACCGCCGCGGGCGCGCAAGGCGGCAACTTTGTGCCGGCCCGGCCGCTCGCAGCCAGAATCGCGATACAGCCGGCCAGATATCATTTTATTATACCTGCGGAGTGAACGCGGAGGGTAGTTTATCAGCAGCCGAGCGAGCCCCGCGTTTCTCTCCTTCTTTCATCCACTCGACTCGCCGTTTCTCATTCCTTCGTCCTCTCTCGCTCTCTCCCTCGCACGCTTGACGCCCCTTTCACTTCTCCTACTCGGAACCTTCTTCGTCTCTCTTCTCTCTTCGGGTTACTGCCGTCTCGTTTTCACCGTTCCGCTTCGCTCCGTGCCGCGCCGCGCCGCGCCGCGTCGAGCCCGGCCGCGCCACGCTGCGCCGGGGAATAATATAGTGCTGGCGGGTTCTAACGGCGGTAATGTATGGCCGACATTCCGGGCAAAAGGGGGGGCAAACCAGCCCAGAGGACGCCAAGGGTGAACAGGCCGAGCCACTCTGTCACGCAGTTTTCACTGAGCGTCTCTTCTGCTTCCTCTACCGCCTCCTCCTTTTCTCCCGTGTCGAGAGATTACCGCCTCCGATAATTACGACGTTTGCACCCACCGGGGCCGATTTGTCTTCCAGGTTTGCGGAGGGGCTGTGCGGATTCGATGTCGAGCGTCACGCTCGCAAACGTTCACGACTGTTGCTCTCCGCCCTTTTGGCACCCAATGTTGCCGCGATTATAAGAACGAGGCATGAAGAAGATATACGTTTTCTATCGCGATTTAACCGATCGGAAAGCACAACAACCATTCTTCACTTCGTACATTCGTGTCGGTGTAATAATTTCTAAGCTATTGCTAATTATAAAAATGATTAATATATGCATATGCGTGCAATTTTAATAAAATGCGCCACCAAGTCTCTCGCAAATCTAAACGAATATTTATTTAAGATAAGCGCGTGTTATGGTGAAGATGTATTTTCCGAGAGAAGATACATTTCGACGATATGAGATAAATAGCATACTATTTCATTCCGTTTTATTCCAGGTACACAATCTGCCGCTGGGACAAGTTCTCCATAAGATATCCACGAGAGCAAACTGCATATTGCAGCGACAGAAGATTCTTTTTATGCGTCGTGAATATTCTATAGATAAGGGGTGGACGGTGACCGATGTGGAAAGATGCGGCTTTCCGTAGATGCGGGCATTAAAATTAATTAAAGGAAAATGCTGTTTGCGCTTAACTCGAAATCAATAATAAGCTCGTGTAATGGAATCAAAGTGTAATGCGGGCGCAGCGCGCGCGCTCTCGCGCAGAGCGTATCCTGGGTAAAGCGTACAAAAACGCGCGTTAATTTAAATACTTATCTACACCTTGCACACCGGTCCCCAGCTTCAATCTCGCGATGTAATTAATTTCATAATATTCCTTGACTTCGCCTCGCTTAATTGCTCACAATTAGCTGGAAAACGGCAGTCGTGGCCGCGGTGCGGAGAAGGAGACAGCGAGGCGGTGTGGTGCAGAGAGGAACGAACGTTTCCGAGAGGAGCAAATAGAGAAAAGAGAGAAGCGGGAGGGGAAAGGGGGCGAACGAGCCGCGTAGGCGCAAAGCAGTTAGCAGCCTCTCGGATTCCGTTAAGCGTTTAGTGGTAGAACTAATTACCGCTTGAGTTTCAAGGATACGCTCGCGTGAAGCGAACGCGATTGATACCGGCGCGGCGCGGCGCTCCGGTACTTCACGCTTCGCGTATCCTCGCGGCGTATCGCCTGTTCTTCCGCTATTCTTACGCGTTCCCGCATGGAGATCGCTCCGCTTCTTCTCGGCGCGGTAGCGCCAGTAGCTTACTTTCGCCGGAAAAAAGGAGTCGGCAGTGGCCGCGAGCCGGGGGAAAGAGGGAGAATCGAGCGTGTACAAACGCACGCTCACGGCGGGGCCGCGCGGTCGTAATTAAACTGACGCGAATGGGGCTAATAAATTCGTGCGAGGGCATAAAACGGGTCTTGTAACTCTATTGAGGTAATTGCGGCGACCACGCCTCGCCGCCGCGGGGCCGCGCACGGCCGTGGCTCTCTTACACCTTTTCGCATACCGCGCGGGGTTCCGATAGTACGCGCCGCGCGGCAGCGGCCTCCCCCCCCCTCTCTCTCTCTCTCTTTCTCTCCCCCGTAATATCATCGCCACCGGGTTGTACCTCATCAAGGCGTCACGCCGCGGCGGCGTACCGTCGGCGTCGGCGTCGGCGCGAGGACGGGGAACGGGAACAAACAATTAACGAGCCGGCTGCCGTTAACCCGTAACGTGTCTATTCAATGCAAACGACGTACTAATGAAAGATAAATCTTGCACCGCGCGGCCGCCGAGACGCGCGCAAAGAGCCCGTACATTACCGAGCGATATATCTCTCGTGTACATCTCGCGCGGGACAATGTTCAACGCGCTTTTTGCGCCCGTCGCGTCTCGCCTGCGGTTTTTACGCGCGTTTCTCTTTGGGGAGTCGGGTTAGATAACGGCAGATTGCGAGCGCAAAGCGCAAGCGTTTCACCGAAAGACAGGATTATTGTTTTATGTGTAAGTTTATGTTTTTAGCAGGATGTGTTAGCGTTTGTACGAGGCGCATTCTTTTCCTACCTCTTTCGTACGAGGAAACGGAATATCGCAAGTTAAAAAACTTGGGTCAAGAGGCTCTTACAATAAGTGAGTATAATTTAAATTAAAATAATTGCTTGGTCATAGAATCTAATAAAAGAACCTAATAAAAAATTTTCTTGGTCTAACACATATGGTGTGCGGTCATTGGTGTAAAACGTATGAATTAATCGTATGAATTAACATTTAAATATACAATCGTATGAATTAACATTTAAATATACAATCGTATGAATTAACATTTAAAATTTGACATATATAAAAGTATAAATACGTGTATATAACCAAACGTTTTAATCTTCTTTGAGATCTTCAATGATTAATGATAACAGCACGCAAGTTAATATATTGCAATTTAGATGTCGAATATTACAATTTTCCATAAACGACAAATAATCACTTTTGCAAAGTGCATAGCGCCATGCAGCTTACAACGTTAGACACGTGGATATTCTCGCGGCTACCCATAATCGCTACCTGACTTTACCTGCGTTTGTTTGCGCGACGCGACGCGCCGCGTGCCAAGACAAATGGAAAAATCGTTCATTCATATTCAGCGTTGTCGGCAAACATCACCGTGGCTAACACGATCCGCGAAGTCGAGTGGGTAAGTGTGTAACCACCTTAAAGCTCGAGAAGCCAACCGGTTCAGCCAGAGGCAAGATGGCCGCTCTGTGAAAGTAGAAGGGTAAAGAAGAAGAGGGCAGTCAGTCGAGCTAGGAGGTAAGGCAGGCAGGCGAGCAGGCAGGTAGGTAGGCAGGTAGGCAGGCAGGAGGCAGGCAGGCGAGCAGGCAGGCGAGCAGGCAGGGTGGGCACAGAGCGATCATAACTCAGGTGGCCGCGGACAAGCAGCGCTTGTTCCGTGCATTCGGAACACGGAACACACACGAGCCCGCCGAGACCACGAACTCTCGCGGACACATTCGCCACTTCTCTCTCGATCTCGCTTTCCGTGGCTTTCCGTCTTTCTTCCAGCCGCGATTTTCCCTTCTTGTCGCGCACACGCGCATGCACGCACGCCATCTCGCTCTTTCTCTCTTTCGTTCCCCCGCTTTCCCTCCGTCTCTTTTTCGCGCACGCTTTTGCGCTGGAGCGTTTGTTGGACGGTTCGTGGCGTGGACGGTGGCAGCCGCGGCACGCCAACACAATCCGTGGATCTCTGTCGCGTATACTCGCGCGTAAAAGTTACGCACACCGTAAAAGTTACCCACAAACGACAGAGGTGCAACAGGGTATTTCGTAAATTGTCCGATTTTTTAATCCTTCCTTGGCCTTCCTTTTCTTTCATAACTTCTACTTGACGATAAACATTGACTTTATTAATTTTGATTTCAGAAATTTTGCAACTGTGCAATCTTAATACGAATCTATTGGTACTGCAAAGTGTAAAAATATTATTCTTGGATGCGTTAATCGCAAGACATATCATTAAATTTAAACAGAACCGCATGTCGCCAAAACTTTAGGTTTGTTCGCGTCCAACGTGTTCTCCAAAGAGCTAGATTATCCAATAGGCGCTGTATTGGAGCGCGTTGGGGCAAACGGGAGTATGTTGGAGCATGCGACGTGAAGAAACCTTTTATGATTCATGGACGAATAGGCGAAAGACGGAACGACAGAACCGGGCAGGGAGAACAGGTGTGGACGGGGCTTTAACGCCGACGACGGAATTTAACTCTTGCCGACGATTGTACCGAGGGAGCTTACACCGTCGGCCGAAGAAGAACCGGCTACGTGGTCGCCAGCTCGTGTCCGTCCATCCGTCGCGCTACAAATGAAGACTTTAAATAATTTAGTCGCCGGCTGTAAATCCCGTCGGGAAGCGACGTTAATCGATACACGCCGCCGTGCGCCGCTCCGTTATACGGCCCGGGAACATTTATGAATGCGCGCTATGAATCACGAGATAATAATATTGCGCGCGCGGGTATGCGCGTGTGTGCACGCGAGGGTTCTCCAAGTACCGCGCGCGCGCGCTCGCTCGCGGCCACGTCGTTAAATATAGTCGCGCCTTAATGCCCGCGCGAGCATTGTACGAGGGAGCTTGTTACCGCGATTATATTTTTCGCGTGCGCGGCCAGCGTCGTAACTGTCTCGGCTTGGTTTTTTACGACGTTCGGGAAACACTTTGTCCGGCTGCGACCGCGAAGCGGCTGTCATCGGTCGCGGTAGCCGCGCTTCCGCTGAGAACCCGCTATAGTCGTCGTGGGGAGGATTTTCGGAGAGGGCGGGGGGGAGGAGGGGGAGACGTGAAAATTTACGCGACCCCGAAATGGAACTTGGAAGCGCGCGTCGCCGCTAAATTATTCGTCTTCGTGGAATATTGGGTACTTCTGTCTTGCTGAAACGAATGCCGTTTATGTTCCTCGGAACGTGTACCTCAGATGCGGTTGCAGTCTCACCGACTCGCTGATTGCGTTAAGTGTTAAATATTGACGCGCGCGAACCGCGTCGTGTTTCGCTGCCGCGCCGAAGGTCGGAGATCCCAATCGCGATTATTCGGGTAATTAAGGAGTAAAAATTACAGAGTTAAAGAGTAAATCGGATTTCCAGTTTGAAACTGGCGGTGCGAAAATGCGACGGGCGTAAGAGCGCTTTAATTAGTTACAATCATCGTGAGTCACTCAGCGAGTTGTTTAATAGAAATCCATCGTGCGTTCACAGTGCCACC
Organism: Tetramorium bicarinatum; assembly: GCA_928718305.1. Taxonomy (NCBI): domain Eukaryota; kingdom Metazoa; phylum Arthropoda; class Insecta; order Hymenoptera; family Formicidae; genus Tetramorium; species Tetramorium bicarinatum. The sequence continues at coordinate 13,068,591 of OV788328.1, forward strand.
GATCCATTTTCTATAATCCTTTTCACGGCTCCTCGCCTTCTGTTCCGTGAATGTTCCACGCCGCGCGTTATACGCTTTTGTTAACTCTGGCCCCGCGCATTATAATTCGTAATGGTATTACGGACGATCTTTATACCGGGTGGGTCCAAGCCGTTTTCGAGCAGACACGGAGGATCGATTTATCGGTTGGGAACGACGCTAATAAATTACGGTAATAGCATTAAGATAGATAGACGGCCAGACGCGTAGGCGTGGAGACGCGCGGTGCGGCGGCCGACAATATTTTAGCCCGCGGTAGCTTTATGACCAGAGGTTACGAGCCAGGAAGAGCCATAACGCTTCGTATCTTCTCCTGCCCTCTCCGCCGTCCCCTTCGGCGTTCCTTGCATTTGCGGGAAAGCTCGGCACCGGGTGCCAATTCCTAGGAGCGTATCGGACCATAAACTGGAAACGTGATGTATGCTACGTTACACCCTCCAGCCCCCTCGCGGAGCCGCCCCCTCCCGTTCTCTCCCGCTCGTTCGTCCGCGATTCCGTTCACACTCTCTCGCGCAAAACATGCCCGTGCTCGACGCTCTTGTTACTTTCGGTACGTGCCGGCGCGAAATTCGTTGCACCTCGCTGACAAAGCGTCCCCTCCTTCGCCCTCCCCCGCCGCCCGTTTCCGTCGAGCACGGGGTAAATTTTTCGGAAGCTCGGAGAATCGCGACGACGGGATTAAAATTTCCCACGCGTACGTTTTTTCGCGTATCGGTTCGATCGAGCTTGATAAATATTGTGACATCATCGGTGTACCGCGGGCGCGCTGAAAATTGAATTGTTTCGCGCCGCGCGACGGCGCGGCACGGCGTTTGAAGGGAAAGCGTTACGGACCGCGCGGGTTTTTCAACTTCCGCGTGAACGCGACCCGTGCCTGGTGATCGCGCGGTATCGAAGGGAGAGCGTACGCGGCGCGAGAATATATGCACGGACGTGCATTCAATTAGGGAATATTATTTCCAGGCGGATAACGACGGGGCTCATTATTGTCGCGCGCGCGTTGCCGCGATTCTTGTCTCGATATCGGCGATAAGTGGGACACCGGGCGCGCAGAAAATGGCACGCCAATATGAATAAATTAAACTATCCCGTCGGGCTGTATATCGCATAAGCACGAGTCGTAACACTCAGAGGCACGGTAATGAGAGTAAATCACGGATTTATCGCCGCCCGTCGGAGATTATACGGTATACACGTACGCGGTTTATCGTCGGTAACTGCGCCGTGCCATCGTGAACGAGCGCGCGCGCGCGCACGTGACGGCCCATATTTTTCGTCACCTAAATGCCGAAGGGGGAAGTTTCAACACCGATATAATATTACTGTCCTATTCACTCTCGGCGACCTTTCCTGATGCAGACCTGTCCTCTCTTTCTCTCTCTCTTTCTCTCTTTCTCTCTCTCGCCGCATATGTACCAGTGGCGTAGCTATCACTGCCGATCATTTTACAAACGTTTAATACGCTGATATTTGCGGAAATATTTGTCGTTTCCGCGCGGCGCTGAATCAGCGATTTACTGCCTTTAAATCTCTCTCTTGTTTCAGAAACGTTGAACGAAACTACAAGCGAGCTGTTTTTGTGGAAAGAAAATCTTGCAGGTTGAAATATTTTGTCGCACTTGTTAACATTTAAATTACTAGACGGGCTTAATTGTCATCAATAAGTAGCGATCCGTTCCTAGATCTTGTCTGTAACCTGAGTATCGAGTAACGAATGTGATAACGCGTCTGGTAATGACCGAACTTTTATGCGGCATTGTACAACATAATCTCGAAAGGCGATACGCGCTTTATCATTTCGGAAAGAAATTTATGAAACAACTTGGATCCCAAACGGGCACTTTCCCCGAAATTACGGCACTGCCGTTGTCGGGGTCCTTCCTATTCACGACGGTCGTACGTACACGCCTATGGACTTGGATGTGGCTATAAATTAGGTTTTATGAGGGAGATAAAATGCGCGTTATTATCTAAACGGCGACGCCTTTACAGAGATCGTGGCCCACGCTATTCTTTGACCGCGCGTGTGTGTGCGTGTGAGAGAGCGCGAGCGTATATGCGTGAGCATGTGCGTGTGTAGCGCGGAAAGGCATTCACCCTCGAATACGTCGTCTACGACGATCCCTTCGTAATACGCATAGATTGACTGTCAAGTCCAGGGAATGAATAGGAAATTGGATGGGGAGAACGATAGTTCGACACGGGAGATAATCTTTATCGCGTAATGTTTCCATATTTTCGCGCCGGGTTCTCCGCTCGTTAAAAAGGAGCATCCACGTCGATTATACCTTCACGTGAGCTGTGAATGAAGCGAAGCGTTTGAATGTTTTGGAATACTTTAAGCTGTTTAGTCTAACGTTTATCTCCGTTGCAAGCATGACGTGATAGACATGTTTATGGCTGCGTAATCTTACATATTTTCTAAACGAAAAGATGATGTCTGAAGAACGAGAATAAAAGAATCAGATATTCGAGTGCAGCGCCGTTATACAGTTATGAAAATTGGGGATGGCAGTGAAAACATTAATCATATCCGTATATATTAAGGCGTCGTATTTCTCGGACCTCATATATCAACCGATTTTAATGGCTGTAAAGATTCACATGCGAAGATTTGTTGTTTCAGTGGCATGGTTAGTTTAAGTCTATCATTAATTTCACTATGACAAGTACCGCAGGAAATTTATTACCTGGCGTGCCTTTGTGAGTGCGGATGTTTTTCTACGTAACGATGAGGCGAGATTATTTATAAACCGTGATTAAACTCTCCATGCCAAAGTCGTGCGAAAAAGCATTGAAACATTAAACAGTCCATGCGCATGTTCACAGAGCCGCGGACAACGTTTCCTGTCAGTCATTCTTTCCTCAGTGCACAAGTTACTGAAATTCTTGGGTCTAGGTGTTTACGAGCCTCGACGTCCATATGTATGTCGTTTATATTGAATGACACGAAGAATGCGCGCCGATATAACGTCGTCATGATACTACAGATTAATATTCGATCGTGGTACCGCCGTGGAGATGAGGCGGGCGCTCGCTGGATATAATCCTGAAAGACGAAACGTGCGACTTACGAGCGCGTGGCGACGTCCGCTATAATTTATAACGCCGGGGCCCCGCAACAAGAGCAGCCAGAAATGACCACCCAGTGGCAGGGTAAAGGATGTTCAGTCATAACATCTGATGAAGCGAAACATTAACGAGGCGATATATCAGTCGGCTCTTATAGACGCGCAAGCGTGGGCGGTATCTCGGGCATCACTCAGAGGAACGAGCACGAAATGAAATGTGAAAGAAGTAATTCCACGGGACCTATCGGCTCTCTTCATCGTGGCGATGAGACATTTCTTACGTTACCCGCGGCCTACGAGCTCGCGAGAAATAGTCGTGAAAATCACTGAATCGCAAATTTTCCCCGTCGCGACTTTACCGTCATTAATGTGTTGTACATGAATATACGTAAACGCGCGCGCGCGCGTTTCATCAACTGTTGATGACAATCGCTATAAATATTTACGGCAATCGCAGGTCGATTTCCGTTACACTTGGTCTTTCCGGTCAGATTTTGCGACTGAAAGTTGACAAATTTCGACAAAACATTGCCGCTACATTATTTCGAAAGAAGCGCGAGTTGCTCTATAATGGTAAAGAGGAGCCAGAGGCACTTTGCACGTATGCAGTAAGCAGTTTCCATCGGGTTCTGCTATATCATGCATGTATATTCATCCTTAGGGATTATCCCACCATTCGAGCTGGAATAAAAATGGTATAACCATTTCGCTCGATACTATTCCGGCAGGACAAATAAACGAATACATGGATATTTAAAACGCGCCAAGGTACTATTCCACGCTCAATGAAACGTTTTACTGGAATAATTTCCAGTAATTGACTCCGGGTGTTTTTCCTGTATATTTTTTTGGTAAATTGCAGTTACCGGATAGTCGAAAATTGCAATTTGGCGATACCGGGGAAAATGATAAATAGCCACATCGACAGAATTCTACCGCAACCGTTTGCCGTCCGATGCATTATTCGTCGCGATATTTTGTAACGTAAGAAATCTTAACGCGCGCATTGTGCCTGCTTCTATTCCGTTGACAGAAGAAGCCGGTCTTGAGCCAGCATTATAAATAATCGTGCTGTTTGTACGGCCGGCGCCATAAATCGGCGTAGAAAAATACGAGCAACCACGGCGGCAGCAATGGGAAGGAACACCATTACTCATTGGTTTAAACTCAGCTCGAACAGCTAATGAGTTCGGCATACCAATGATGATCATACTTGATATATCCTTCTTAACAATCGCCCAAATATATCACGATTACGTGATGGAGATAATTAATACTTGCGGCTAATATTGCAATCTTAGAGCGCTTATTCATTGCGCGCGCGCACGCACGTAGTTTATGAAACTTTTTTTACTGAGAAAGAATTGCACAAAGCTTTTTAATTAGAGATGTGCATTATTAATTGGTGATTTAGAGTGCAAGTCTAGAGATGAACTTTGGGAAGAAAAATGTCAAAAATACGATTATTACGCGTTTTGTCGAGTGAATAATTTAACATAAAAACATTCCTTCTAGCAAGATAAGTAGAATGATAATAGTCGAATAGATTGTCAGCGAGGGCAAATTGCGCGCGCACGGAATTGCAGGTTGTGTGTACGTACAAAGCGCATAACTCGTCAATCTGCCGTACTGTTTTAAAGATCCCGGCGTCTGAGAGCCGAGAGCACTGAATAAAGGGGGACGGTAAATCTGTCGGGGAAGATATGAGCAGTCACGGCGCGGCAGCACCGTGTAGCCGCCCATTATTCATTGGCTTAAGCCGAGCACCGAACAGCTAATGAGGCCGGCATACCGGCATGTCCGCGGCGATCATAGCCGGTGGACAGGCATAATAATCCGGCAGAGATTGCCGATCGGCGAAACGTCTGTCGGCGTGGCACGGTAGCCGCAGATGGAGCCTCGATATGGCCAGCCGAGAGTGCGTGTCGGGGTGACGGGAGTGAGAGACCATTCCTGGAAGCCGTTAACTACGTCGTCGCGTCCTGACGCGTGTACCGATCCGTGTACGCGCTGCCGATTAAGGCCGCCACACGTCAGCCTGATCGATCGCCGAGAAACGGACCGCGATCTATTCTGCCGTTCCGCGGCCGAACCCGCCGGGTCTCGCCGATTACGGCAACCGGTGCAATCGCGCTTCTCTCTCTCTCTCTTCGTACTCGTTGCCGTTGTTTTATCTGTCAAAATGAAAAGATGACAGAACGGACATGGCTCCCCTCGTAGCTCGTTAATTTAGAAATAATAACAACGCGGACATTTGTCGCGGAAAATTACGTTGTACACTGTTAAACTCGCAGTGTCAAATTATACTTGCAATCAGTTTGAGTCGTTTTTAACTATTCCATAGGTCGCCACTGCTCCCACTCAATATTTCATTAATTTTGACTAAAAGGAAGGTACAATTTTGGCTAATATGGAAGTTGTACACCCCCAAAAAAAATAATTTTGATATGCGTGGAATTCTCTAAATCTTAGACTTTTACTCTTATATTATAGGTCTCAAGAGGATTCCTCTGAAATCAAGAGAAAAATAGTAAAAACAAAATATTTTTCACTTTATTGAAAGAAGAATATGTTTATAGTAAAACAGTAACCTTAGAATATGAGATTATGGGAAAAATTACTTTGAATGTAAAATATTTTTTTTTGGGTGTAGGAGCAGTGACAACCCATAAGAGTTTACAATGTAGGAAGTCGCATTTGTTCTTCTTTCCGCTAACGCCAAATGTATTAGCAAGTCCGTCCCTAATCGGTCGTGGCAACGCGTTCGCTATAGTTAGGTGGCGATAACCATACGTCAGCCTCGAGTTAGGGTCGGCTCGGAAGGTGAAATACGCGTCACGATCAATCGTCGTGAAATTGCAGTTTTCTGAATTTTTTCCGGGGCCATCATGGCGAGAATATACGGCCGGCGATCTCGGAACGTGGTGGTGAAAGGGATAAGACGTGTGTGGCAGGCGCGCTTTACGACCGTGCTTCCCATCGAGCACCCTAGGCGAGCGAGAGCTCTAGCGCGCAAACATATCTTTCCTAAGATGAGTTCGGGCGATCATTTTCGCTCTCTGTGTGCATCCTGCTGTTGCGCGAGACGTCTGCCATTTCATCTGTCAGGAAGGCAGTCTTCGGTTTTGTACACATAGACTCGGCGTCATTACGGCATTCTACGTCCGGTGAGCAAAATAACGCGTAATGGAGCGCGTCTCGCGGGAGCTTTCCTCGCGGAGGAGGATTCGCCTGTCTAGCGAGCGCTGCAATACAGAGTGTTTCTTAAAGACCGCCCACTAATTATATAACGTTATTCCTTATTAAAAATTTAGTCGAAAAGTCCTGAATCATTTTTTTCTATAAAGCTTAATAAAACAATAATTATTGAATAGAGTTGATCCAATCAGCATCGTCCTTTAGACGGACATGTATCAATGGGCTGTGCATTTAATAGTTATATACGTGGTGAATTTAATAAAGCGCTCACCTATACTATCGAGCGCATGGCTCACTGACACATGTCTTTTTAAAGAACGATGCTGATTGCATTAACTTTATTTAATAATTACTGCTTTATTAAGCATTATAGAAAAAAATTATTCAGGACTTTTCGACTCAATTTTTGATAAGGAATAACGCTATGTATTTAGTGGGCGGTCTTTAAGAAAGACCTTGTATATATATTTCTCTCGGTTACAATTCTCGGTCGAAACTTCATTTACATCAATGGCAAATCACGCAGGAGCGGGAGTCAAAGTTTACTGTCACAGGGGACGGAAAATATTAGCGTAATCGATGTCTTCGGCTTCGTTTACGATACGATCGCGTAATACATTATTGCTTCGTTACTCACGTCTGTTCACATGCCGTTGTCACAAAGGGCAAGTGCGATGAATGATATAAAACGGCACTACATATGTTCTGCTGCACTGCATATTTCATTCGCCTCTTACACGACCCGACATATCGATCGCGTCGCGAGATATGTTGAGTTACTTGTGCAAAAGTCGTTTCAATTTCTCGCCCTATAAATCGGAGTGAGTATATCTCAATCTTCGCAAAAAGTACGATGTAATATAAAATTCGTTACAATGTAACTTTTTGTAAGATACTCTACGAGAATAAGATATGTATATCCTAAATATGTGTATAAGTATCATATTTTACTGCCTTTTTTCGGTATTACAAAATACTATTAGTGATTACAGTGCATAATATATGGGGACAGTAGGATATAAAAATACAATATAACATAAAATTACAACGTAACCTTTTGTAATATGTAATGTACATCCAACTCTCGTTTTATGCAGCCTTACGTTTTGTGTAAAAAAGAAATCGCATTATTTAGAAAAAATTGTGAAAAAATTCGCGTTATTTAAAAAACTGCATAAAAAATTATGTTATTTGGAAAAATTCTCTTTTTACATAGTTTTTTCAATTATATTTATCTGTATACATATACCATGTAAAAAGTATACTTGTATTTAGCCCAATTATGGGACAAAAACTTCGTAATATATACTAAGAAAATAGATTATGTTTTACTTCTTCAGAGTTTACTGATAATATACCTATATATAGAATTTTTAAATAAAAAGATACATGTAATTAATTAAGATACATATATGTAATAATTAATAAAACAAAATTATTTTATTTTCTCGTGACATGACTTATTTGTCATGGTGTGTAATACACGCATCCGGCCAGTCGGTAAAGATTCAGTCTCATCATTTAAAATGTCCTTTCGTAGAGAAACCTTGTGATTTGGAAAAAACCGCATCAAAAGAACCGCATGAAAGAAGAGTCAGTTGTTTAACATAGAATAGAACACGTATCCCAAATGTATGCGATCATATTTTATGTCCCTTTTCGGGCGTAAAAATATTTATTGGCGATTACGCATAACTTATGAGGACAGCAAATGTACAATAACTATCCGTTACCTGGAAAATTCTCAGATTTCTGAGCGAGGTTTGCCAAGTTTTTATTCTCCGCTCATTTTTCGCTGGGGCAACAAAAGCCCTCCAAGAAATTAGCAACGGCTATCGGTGCGGGAGGGACCGGGCGAAACGTCCAGCACAAGGAAGTAAATCTCATTGTGCGCTTGTATACCGTGGTCATTAGTCATGACCTTTGTACGAATGAATGAGAAGATTAACTGGTAGGCGTTTAGCGTGGGCGGGCAGCTGAGGATCGTCCCTCGACGTTCACGAGCACCTGGAGAATCCACGCTGGTGAAATTACGGGGGAAACGAGAGAAGAGCGGAGAGCGGAAAAGCGCGGAGGGATGCCAGGACACCCCCGGTGCGGTCTGCTAATGAGAACCACCGCGGGACATTCGTCTTTCATGCCGGACACGTTGACACATTTCTGCCTCTCGGGCAGGAATGGAACAAGACGCACTGCCGGCCCAAGAGCATCTGCCACGCGACAGCCTCGCGTTGTCTCGCCGCTTCCGAAAACGAGCGCTTTAACCAGTTGACGGCGTGATATCCCGCCGCAGTATTCGCCTGTCTTATTCGGTAATTCATGCGCTTCCTTCTCGCGCCCGATGCGATGTCAAGATGGATCTCGACGATCCGGATCATTTTGACCTGAGCTGCGTCGCGAACGCGGCCCAAAATTGTAAGTAAATTCCGATGTAATAACCCGTGTGGAAAACAGTTTAATAGAATTGAGACAAATGCTAATGGCTAGATAATCTAAACCATATTGAATATATCTAGCTAACGATGATAATATCATTTGCCAGACTTTCCATATGTATTATGTTTTAAAATGTTTAATCACCGACTGAATAATTATTTGCGGTTAACTATGACATCATATTTAACTACATATATATTACATCTTTATTAGATCTTTATTAAATAAGTCTTTAATAGTTAGTATCTTGATTATTAAAATTTGATTATCAATTTTAATTTGTGATTGTATCAGTTTAGCTTTAGCTTGAAACTGCGTTTTAAAGTCCATTAGTAACGGCGCGTAGTTGGTTGAGCGAAAGATGTACTCGAAGAAATTATTATCAACAGAGATCCAGCATTGAATAAGGCTTCCTATTTTTAATTGATTTATTCATATAACAGTCTAATTTAATTATTGATTATTCTTTATTAGATTGCTATTGGCTAGCTATTATTAAATAAAGAAAAAAAATAAAGTGTTTCATATATATTTAATTTCTATCTATGCAGTAGTTATGAGTTACAGATTGAATTATTTAAAACTTTATTTGGTTGTCATCTCATATTTGGCTAGCAGAGTATGAGATTATAAATACTGCATTATAATGATACTCTTTTCTTAACTAGCTAATGCTTGCTATATCATCACTTGAATGTAAAAGCTTTACAATTCTAGATGATGTAAAACTCTTAATAATTAGAGAGTCAATAGACACCGATCACTTTAATTTTCTCTACTCGGGAAGTTCCAATAAAGTAACTTTGAAATCCTTAATGATATAATTGAAATTCATAAAACCATTCATGTAATATCAAGATCAAAGATCAATCAACAAAACACTTATGAAATACCAATTAACAGATATACCAATGGATATAATAAATTAAACTTATCAGTTCAGAACGTTTACAAACTTTAGGTAAAACTCTGGATGAATTATGTCCAACGCATTTTTACCAATGCAGATTAACTTTAATCTCAGTTTAACTTACTTTTTATCCTTTTCTAATTCTTGGAACTAGAAAGAGATAAACAGTAAGTTAAACCAAGATTAAAGTTAATCTAAATTGTAGAAGTGGATATTAGACAATATAGCAGAACGAATATCTACGCATCAAAGAACCATATTTTTAAATCAACAGTAGGTCAGCAAACAGTAACGTACCCTAAAGTATCGTTTACAATGAATCGTAGTCGTAAGGTCGTAAGCAAATCAACCAATGACAGTCAAGAACTTGTAAGAAAACTTGATTGTGATTGGTCGATTTGGTTACGACCTTACGACTATGCTCATTGTAGACGACGCTTTGAGCTACCAAATCAGTGAGTTTAAAGATTACTGAAAATTTGGTCGCGCTACGCGATTACCTCACTCTTTCCGTTTTATATAATTTCCGTTTCGTATAATGATAGTTTAAGTTAAAACTTTACAAACGCGCCAAGAATACGCGGCGATGCACGTGAAGCACTTAAGCACTTAGCGTCTTACGATGGTCGTTTGACCGTTACTTACAAAGTAGGCGAAACTCGAGCTCGCATTGTTACCGCAGGCATGGCACGAGCTTCGAGCATTGCCGATGAAAGACGACGGCCGTTGGGCCATTCCGGGCAGAAGTCCACCCCAACCCGCGGAACATAATTTCTCTTTATTAGATACAGCGTGTCGTTTTCCCGGGGTGGATAAAAGCGTAGAAATAAAGCCAAAATTCCTTTGATATCGGGGGGGAGCATCGCGGAGCCGGGAGATAGGCGCGGGACAAAAGGGGTACATTTCCTCGGTGAAATGTCGTCTCACCCTTGGACTAAACTGGCGAGCAGTATTAGCCGGCGGCATCTTGATATCATCCGGCGAACTTGCCAACTCCTTTATACAGACATTTATTTCCTGGCGTATCTGTTACAGCCAAGTGGCGGTCTCGCAGATTGCGCTACTTTGCTCTGTGCCGACCCATTCTGTCCCTCTCTCTCCCTCTCCTCCCCCCCCCCCGTTTCCGAAGGACTCGGAGAAATCGAGGAAAACATAATCATAAGTCATTCGTTATGGTCGCGAAATAGCAATTACCTCGCTCGTACGGAGACAATACGTACACGCTCGCTATACGGAATTGGGGGTGCGAGTTATATTTGAATCGTAGCTGTATAATAAATGTGTCTTCTCTAGGAGATGGAATTGTTAAATAATAACTTTTTGCGCGACACTCTCGCCATTGAGGACGTCTGCATTAGCACTTGATGAAACGCGACGTCGCAGCGTGGTGGCTATTTGCGACCGCAGTCATATCTCTCGACCCAGATATCCGATTCGTGTCTCGCTCGAAGCGTTTTCAGCAAGACGGGATAGCTAGCCGTACATCGTCCTAAAGCGGCCTCTAGCCTCCTCTGGCGACCTCTCCGGCTTTATGCCAGCGAGAACAGCCAACTATACGCCACGCAAGAAAACACAAACTTTATACGTTACGGTGAAACTGCCGCATCGTGGCGAGAGGGAGGGGGGGGAGAGGGGGAACAAAAGACCCGCGCGGAGACATTACGGAAGAGGAAAATACGTGGCGGCTAGCTGGTGCAGGGGGCTCGTAAAGAGGGAACGTGGAGCGCCGGTATAACGTCGAGGACAACGTTTATACGCCTTTCTCGCCACTTTTTTCCCCTCAAATTGTTTCGTCGTGGCTTAATCTCTGTGTTACCGCTCTAGCCGAGCATTTTTACCCGAAAATAAGATACACGGGTCGTAAAGTAATGTGAACGTGTGCGAGGGAGCGAACGCTCTTGATAAACGTAGGAGAGCGCCAGAAGTCTAAGTCGACGATTTTTTTAGGTACTTGTCGACTCGTGCGTTTTTTCCCCTTTCATTCTAATCGACAAACGCGGCGGAAGTTGAGTCGCCTGTCGGCGTGTCGCCGCGATTCCCGGTCACCTGTCCCCGATGAACTTCCCTTCGGCGCATCCTGTACACGTGTAGAATGTATCCTGTTGCCCCTTGCTGCGGGCAACAGAGTATTTGTTAATGCCCGTGCGCGATCAGCGTGCGGCCTCCGTGCAAACATGTCAACTTGTCGCGCCGCAGTGACTCCGCACGCGGACAGGGACAGTCGGGCCGCTCGGTCACTGTTGCATGTCACGACACTGTTGCTATTTAGCCTTCCATCACTCCTGTCTTTTATGCCACTCACGTGACACGTGCATTACCGACTCTTGTGGAAGCCGCTTTCCGCGCCACTGACAGGCATGTTTTATACCGTATACGCCCGTCGTGACCTGGGCAAATTGGATTTTTCTATCGCGGCCAAAGCGAAGCGATTTTAAGCGAAACGATTTAAGCGTCGCTCGTGGCTGCAAAACGCTTAATAACGTCACATCCGAATACCGGTTTTTATCGGCTAATCACCGTCTCGAAATAAGTAACTAATTTTATTATAAACGACTCCTTTATTCTCCGTTTAGCGTGCATTTCGTCAAATTTGTAAATTCATCGCGATGTTCAACATGAAAACCCTCGTCGGTTCTTTCGTTCGAGTCATTCTGTCACGATTGAATTTTTACGAGCTACTTTCATTAGTTTTCCGTCTTGGGACGACCCATGATTCATATAATCTGCCTTTTGTGTTAGCTCAAAGAAAAGTTCCGAGGACACTTACAGCATAAATAATGATATCTCCCCTAGTCCGTATTCAACCGCCGCTCCCCCAACCAATAAGCAACGCCTCCCTATCACCGAGAGTGACTGACAAGCACTCCGTCAGCATCATATTTCCTAAACATAACGAGATTAGGTCGCATTGTGACGGCACTCGAAGCTAATTTACATTCTAATCCGTACACCATTTCCGCCCTATCGTTGAGCCTCTCCGTCTCCGTATTCACCAGTGGCACTCTCATTCTCGTAACAAACGTATGCATCTGGAATATTTTTCAATAATGATGTCCGAGGAACGATTTTCGGGGTATTTACATAAACTGATATTATCTCACCGTGACAGACTTTGTAGAAGATATAATTTAAATGATAAAGAGTGTGAGATTTGGGATGAGGGACTGGCTACTCGAACGATTGCCAAGAAATGTAAATGTATGCTGAAAATTTATATGCGCTGCTGTGTGCATGACGCTCGTGGAACCCGGTAATGCAGGCTCTTTCGCAAGAATGTCTGCACGTTGACACGGCATCGTGCGAAAGAAGAGAGAGAGAACGGACTATCAAACGAAAGACCGTGTCAGATGGAATTAGACACGGTTCGGCGGATTAACCGTTTGGCTCGACGCGCCGTTAGAGGATAACAATTTAGAGTAAGCAGAAGTAGATTGACGGTGGCAGCGTTTGCGAAATGTTCGCGCCAGCCGTCATCCCGTATCATATAATCTTGGTAATTATCTCGCTAAAGTTACTCGCGTCATTCAAAGATGATAAATTCAACTCGCCTCCACGCTTATCCGACTCTACTTTTGGTAATTAATGAATTGCAAATGTAGAACGTTCCAATGAATAAAGATCATAACAGTATTTATTTAAACTTACATTTGTAAGTAAATCTTGCAATTACTTACCGAGAAGGCTGCGTTATATATGTATATATTTTTTTTTGTTAAATACACGATTACTTATTTACAGCAAAAATGAACGAAATAAATGTGGTTTACGATAATTGTTCTGTACAAACATCTTTACATCGTTTCTTCCTTCTCCATTTATTACCATCATGATTTTTGATAGGTCATGTAGTTAATAACTTCGTATTTGAGCGCACTACAACATGGACTGAGGCCATAGTGGAGAGTGGCACGCAGTTGGCTCTCATTGTACGCGGATATTCAAGGCAGGCAGGGGACACACGAATATCAATGTAAAGCGAGGCGAATCCGGGGCTAGGAGCAATCTCGGCAGTGGATCGACCAGCGGATGACAGGTATCGACCTGGATCAACATCATTTTCCTGTGAAGTGCCACCAGCTCTATCCTGTCCCCCTTCTTCTACATTTCTGTCTCGTTCACTCGCGCATCTCTACTAGCTAGTCTATAATCCAGAGCGTGTAAAGCTTGCACGACAGGAGAAAGAGAGAGAGAGAAGAGGCTGACGAGAGGGACGAAAGGCGGGGGAGGGAGGGAGAGAATTATTAGCTGGCTATTCTACTCCACTACCTACCGTGTTTCTTGATTACTATCGGCGCAGCTGCGCCCACAATTTGTGTTTCCCGTCAACCGTGCGTAAGAGAGCCGTCCGTCAACGTCGTGCCCATAACGATGCCATAGTCTGATGCTGAGACGCCGCTGATAACCCGATACAGACACGTATCCGTCATAAGGCGCTCCTCTCCTAATATATTTTTTTCTCTCTACCGATATCTATATCGCGCGACGCAGATTGTAGGGCTTTTAATAATCCGTCCGTATGCGAACGGACGATGGAGACGTTTACGACGGTCAGCAAACAAGCGTTAACAGTAGTCATATACATATACATATATGTACATACATTGTAGTTCTCTTAATTAAACGCAAGTATTACATATCGAATGACAAACATCAATCAGATTCGTAAACGTTTTTTTACGCACGCAGGTAGCAATGTTACGACACTCAAGTTACCTCATATTTTCTTTCCATATCGTTGTGTACCATGCCAATTATAAACGAGGTGATGTTATGCAACAGTCAACACAATGTACAACGGTCTCGAGAAGCGAGACACAATACTATTTTAGCTGCTGGAGAATGCAGTATCGAAGTCGATGACAATGTCACATCTGTCTTACGTCTTGCACACCTTTAGGCGTGGCAAATGTAATAGCGTTGACATGTAATAGCGCGATTAAGTTGAATTAGTTTTTTTTCTTTCCCATCGGCAGACATTATTTACGAGACGGTTGAGCATAAATGTAAACTAATTGTTATGACATGGTGCTAATATGTCTTGAAATAGTTGCACGTGGCATTTACGTGCGAAAAATGAATAATACATTGAATAAAAGATCATGCATACCATACTATACGCATACCATTTGCGATAATTACAAAAATAAAACACAGGAAACGTCGTATGTTTGAGCTTGAGTTTAAAGATTTACTAGCGACTTTAGAACTATTTTATTATTAACGTACGTGACGTATGTGTATTTAATAATGAGCAATGTCGATTTTCAAAAACTCAATTTTTTTAAAGCAGTCTTTTTTGTTCAATTTTTGTACTAATCCTTTTGAATTTTGATCTTTTTAATAGAGAATCAATTTTTGATGCGTCTTACTGCAGGACAAAGTTAATTAAGAAATACTGCGGTAATTAATGAGGAATCGTATCGAAGAAAATAATTAATTTTCGTTTTTGAAGGAAAAGATTATTCATGATTATTTTACATAGTTTTACATACTCTATTATTATTTTACATACTCTAAACATAGTTGAGCAAAAAACCTATATGAGAAATTTTACTGCGTGAACAAAGGTTATAATATGGGTAAAATGCATACTTCTTCCGTTTTTATTAATCTTCGATTAGCAGCAATCGAAAGAAAATTGATCATACGTGATCATCCTAAATTGATGAAAAACTATCTATCTGTATTAAAAAAAGAGATAAAAATAAAGACTCCATGACGTTTCCGATCCCGAGCTATCCCGCCGTCCTGACGCGCTTTGCGTATGTTTGTCTATTGTATATTTCGCGTTGTCATTTAGTATAAAAAGTCTCATTCGGTAACAGTCGTCAATTGGTGCGTAGGCAAAAATCCGAAATTACTCATTTCGATTTTTAATGAGAAAAACCTTTTTAATGAGAAAATTCTTAAAGATTAAATCTTTACA
The DNA here is from genome assembly GCA_928718305.1 of Tetramorium bicarinatum. NCBI lineage: Eukaryota > Metazoa > Arthropoda > Insecta > Hymenoptera > Formicidae > Tetramorium > Tetramorium bicarinatum. The sequence continues at coordinate 13,084,171 of OV788328.1, forward strand.
CGCGTGTTAATATGTGATGCTTATGAATTTATGAGCTATTTACACTAAAGGAAAAAACATACACGGAAAGATTATATTTCCTTACATCCGCGATCACGCGTTTATTAGCTACACTCGGATCGCCGCGCAAACAGACTTCTTCTTTTTAAAAAAATATTGCTAGTGTTAATCAGATGTAATAATGTAATGTAATGAATCGGATGTAGAGAGCAAAAGAAGGATTGAAGTGATAAGAATCTAAACTTTAATGCATATTGTAATTTCTTGTATACACGGCGTCATTAATACCTAGCCATACTAACTGCATTAGTTCTGAGTGTACATGCTTCCATATAGAAAGAAAAAGACATAGTTTGAACTAGTGCAATTATGGCTAGGCATTAATGGCGCCATTAAGTGCTATTAAGTATTAATTTATAATTGATATATAAACAAACACGAGGATAAATTTATCTCTTGATCGGCATGATCATTTTTGCCAGGTTAGACGACAAATGGCGCCAAAAGTCACGTTAATAAATCTTCCTAGCGGAATGGACCGTAGGTATTTCTCTAGAGACTGGCGAGAAGTCGTATTGAGAATAAACGGATTTCGGAACGCGGAAAGATCGTGAGATCGCCTTCGTCGTCTTCTTCGTTTATTTCATAATCCGATGAGAGAGAAAGTGTTGCAGTCTTTTTGCAACACGAATAATAATTCTAATTTAATTTCGCTGGTGTAAGATGGGCGAGTAGGACTCTCTACTTCAATCTCTAATGTCATCTAGATCTATAAAAATCCTCTGTTGACTTCTCGCTGAAAATTATATGTGGAATGAGGGTCGGGATTTAAAGTTGGAACCCTTCTGTTACTGATTACTCGCGTTAACACGGAGCCACGCGCCATTTAACATCATCTATCTTTATTTTTTATGTATCCAATGTATCCAATTTTCATCTTCATTCTTCTTAAAATGTGGATTGAATCACATTCTTATATAAGTATCAATCAACTTTAGATTTAATATATTATAATTAGAGATGAGATTTTTGTCGTAAAAATATATCATACATAAATATGTCATTATAAGGGATGAGTCTTTGTGTCGTGAGAGAAATAGACTTACATGAATAAGTTTCTGTCAGGATAATATATATTTTATTAGTACAGCTTCCGCAAACATGTCCGACCGATTCCATGACTTCTTGACGACTCTCCATCGGGCCTCGTTGACTATCCCAGGTTTTCCCTTCCGAATTACAATTCTTGGCAATGTCAAATCGCATCAACTTTCTTATTTGTCCTTTTACAAATTATCGGTCCATCAGTCCTTATAAGGTAATGTTTATAAATCAAAGCGTTATTATTGATCTAGTTCTAACGAACTTTCGAGATAATTCTACAGAATCTTGAATAATATTTATTAAGAATATATATGTATATATATATATATATATATATATATACAATATTAATAAATATTAAATGATATAATATAGCTGAATACTTAACGTTCCGAATTTTATGTCGCACGTAAACTTTAAACTTACCTAATTTTCTCGGAAACTAATGTCTGTTGCGACCTTTCCGTTTACCATTGTGTACAGGGGAACACCCTTTACAATATATGTAACTTTTATAAAAATCCATCATTACCACGGTTGATGGTTCCCTTGTAAGTGTAGAAACCAATAATATAAAGAATTATAGGGAAATTATCAACGGGACGATGCGATGCGCAAAACATTATAATTTCAGTCGTTCAATTTTTTTACAAAATGGAAAATATAATATCTGCTGAAATTAGATATTATAAAACATAAAATTGGATTTTATCTTTACAGGTATACATTTTTCTTCTGAACGGATTTTTATAAAAGTTAGTACATGGAGATTATTTGAGTCGCTGATTACGAATATGAGATCAGAATTTCAAAATTCAGCTTTCAAAAAGGCGATTGAAAAATGTAAAATATCGATAGAAATTGACTGAAAATATGCACTCAGGGATTTTCGCGGTCGCTGATTACGAAATTGAGATAGAAATTTTAAATTTATATAATCCAAGATAGCGGATTTAACATGATGGATCCAAAACATACAAAAACTCAGTACTTTAAATTCCAAATGGAATTGATAGTTTAAAAAAAAAATGAATTTAGTATATTATTTAATAATAAAATTTATAATCAGCGATCTCAAAATCCCCCGAAAATCCAATTTTCAACCATTTTTCTAAAAATTTTGCATTTTTGATCCGCTATCTTGAATTTTGAAATTCTGACATCAGATTCGTAATCAGTGACCTCAACTATCCTTATATAGGAAATTTTAGATAAAAATGTTCGTAGTTACTGAAAAAAGAATTTTTCCTGAAAAAAATAAGCATTTTTCACATTTTATTTATAATAAGTTTGCAATTCATGGTTTTATACTATTTTTTTTAAGTTCTTATCTTATAGACATCTAAAAAGTTCGAACCAAATACGTAAAGTAAAGAACAATTCATGAAAATATGAAAAAAGAAAGATGGTAAGTATACTTACTGCTGCGCCTGTAAGAGTTAACCTAACTGAACATAACAAATGTATTAATCTAAAACTTCAAAATATATTATTATGTGCTATAAAATCATTGAAATATGTTGATTTTTAGCTTTATTCTTGAAGTACGTATTTTCGTCCTAAAATATTTTTTTATGTACTATTAAATTTATTCTATAGACTCTCTGAGACATGATATGTCTAGATACCAAACATCAGCTTGCTAAGTAATGCCAAAAAAAATGTAAAAACATAAAAATATTTCACATCTTTAAAGTATTTCACGTCTTTAGAATATTATTTATAAAATAAGAAGAAACATATTTAAATGCTCATTACATTGATTTTTTTGGACTGATTTTTAGGAAATCGGTTCAAGTTTTTCCGATTTAAAATCAATTTCTTTCTAAAAGATTACTCATCACTAATACGTATTAGATATTAGTATCTTTCTTTCGTGGTAAATTACGCATTTATATTTTACAGAACACTCTCCGGATTTTCACATCGTACTTTGTGGTCTCATCCCCTACTTTTTCCTCTCCCGTTTAATCATAATTTTTGAGGCTATCTGGGCGAGACTGCGAACGTGGTAGAAATGGACCGGCATTCGTTTTGCGGCGGGAGAAAAAGAAGGGAGAGGCGGTTTGAAATTTACCGCCGGCGGACAGAGGAGTGGCTGCATGGCGGGCTGTCAGCTGTTTTCCGAATTCTGTCAATTCTTGTCAGTTGCATCGACCAGTTTAGCATAAAAATGCTGTTACGGTAGATGGTCGGCTTTCGAAGGCTCCGGCCGACACGGTACAAACGTATCGTATATCAAAGCAGGCGGCCATGGACGGGGAAAATAAGAAAGTTTTTGTTCTCTTTATGGAGCCCACAGTCGCCGTGGGCGGTGTCTGATATACGATCGTTGTTCAGCATTTTGTTGACGAAAAAGCTACTGTATCAGCATGCATTTTATCTCGCGGACGCGACGTCTTTGATAATATTTTTAACACGATACACACACACACACACATACACACACACACACATACACACATACACACATATATACATGTATATATACGCAACGTGACGTCGAGGGCCCTTGGTTCCTTGAAAAAACCTTAAGAGGTATTTGTATCGCATCCATTACGAAATTCGCAACGCCTCGGGCACGTCCGAACGATTGTAATAACATGCTGCAGGTGAACGTTAGATTTAATCGAACGTATAACATGAATTCCTATTTCAGTTCTCCAACGCTACATAACGCGAAACATGGTCTACACTCCCACATAATTTCCAGATTAAATTTCAAGTATGTATACTTGACTTTATACATATATATGTATATATAAAATGACTGCTGATTTATCGATCAGATGTTTCATCGGTCAGGTGTTAAACAAGCTGCCATATAAAATTCGAAGCGGAATTCATTAAACTGTCCTGAAACCAATATCCATGTACACCGGGAGTGGCGCAAATTTCAGGGTACGCCGGTTTGGGCCTATTCCCCGGATGCCTATTTAACTACTGTAGTTAACGTAATATGACATCCGCCGCGGCAAGCGATTACGGTGGAACACGCGATGCAAATTTACGGTATTATCGTAATAAACAGGTTATAAAGGTTGATAGCTTCCTCGTGTATTGAAATTACACCACTGCCGTGCGGCTTTTACACGTCCGTATGCCAATGCGAGTGTGTGTGTGTGTGTGTGTGCGCGCGTGCGCGCCCGTGCATTTCATGCATTTTCGTGTACATACGGTGTCGCTGACGCGCGTATGTGTCTCTCCGCGTGTACGCACACGCGCGCGCACACAGCCGTACGTCGCGCGGACGTATACAAACCGGGTACGTTATTAAGAATGTTAACGTATGCTCGTGACGGGCTGTCAGGAACCCCCTTATCCGGCTGAGCTCGCCTCGGCTGGCAGATATAAATATGCAATAGCGCTTGTCATGCGCAGCGCCTAATAATTGAATGTATAATAAAGAAGGCGTCGCTCGGTGTCATGCTGACAGACAGACTACAGAGAGACTACGAGCGAGAGGAGCGCGCAGACAAACGTCGACTGTCAATTTCATTTGCTTCTTCCACCGAGCCGGCTGTCTGCTTATCTCGGACGTCTTTCGCGATTGCTCCCGATCGCCGAGGGACGCTGCGGCGGAATCGACGCTTCCTGTTATTTGTGAAGCGCGCATTAATTAGGAAATTTCACCACCCAACTTCGTAATCATCTTCAAAAGTGACATCGCGATGTTCATTATCTCTTTCTCTATCTTTTTTTTTTTCGCAAGCATTAGCATATTTTATATCCATCGATATGCTAATGTGATAAATATTAATCGAAGCGGAAATAAGATGTAATATTTTACGCTCTACGCTGCAGATACAGTGCGTTTCAAAGTCTCTTCCCCTCCCCCCCCTCTCCACCGAATCATAATCCGACATTGCCACTGTGTAAGGAGCGGTAACACGGCATTGATAAAAATATCGTTCATGCGCCATCGGTAGAACGGTAGCCTATCGCATGCCAAAAGAAGAGGGCTGTAAACGGCCGATTCGATATCCATTTGAGACTGAGAGTGCCCTCCACTTCCGTGACAGCTAGGCAAACACCGAACTGACATTTAGAATAGCTTTTATTTATTCTAGCTTGTTTATTTAGGCTGCCGGGATCGCGTTACCTGAGAGGCTTTGAGTGGCAGCGGGGGGAAGGCTACCGTGTCAGCACCGGACCCATTGTCACGCATCAACCCATCGTGAGCAGAACGCAAGCGCGTGACGCGCGGGCGGGTAACTGTGCGCGCCTTCGTACGTAAATAAATAAATGAATAAATGAATAAATAAATACATATGTAAACATTCGGGACGCGCGAAGGAGCCCCAGGGCTCTGTATTAAAAATAATATTCCGATGCAATTTTCCTCGCTGACGGACGGACGGGGGAAGGGAGGGGGGGGGAGGAGGAGGAGGGCGAGGAGCCCCGTGGCCTCGACTCCGTTAAAAAGGCGACACGTGTAGCGTTATTTTACAATGCGTTGTTAAGGCCATTAATTTTCTAGCGTGCTCGCTTTTCCGCGGGAGGCGTAAGGAGAATGTTTCTAGATCACCCGGTGTACTGAATACGGACTGGAGGCGTAATGTATTATACCGGCCGGGCAGGTATATTACAGAGACCCGCAGTTATGCGCGACGGGATATGATTGATGACAAGTCGTTGCCTGTTATGAATATAATATCGATCAATCACGCTATTTACTGGACGAATGCATAGGCCCACTCTATCATCCTCCCGTAGTTGCCTACCTATCTATATCTCTTCCGACGCGACCTGCTTCCATCTAAGCTCCGAGCCATTTTTCATTACTCACGGTAACGAGTGGTACGAATTGTGTACGATTTCTTTTTCTCCGCCGGCTTATTGATTTTGCAATGATACGGCGCGCGTCTATCTTTATCCGCGCGCGCATTCCGATGTTGCTCCCTATCAAGATTGCCCTAAATTATGAATAACAGATGCATCCCGCGCAACCCCCCCGTGCGCGGCGAGACGCTCCTCCCTCTCTCGTTCTCTCCTTTCGACCGGACCCCGATATGCAATCGGGTGTTATCGCATTATTAATTCCAGCGCATTCGTGGCGCTCGCTTAACGAGCGCTTGTATCAAAACGGAAGTTGATTAAAAGTGATTTATGATTGCGGAACTTACGTTTTTATGGAAGGTAACAGAAAGGTGGAACGGAAACCGCGGGTTTTTATAGCAGAAAAACGATTACCATTCACGCAAGTCTTACATTTCAGCGCGCATTAATTACGGGGCCTCAAGTGCAGAAATTAACAAAGTGGTATATTAAGCGACATGATGTATGACAAGCGGCAGAGCTGGAAACCGTTGCTGGAAACGTTCTCGCTTCTCACGCGAACGGATGGTGCTTTTATTGGGGCGGCAAGGATGAGGGAGGAGGGAAGGGTGCTCTCTTTCGCGGACGGAACGATCGCCGCGAGATTGCCGTGAGCAAACGTAGGTAAAAACACGCGATCGTCAATTTAGCCGCTGGAAACGTACGCGATTTCGCGTATCCTCACTGGGACGTCTCTGGGGCAGCCCTTTAATGAAACACACCCGAAGACACGGGGGATGGGGGAGATGTTCAATTAACAATGTCTCGTTAGATCTCGCGCGGGCGCGCGTCACGTCGCGGCGCCCGGCGGGTATGTTTTCATAAGCCGCGAGCTAAAGCGTCGCGTCGCGAGCGAGAGATGCGGGAAGCGAAATTCATATTTCCGCGGCACGGACAGCCCGTCGTCGTCTGAGCGGGGGAGGAGGAGAGTCGGGAGATAGGCGATGTTCAATAACAGGCGAAGCCTCGTTAAACTCTTGATAATAGGGTGATTATTTCTTGTTTCACGAGTCTTTCCAGCGATTCCCCCGGTCTCGCCTCGAGTGCCTTCTCGAGCCCGGTTCTTTGTAGAGCGCGACGCGCAACGACGACGGGACTACGGGAAAAGGAGGCAACGCTCGTAGAAGGAGGCGTGGCTCGGTGCCGTGCTAACGACTCTCGCAAAATCGTTCCCTCCTGTGCTCAGCGCCATCTTGAAGATCCGACGTGACGTTAAACGAACTATGCCGGAGCACAGGGAAGTTCGGAACGACGAGGCGGTAACGACGAGGCACGCGGCACAAAGTCATTTATCACTGGCCGCGCTTAAAGCTACGTACCTGTCGACAACAATTGAATTTCGGGATTCCCCGATCCTCGCTGCCATGTAAACAAAAGCGCCGTTCCCTCTATTACAGTTCAACACTGCGCCCCGCTGGCCCACTCGAAAACTGTCGACGGCTGCGCGCTATGTGACTGATTGGTCGAAAAAAGAAAAAAAGACACAACAATGTAAAGTCTTCAAGACTTTGGGAAAGTTGACTTTGTTAGGCGTGGAGAGACTTTTTGCATCGATTAGCTTCGGCGAGTGACGCGTAACGCCTTCCATCAGCTGTCAAGGATATTTTGACGGAGTGCAGTGACAAGGAAAAAAGAAAGGAGGGAAGAAGAAAAGATAAATTGTGTCTCTCCCGCCGATAAATCACGATTTCAATTTCACGGTAACTGTAATTCAAATTAGCATCGGCGGGGCTAATCCGTAAAATATTTATCTTTTTTCCCCTCCTTCTCCCCTCGCGATGCGTCACCGCGCGACACGGATTTACCGAGGACACGCCAAAAGGTACCTAATACCGAGTGCTATCTGATCATCGTTTCCGTGCGTTGTCTCGTTCCACGGGGGCCGGGTATCCCGGCCGGCTATCGGAAGCTTATATGCATTCTTTTTTCGGCCAACAAAAGGTCGTTAAAAATCCGTTAGATGCGGCTGTCAGATAGGCGCGGCACTAGTGCGGTTACGAGAAGAGCTCTCAAGTTGAGCTCTTTGTGCGTGATTTGAATGCAATCCGAGGGATGGTGGATAGGGTACCGGTAGGTAGGTAGGTAGGCAGGCAAGCAGGCAGGGAGTAGGGACGAGGTGCGGATTGAAGGGAGAGAGAGAGAGAGAGAGCACGAGAGAACCAACGTGGCAGGGGTTTGGCGGCGCTAATCTCCGATCAGTGTCGAGAGCGTAACGCGATCCGACGCGACGTGACGTGATCCAGACTCGATAGCCAGGCGAATACGAGCCCGGCTGCACACACAGCCCCGCGCCGCACGGGTGTCGAGAAGGGAGGGCGAAGCCGCGCCGAGGCTTTACAAAGCGTACTGCGCCAACTTCGACATGGATGGGTTCACGTGACGTATCTTGCCAAATTGGACTACTTATCGCCCAGTATCGCGTTATACATGGTGGTAAGATTAATATACGTCTCGATGGGGTTGGCGAGTGGCAGGGGGAGTTTCGGCCGTCGACGCGTCGTCGGCGATATTGACTCCCCAACGTTCACGTTATTAACGATGACTTTCTCTCTCCCCGTTTTTCATTTCACTTCCTTTATTCTCGCTTCTTTTGTTCTCTACAGATTTTAATCTAGAACTTGCAAGAATCCACTTGTAAACGGCTAAAATAAATCGCCAGGTTACAATAACGAAATATAACGTATTGTAATACACAGATGTATTATATATACCTACGGTGACCATCCGTCCTATATTATAAAGGACAGTCCTTTATTTTAGGTCTGTGTTCTTTAGATTTATTTTTTTTGAAGACTCACTTTTGTCCTTTATTTCTGAAAAGTCTTATAGAATGTATTATATTTAAGTCTTTATCATCTTTGTATATTTTGTGTAATGTTTAAATAAATATGTATTTTAGTTTACAAAATTTTATTTTTTTTTCATACAAATATATATTTAGGGAAAAAATATTAATGCTAATAATAATAAATTTACATTGCATTTGATTGTGGAACAAAGATAGATAGCGGTTTCCTTAATTTTTCTCAATGAAATATGGTCGCCGTAATTATACATGACATTTTTTACCGTAATTTATGTAAATACAATAAAGATTGCTACATTTGTCAAGACTGAAATGAGTCTATTTGAATTTGATCTTACTAGCTAGCATTATAAAATTGTTGATATTGATATTTTTCAATTCCATCGAAGAAAAGTGATGATGAGCTGGATTAAAAGTAGCTAATCACGGCTCGTCGGTCTCGGGTCGTATTTTGGAAATGCGCGCATGTTGTGCAGCGCGCGTCAAGAGTCGCCGCCACCCTTGCGTGCAGCCAAGCGCTTGTAATACAAACTCCGATGTAGTATGTAGTACCCACACGATGCTGTCACAAGTGCTCACACGTCATTGTGACATTGTGAGCGCCCACGGGAGTGTGAGGAACCAGTTGTCGAGAGCAACAGCTGCTCGACCCGTAACCCACATACATCACCACACGTCATTGTTCGCAGCGCGCATTATTCGAAACAGGTATGGGGACGCACCTTGGCGTTACGTCACTAGGGGGACACTAGAACTAATGGATGTACGTCACCGTGGGGCCAAGAAATGACCGATGGGTGTTGCGCAATCGCATGTGAAACTGGGAGTCTATTTATCGCGATGATTTTTATGTACATATTGTTATATCGAGGGGACGAACGAGTATAGTCGGGGTAATTTATTTCACAGCTCGAAATTATTAACGTCCATTGTTTCCTCAATAAAAAACCTCGATAAAAAAAGAAGAAGAAGAAGACGAAGGACGCGGTTGACGTTTACCGCATCGTCAGAATTCATAAAATTGCGTTATTTACTTCCGGTTTCTATTTGCCTTGTACGTTCTCGGCGCAAGGCGCGTGTAAGAATGGCGAAATAAATACATCACGATATACATCTATCGCATTCTATTTATTATGATGATTTATATCCTCCGCAAAACACTAGACGAGCCAAATTCCACGTTCGTTCTCTCTCGCCAAGGCTTTTCGGTAGCGACCGGCGAGAAACGTCAGGTAGATTTGTAGGTGGAAACAAGGCCGTCTGTCACGTGGCGCGGCTTTGACGGGCTGTCGCCGAGGCGAGAGATAAAATGCGTTTCCATTTCCTCGCGCGCGCACGCGGAGCACAGCGCGGTGTGTGCCCCTCGTGCAATTTCAATATGAAACTGTGAATAATGCATGCCGGGGGATTCCGAGCCGCCGACATCGTCACGCAGCTCACATCCTCCCGCGATGTAAAACTGAGATAGATGGAACGCGGTAAGTTTGAATAATGAGCGCCCGTAACGATGATACGACGGCTACTCCCGCGAGCGTCACCTCCCCGGTAGCGGCGCCGAGTCCCGCAGTCCTTCCCGCTGGAAAATCCAACGGCGAAGTCGTATAAGTCAGTCTAGCCGACTCATTAGCCAGTCCACTGAAGGCCATTTATCATTCAGAACCCGGCGGAGTATAGTCCTGCCGCGATACATTGTACCTACCACTTGATTCCTCCACGTGCGAAATTTATGTCCCCCGTAGTATTTCTTTCCTCGGAAACGCTCCAAGCGCCTTTTCGCTCGAGGCGCAAGGTGCATTTCGCGAAATGTGTTTTTCAACCGGTTTCACATACCTACCGAGTTTCACAACACTCGCGCTTGGATCGACGAGTGTTTATTTTATCTACCATTGCCGCTCTCTTGTCAAATAAAATCGATATCACGTTATTTGTGGACTTTAAAGGTAGATACAATTAATATTAATTACGCAAGAAATATATGTATATAGATGGCTTTGAACGAGTATTATTCAGGATGAGTCAGCCCGTTTTATTCGTTTAACAGCGCATTGATATCGCAACACTTGAGTTACCTCACATCGCGTCTCCGACAGAGGATCTTCCCACGAATCTTCGCAAAACAAGAGGCTGGATTAACATTATCTGACCATCCGATCCATCTTGATCTTTACGACTATTTCTTCGCCGAGCGTCAAGAAGAAGAAACAACAATCATCAGCGCCTATAAATATACGACCAACGTTCATATGTCAGAAATCCGATTAGAAATCTCGCGTAAAGTGCGAATCAAACGCTTCGGCATTCAAGATCGCTCCGATAAAACGGAGAAATTCTGCGAAGCGAGGTATTAGCGCGGAACGTTTGAGCGTTCCAAAGCCTTCATCCCCGGTCTGAAAAGTGAATATTCGCGGAATTGTTTCGCGGGCGAGCACTGGTCGACCGAGCAGTCGAACGGTGCGGCAGATATTAGGACACTCGATGCGACGAGAGGAAACAAGCACAATGGGTTCGCGCCTTCCTAATCCCGTGGAATCTCTCGGCCATATGTAAGGATTACGTTAGTCCGACTCAACATGGTCGCGTTGTCGCGCTAAAGCCGCGGACCTACCATTAGCCACTGGCGTTCGCCGGGGTAGCCAGGTCCGCCAAGCTTAGAGACGCTATCAGCGATGGCTTAGTTGGCCTTCTTTCTATCTCATCCCGTGATCCGACTAGGTGGTACTTGGGTCCTGGTTACAACACGTTCGCCACGATGCTCGGTAGGTGTAACGAGCCGATAGTTATCTTCATCGCGGAGCTGAAGGCGATAGCGCGGCTCCGAATGGGGATAGGTAGGTGGAATACCGGCAATAGGTGGAAGAATAGTACCTGCCAAGGTAAGGACGGTACTTGGCGAGAGGTTTACGGCTGATGCCGGACGCTGCGCGCTCGCCGGGGTTCATTACGATTACCCACCCATCTACGATTCGCCACGCCATGACGTTCACGCGAGTCAAACAGTTACAATTTAATTTCTTCTAATGAGATTTCTTCTTCCGCGAGAGATTCAGACGTCAATCAGAGGCAAACTAATATTTGGAAATTACGAGGATTCGAAAGAGCCGCTTCCGCGAACAGATGAAGATCCACCTTTGATTTATTATTAAAGATGCAGATTGTTGATCTCTGAAGCGCACGGCTAAATTAGCCGTGATTATGAATAGCGCTTCGTTTGGTTCGCAAGTGACGGGCACGGCTGGAAAACGGCGCTGAAGTGAAAATTGGATTCGCGTCGGGTGATCGACAGCAAAAAGTCATCTTGAAAGCCGCGAGCTGTCACTGCGCTCCACGGTTGGTGGAGCGTTTCCTATTCACGGTTACCGCGGCGTCCGAAACGTTGAAGGACAGGCCAGCAGGAGCGCGGTGCGCCGAGTGGATCCGCGTTGTCAGAAGGCGAAGCGCCGCCGCCGCGCGCGCGCACGTTAATTTGATTTTCCTCGACGCATTTTGGTAACGGACGTCCCTCACCACGTTCTCTCTACCTCGAGGTCGCGATGTCGAGCGCGTTACGTGTCTGCGGAAGACGGGACCGGGCAATTTATCAATCCAGGAGCGCGCGAGAACGACTCCTGGCCGGGCGGGTAATTTAACAAGATTGATGCGAAGCCGACATGCCACAGTTTCGCAGCTCGCCGTGAAGGGGGTCGAAGTGAGCGCGCGTTGGTCGGTGTTAGTCGGGCCGTTGGGGTGACGTCGGTGCCGTCGGGAGCGGGCGGCAAGGGTGGCAAGCCAGACGTGTGAGCGACTGGTTATTAGGAGGCCTCATCACGCAGCCCGGCGCAGAATCACGCGGGCATTAAACAACGCCGCGCAACTGATGGCGGTTGCTAACACCGTCGCGGCTGCCAGTTTCGTCCGCCGCCGCGTAACGTGCTCCTTGACAAATGTCGGTATATCGTTATGAACTTGCCGAGAAGGCAAATGAAGTCGGACGTTCCTTTTTTTTTTCTCTCCCCCTTTCCTTTCGATGGACGGTTTATATAGACGAACCTGCCGCTCTATATTTATCCGCGCGCGTTGATTAACTTCACGATAATCCATCACTTTGCATTTGAAATGTGAAGGCTGTCGACTGTTTGTACAAAAATCCACGTGAAATGCATGACGTTAATGCGCACGACGATCGAAGAACATTCCAAGTATAGCACAAGAATACCAAGAATTACTCACGTGTTATATAATTTTGTAATATTTCGTATCTATATTTATTACCTTATATTTTATCTACCTATATATATATTATCTGTAATAACAATAAAACTGCTCTTTCTGGTTTCATAATATATTTATTGCGTATGCACATTTATAGATAGAATATTAAGATGCTCGATAGATGCTCGATAGAATATTAAGGGGTGTCTCGTAACAGACGACATTTTTTTCTAACAATGAGGTTATCAAAAACGCATTGTTTGCATGCTATTTTTAGAGGCTTCGACACTATCATTTACTGTTGTATTAAAACTTCCATATGGAGTTACACGACTGGCCATAAGTCTACGCACGTATATGGCGTACAGCCATATATTATGGCAAGAGTTCGTAAATATCGAGGGAGCGAACAAACGGCGTGAAAATGAAGGAGGGTGGGCTAGCTCGTTAATCATTTCCTTTATGTTTCAGGGCGAGACTTACGAAGATACGCCGAACAAAGACCTCTTGCATGTAAAACATGCCCGAAAGCTTTTATGGGCGCGTATCAAAAACGTTAACGAACTTGCCGCGATCCCTGACAATGTGATGACGATATAATCTGTGACGTGACAGGGTCCGTCACAAGGGTTCGCCTGACCGAGCAGGGTCCGGCAAGGGATCGGAGTCGCTCCCGCGGGGCGGGAGCGCGGCGAGTCCCTTTATCTTAGCGTAATTTGGTCGCGTTGCGGCGCGTAATCCGCACGTTTGTTTTGTGGTTCCGCTCGCGGAATTAAATGCACCGACTTATGACTTTTCGATTCGATAGGAAGATCAAAAAGGCGACTGGAGTGGTGGTTCGCGTAAAAGGAGTTGGAAACTGTGAAGTAGAGGGCGAGCGGAGGAGCAGCGGTAGCAGCGGAACAAGGGCCAGGGCGGAGGCAGGGCAGGAGAACGGAGGAGAAGGAGAGTCGGAGCGGACATACGGGACGAGGCGTAGGGCGCGGGCTTCTCCCGGAGCGACTAGCGCACCTTGAAGATCCCGGGACCCGGGCGAGTGGAGGGTCGCCACCCGGAGGACGCTTCGGTGGGACCCCACTGTGAAAAAGCAAGCCCGCCGACGACATGAGGAGACGATGGAGAAGCGAGCCCTGGCCCGGCCAGCCAGGGAACTCGCGCAAGGAAACGCGCCTGACGAGCGGCAAACAGGACACGGGCGTGTATGGACGAGTCAACGAACTTTTTGGATAAAAGTTATCGACCGTCAGGATCGACCGCCCTTATCGACTGCCCGGGATCGAAGGGTAATAATCGATGAATAATGCTAGGCGCTGGATGGCGCGGAAGCAAAGGGAGGGCCCGACGCTGCGCCGGAAGCGTCCCGGCGACACTGTCTTGTGGGATGTCGAGGCGTGAGGAGCGAGCCCGAGACCCGTTGCCGCGCCGCCCGAGCCTTACCGCCACACGTCGCCCGAGAGCTGCCGCCGGACCCGGGGAGCGAAGCAGGTCGGCAAGAAGAGCGTTCCCGAGAAGGCGACAGGAACTGTAAGACCACCACTCCAGCGCGTCGCGAAAAAGCGAGACCGGGGGCGGCGGCCTCGTGATACCGTCCACGGGAAAGGACGTCGAGCCGTAATTGCGCGACGGCCAAGGTCGCCGGACCGGACGCCGTTGCGATAGCCGCGAGGAGGCTGGCTGCCCCGGGCTCGTCACCCGTTGCGTTCTGTCGGTTAATCCAAGGGGGACGTCTCCCGCCGTCGCATCTCACATGCGGTCGAAGAAGGCGTTCGAGAATTCGCGCGGTAGCGTCATGACCGTTGTCCCGTGGTCGTATTGTCGACCTTCGGGATTCGCGTCCGATTAGCGTGCGCTCATTTATCCCGTCGGGACTGATGAGAAGTACTGTTGCGTCGATTGTCTAACGTGTCGATGTATCGCGTGTTACCTCTATAAATTTGCATAGTAATTCAGCCTGTCTCTATTGTATATTTGCGCTTGTATCGTCGCGTTATAAAACACGTAAAGTTTCTTTGGTAAGGAGCCCGCGCGAATATTCAAGCGATAATTCGGCAGCGATATTATCGTTGTGGGCTCGTTAGTAAATTCCCGTAAGAGAGCGACTATCGCATTCGTGTTATGAGTCGGTTCGTGTATTCGCGGTCGCAGATCCTTGCTTATTTCGAGTTATAATTTCGTTTGAAGATCGCGTAATGATTTAGCTAGGACGGTGAGCGGCATGTCGCTCCTATTCCGTTGTTATTCGTTCTTTCTGTTTTTCTTTTTTGTTTGTATGCGAGTCGTAACGCCGTTTTCGTGTTTGAAATATACATTCTATTACCAACATTATCTTTGATGCTCTCATGATTTGCGAAGCGCTGACCTCTCCTTTCGTCCCGAACCGCGCATTGGATAATTAATTTGAGTTCCGTATACCGTATTGTGTGGCACGGACGGCCGTGCCTGGCGCCCAATTACTTTTTACGTACTGTCTTGGTTTTCGCGGTATATTAGACGTGTCGAGATCAAATCTGGTCGGACCTCCGCGGGGTCAGGCGGACCCGCGGAAATTCCCGTCGCAGAATTTTTGGCGCCCAACGTGGGGCGACCGCCTTAAAGTTTTGAGTAATCGCTCGGGATTTTTGTGTGTCGGCTTTGAAAATAAGTTCGCGTAAATTCTTTTGATGCTTTCTGGCCTACGACCTTGAGAGATTTTCGTGCTCGGGACGGGAGAGCTAGCGTTCGCAAATGAAATTTATTTGTAGTTAGTGTGTGCATGTTATCGTTAAGATTTTACATATTCTGTGCATGTATTCTTTATTTTGCTACTTTCTTGTGCCTTTCTTTTAATATGTACCCCCGATTTTATTATGTTTCCCCTGATTTCTTTGCTATTATCATGTTGTGTGCCCGAAATTAAGTGCGTGCTCTAAATGACACCTAATTGCTCGATCTCGCCAATTCTTTCTGCGCGCTATGTTTCCCGTTGAAATAACTTCCCACCCGACTGCGTAATTGCGCAGGGGAGGGAACCTTGGAATTTGGTGCCGCTTCGCGAGTGGAAAATTTTTTTTTATTGGGCCTCTTGTTTCGCGATTGGACATTTCGGGTTGGGCAAGCGGGAAAAGCTGCATTGGATCGAGAATGAACCGTATATATATTTTTTTTTTTGGCTTCTCTCTCGCTCGCTGCGTTTCTTTTCGCAATCAGATGTACAGGGTTGGTGGAAATCGAGGGATTTGCCTTCGTCCGGGAGTGACTGATTTTCTTTTCTTTTCTTCCCTTTAATTACTGTGTTTCTTTCCCCTTCTTGGCAACCGCTGGCTCGCTTGTTCTTTTCGCACGCTTAACACTAGCACTGTGTCGAGGGAGCGTTATAAATCGTGAACGTTCGGGACAAGAGAGTTGAGGAGAATTCCAGGGCGGACGAATCAAATGCGTGTGATAATTCGATCCGCGCTTTTACTTTCTATTTGCTCGGCCTGTTTTGGAGTTTATTTGCTTGCGAACGACGTTTCTCGGGGAATAAACATGTTTTGAGTTTGCGTGGTTGTTTGCGGGACTTTTGAATTCGGAAGAACGTCTGGATGTTTCTAGCCCGCTAATTGACCTTTCTGTGCACGCGCGGCCTTAGTGAGACTAAGATTACTAGTTATAAATATTTAGGCGAGACAACGGCTATCGGGTGGGAAAATTTGAAACGAATAGAGTGAATAGAGGCAAGCGATCGGTGAATCCCGGGCTTTCGTGCCGCGGGAGTGAGATTAGGGATCGGGAGCGCGGGTTGGAGTTTTGACGGTCGGATTTTGCTGCCGCGACGGTGCCGCAAGTGAAAAGCGGAATGGAGGAGGAAAACCCGGACGCGTGGATTCATCAGCTGACGCTCGACGAGCTGAGGCAAAACCTCGAAAATCGCGGGTTGAGCGCGCAGGGCATACTGCCGGTATTGCGTAAACGACTCTTAAAGTACGAGGCCGAAGTGAGGGGGGCTGAAATGCTTTCCTCAGAGTCGAGCGCGGGCGAGGAGGATCCAGACCCTCCGATTGCCACGCTGGCGATGCCGAAGGAGGCGATACACTCCTCGGGAGGAGGGAAAGGAGCCATACCGCGCCGGCAATTATCGGGAGTGCCGCTAAAAACTGCGTGGGAGGAAAACAGAATGCGGGGGGGAATTCCGGCAAGGTACGCCGAATATCCCGCGTATCCGCGAGATCGGAGAACAAATCCGCGCGCGTCCACCACCGAGGCGTATAACTTAATGCGCAAGTGGAACTTACACTTCTCGGGTAAGCGCGGCAGTGACGCGGAGGCCTTCTTACTACGTATTAAGGAAGCCCGCGCCATAGTTCCCATCGCCGACGCGGATCTCTTTAAATGTTTGCCATTATTTTTATCGGAGGTCGCGTTGTACTGGGTGCGATTAGAGGGGGGTTCGTGGCGCACATGGGAGGAGTTCGAGGCCGCATGGAGAGCGCGATTTGGGGATCCCGATTATCAGTACGCGCTCCGCGATGAAGTGTTGCGAAGGACACAGGGCGAATACGAAACGGCCGCGGATTACCTTACGTGTTTACGCGCATTGTTGAGCCGCATGAGCCCGCCCTGGCCGCTGCAGGAACAACTTAGTCTCGCACATCGGAATATGTTACCGCGATTGCAGATCACCATTAAAAGATATGATTTTACGGATTTCCGCTCGCTGGAAGATCTCGCGACGCGAGTCGAACGCAGTTATCTCGCGGATCAATCGTACCGACCACCGCTGCCGCCGGAACAGTCATTATTCCCAGACTTAGCTTATCACGCGCCGAAAAATAAGGCGAAATCGGCCGCGACAGTCGCGACGGTGGGAACGCCGGATACTTCCAAGAAAGAGAAACGAAAAGCGAAAGCGGGAGGGGCGCAAATCGCCGTTAACAATATGATCGCGACGGCCGCGCCGGAGTCAACACCCAGTGTAGTAACCGCGGTAATATCGGCCGCGGGAAATCAGACGAAGTGCTGGAATTGCGAGAAGCTGGGACATCGCGCGAGAGAGTGTACCGAGGCGCGCCGCGTACATTGCTACCGCTGCGGGAAGCGGGAGGTCACGGTGAGGACCTGTCCGACGTGCTCGGGAAACGCGATCGGGAGCCAGTAGAGGGGGTCCCTACGGCTCCAAGGGAAGAAGAGGCCCCGTCCGTGGAAGACTGCGCTGAGTCGTACGTGACATTCGAGAAGGGGGAATTACCGCCCTTATATTACTTCACGATCCTTATAAGCGGACGACCTCTTAAAGCATTAGTAGATTCGGGTTCAAATCGAACACTTTTCGGGAGGGAAGGCATTAAACTAATTAACGAATTGCAATTACCGACAAGAGGGAGCAGAAACGCCCGCATAAGAACAGCCAACGGTCAAATCGCGCAGATCGCGGAGGAAATTGAATTAACAGTAACCCTGGAAAGCCGAGATCGCGAAATTACCGTCGGATTACTACCAAATCTAGCTGTGTCGTGTATAGTAGGAATAGACTTTTTGACAAAATTTAAGATTACGTTGAATTTCGCGGAGACGAAATGGAATTTCGCGGACGTGCCGCATATACAGTACAGCTTCCGGGAGGAGTCGGAATCGCGCGTTTGCTGTGGCCTATCGGATTTAACAGCCGACCAGGAAAAATTATTAAAATTTTTTTTACAAACGCTGCCGAAGCCTCCCGATACTCCCGGTACGACTAGCCTCACGGAACATAAGATAGACGTGGGGGAGAACGCGCCGATAAGACAACGGTGTTATTTAGTCTCGCCAAAGGTACAAAGTGCCATACGGGAGGAGGTGGATAAGATGCTCGCGGCGGGAATAATAGAGCCATCACACAGTGAGTGGGCGAGTCCCATAGTAATGGTCAAAAAGCCGAACGGCAAATATAGATTTTGCTTGGATTTTCGTAAGGTCAACAACGTATCAAAGAAAGATGCATATCCGCTTCCGAACATGACCGGCATATTAGATAAACTACGTTCCGCGAAGTATATTTCGACTTTAGATCTTAGTCAAGCATATTTCCAGATACCGCTGGAAAAGAAAAGCCGCGAAATTACCGCTTTTAGTGTGCCCGGGAAGGGACACTACCACTTCACGCGAATGCCGTACGGGTTGACGGGGGCACCGGCCACGTTTCAAAGATTGCTGGATCGGCTGATTGGCCCGGAAATGGAACCATTCGCGTTCGCGTATTTGGACGATATAGTTATCGCTACGTCAACCTTCGACGAACATATGTCATGGTTAAAGAAAGTACTGAGTAAAATCACGGCGGCTGGGTTAACGATCAACCCCGAAAAGTGCGAATTCTGCCAGTCGCAGGTACGGTACCTAGGCTTTATCGTACAGAAGGGAGGTCTTGCGGTAGATCCCGAAAAGACACGACCAGTTCTAGAGTATCCTGCTCCGCAAAACTTAAAACAACTACGTCGATTTTTGGGCATGTCATCGTGGTACCGCAGATTTATTCCGCAGTTCGCGACACTTAGTGAGCCGTTGACGCGCCTTTTGAAGAAAGGCAAGCGCTGGGGGTGGGGGGATGAGCAGGATCGCGCCTTTGAACAGATCCGCGCGCATCTGACAACGGCTCCCACGCTAATCTGTCCAGACTTTGAAAAGTCATTCACGCTACAGACGGACGCGAGCTCGGTGGGATTGGGAGCGGTACTCGTACAGGAGGTCGAGGGGAGTGAGCGTGTAATAGCGTACGCGAGTCGTGCCCTGTCGGACCCAGAGACGAGATACTCGGTTACTGAGCAAGAGTGCTTGGCCGTCGTGTGGGCCATTCAGAAATTTCGACCTTATCTGGAGGGATACAAATTCACGGTTATTACCGATCACAGTAGCTTGCGTTGGCTACACAATTTGAAAAATCCGACCGGCAGATTAGCGAGATGGGCGCTAGAACTCCTCGAATACGATTACGAGATAGTGCACAGAAAGGGCGCGTTACATCATGTGCCGGATGCACTCTCGCGCATGTATGAGAGGGAGGGAGAGAACGAAACAGAGGCGGTAACGAATTTGGCGGAAATCGTCGAGAGAGATCTAGATACGAACGATGCGTGGTACCGGAAAAGAGTAGCGGAAGTGATAAAAACGCCGAAAAGATACGCACATTGGCGGTGGGTTGACGAACGATTGTACTTCTTACGCCCAAAACCAGTCATCTCTGAGATCGTGGAAGATCTCGATCGATGGAAACTGGTATTACCGCGCGAAAAACGGATCGAAGCTTTGCGGGAGGCACATGACGTGCCGACAGCGGGACATTTGGGAGTCGAAAAGACGTATCAACGTCTCGCGGTGCGATATTACTGGCCGAATTTATTCCGTGACGTCGCGAAATACATCAGAGTTTGTGAAGTGTGTCAACGCACAAAAGTAGAGCAACATAGTCCCGCCGGATTAATGGGCCGGCGAATAATCGAGGGACCGTGGACGGCTGTAGCTGCCGATATCGTCGGACCGTTACCGCGAAGCAAGGCAGGCTACCAATATATCTTAGTGATACAAGACCTGTTTACTAAATGGGTCGAGTGTAGAGCCCTGAGAGCCGCGACGGGACCAAAAATAAAAGAAGCTCTCGAGGAACTAATCATCTCGCGATGGGGTACGCCAAAGGTGCTCTTGACGGATAACGGAACAGAATTCATCAATAAAGTAATGAAAGGCTTCGCGACGGCGAATAAAATCGAGCACACGACCGTACCGCCGTATCACCCGCAGGCTAATCCCGTGGAGCGGGTAAATAGAATATTGAAAACCATGATTGTCGCGTTTATCGAGAAGGATCATCGGGAATGGGATGTTCATCTAGCAAGCTTTCGGTTTGCATATAATACCGCGCATCATTCCTCGTTAGGAACTTCCCCCGCCTTCTTGAACTTGGGGCGAGAATTGACACCTCCGAGTGTGGTGAGCGAGCGGGAGTGCGGGGAGGTAGAGATCGAGAATCGCGAGCCGGGGGAATGGTCGGAGAGAATGAGAGAGATGAGCGTCGTGCGGGAATGGGTGCGCGAGAACTTGGAGTTGGCCAACCAACGGCAGGCGCGACAGTATAACCTGCGCCGCCGCCCGAGGAAATTTAAAGTTGGAGATCTCGTGTGGAAACGCCAACACGTTTTATCCTCAGCTGCACAAAATGTTGCGGCAAAATTGGCACCTAAATTCCAGGGTCCCCTACGAATCTCGCGAGTAATATCCCCCCTGACCTATGAGGTCGAACGCACCAACGGGAGTCCCGGAGGCAAAGTCCATATTCAGGACCTAAAACCTCACTATTCCCCGTAGCAGTGCCCTATCCCGCTGAGAAAATGGAAGGGTCCGAGGAGAGAGATCAATGGACCCGGTTTTGCCGCAGACATGCGGTCATATGCCGGATCGTTGAGGAGGAGGACCCAGCCTTTTGGAGGGACCTTTTTGAGACCGCCAGGGAGATGGGCGCGGAACGGCTGGCGGACTGGGTGCGACGGGAGGGGATCCCCGCCATCCGCGACGTCGCCGTACAGACGGACTCGCGAGTCCTGCTACGTGCCGCCAGAGCAGACCTGCCGCTGGAGGTCGTGGAGGAAGAGGAAGATGGGCCCTCGGCAGGCGAACCCGCGCCGGAGCGGGCTGCGCTCGCGATACAAGGCGGAGACCGGGAGGAAGGCGAGTCGTCAGCGTCGGGAGAGGCCGCGCCGGTGGCGCCGGGGCCGCTGCCGTTGATGGCGCTCACGGTCGCGATGCCCCGGGAGGCCCTACGAGAGCCTCCCCCACGTCCCAGGCGGGGTTGTTGGAGCTGCGGAACCCTGGGACACCGATATGCGGAGTGCCCTCGCCCTCGTCAGACCCGCTTTTGCTACGGGTGCGGGGCAGAGAGAGTGACGCTGGCGGAGTGCCCACGGTGCAGGCCGGTCTACCACATCGAGGGACCATACCCGGGCTTCCGCGGACCCCGGGATCGGAGCCGCCCGGCGCCGTCTGGAGCAACGCGGTCGACGCGGGAACGGCGACGAGACTCTGCGAGCTCGGGGAGCTCTGAAGGGGACTCGGAGGGGGACCAATTTACCGAGTTCCCCGAGATTGTATGAATGGTGTGACCCGTAACGCATTGGCCGACGCGACGGTTCGCGGGAGAACCGCGGGGAACGAGAGAGAAAGAGAGGGAGTAGTCTTTTTTATATATAATTTTTTTTTTGTTTGTTCGGTGTGATAACCTTGAGATAGGTATTAGGCCATAGAACGGAGTTTTTTTTTTTTGTGTGCGTTTTTTTTGTTGTTTGTATTTTTTTTTGGGCTGAATTTCGGTTCTTTTTGATCCCTCTATTACTAGTATCGTTAGGCCTCATGAGAGTACCTTGTTTTTTTTTGTGTTTATTGTTTTTTTTTGTTGCCTCGTCCCGCTGTCCCCCGCCTCCCGCGCGGGCGGAGCTCCATGTACACCTATATATCTATTTCTTATTTTTGTTTGCGTTTTATTGCTTTTTCGTATTTCCGTGGGGGTTGCTTTCCGCCACTCCCTGTTTTCCCCGTAGCGGGGGACCCCCATGTCAATGACCGAGAGTATTGTCGGGAAGTTGGTTTAAAATAAAGATGCGTTATCTTATGGTAAATTTTTTTTTGTGGTCACTGCCTGAACCGCCCTTCCCCTTCCCCGGTGGCGCTGGATTTTCGAGTACTGACGGGGGGGATTCGAGACCGAGGAAAAGTGGTCCGATGACCGCGAGGACGAGGTCGGCGCGGGTTCTCGAGGGGTGAGCCGGGGACCGCGATACCGTCGCCGATGCGGGCGGACTGGCCCGATCGGAGCGCGGGAGTGGTGGTCACGGGCGGTGTGGCAACTAGGACCGGTTCGGTCCTCCCCTGGGAGGGGGGAGTTGTGACGTGACAGGGTCCGTCACAAGGGTTCGCCTGACCGAGCAGGGTCCGGCAAGGGATCGGAGTCGCTCCCGCGGGGCGGGAGCGCGGCGAGTCCCTTTATCTTAGCGTAATTTGGTCGCGTTGCGGCGCGTAATCCGCACGTTTGTTTTGTGGTTCCGCTCGCGGAATTAAATGCACCGACTTATGACTTTTCGATTCGATAGGAAGATCAAAAAGGCGACTGGAGTGGTGGTTCGCGTAAAAGGAGTTGGAAACTGTGAAGTAGAGGGCGAGCGGAGGAGCAGCGGTAGCAGCGGAACAAGGGCCAGGGCGGAGGCAGGGCAGGAGAACGGAGGAGAAGGAGAGTCGGAGCGGACATACGGGACGAGGCGTAGGGCGCGGGCTTCTCCCGGAGCGACTAGCGCACCTTGAAGATCCCGGGACCCGGGCGAGTGGAGGGTCGCCACCCGGAGGACGCTTCGGTGGGACCCCACTGTGAAAAAGCAAGCCCGCCGACGACATGAGGAGACGATGGAGAAGCGAGCCCTGGCCCGGCCAGCCAGGGAACTCGCGCAAGGAAACGCGCCTGACGAGCGGCAAACAGGACACGGGCGTGTATGGACGAGTCAACGAACTTTTTGGATAAAAGTTATCGACCGTCAGGATCGACCGCCCTTATCGACTGCCCGGGATCGAAGGGTAATAATCGATGAATAATGCTAGGCGCTGGATGGCGCGGAAGCAAAGGGAGGGCCCGACGCTGCGCCGGAAGCGTCCCGGCGACACTGTCTTGTGGGATGTCGAGGCGTGAGGAGCGAGCCCGAGACCCGTTGCCGCGCCGCCCGAGCCTTACCGCCACACGTCGCCCGAGAGCTGCCGCCGGACCCGGGGAGCGAAGCAGGTCGGCAAGAAGAGCGTTCCCGAGAAGGCGACAGGAACTGTAAGACCACCACTCCAGCGCGTCGCGAAAAAGCGAGACCGGGGGCGGCGGCCTCGTGATACCGTCCACGGGAAAGGACGTCGAGCCGTAATTGCGCGACGGCCAAGGTCGCCGGACCGGACGCCGTTGCGATAGCCGCGAGGAGGCTGGCTGCCCCGGGCTCGTCACCCGTTGCGTTCTGTCGGTTAATCCAAGGGGGACGTCTCCCGCCGTCGCATCTCACATGCGGTCGAAGAAGGCGTTCGAGAATTCGCGCGGTAGCGTCATGACCGTTGTCCCGTGGTCGTATTGTCGACCTTCGGGATTCGCGTCCGATTAGCGTGCGCTCATTTATCCCGTCGGGACTGATGAGAAGTACTGTTGCGTCGATTGTCTAACGTGTCGATGTATCGCGTGTTACCTCTATAAATTTGCATAGTAATTCAGCCTGTCTCTATTGTATATTTGCGCTTGTATCGTCGCGTTATAAAACACGTAAAGTTTCTTTGGTAAGGAGCCCGCGCGAATATTCAAGCGATAATTCGGCAGCGATATTATCGTTGTGGGCTCGTTAGTAAATTCCCGTAAGAGAGCGACTATCGCATTCGTGTTATGAGTCGGTTCGTGTATTCGCGGTCGCAGATCCTTGCTTATTTCGAGTTATAATTTCGTTTGAAGATCGCGTAATGATTTAGCTAGGACGGTGAGCGGCATGTCGCTCCTATTCCGTTGTTATTCGTTCTTTCTGTTTTTCTTTTTTGTTTGTATGCGAGTCGTAACGCCGTTTTCGTGTTTGAAATATACATTCTATTACCAACATTATCTTTGATGCTCTCATGATTTGCGAAGCGCTGACCTCTCCTTTCGTCCCGAACCGCGCATTGGATAATTAATTTGAGTTCCGTATACCGTATTGTGTGGCACGGACGGCCGTGCCTGGCGCCCAATTACTTTTTACGTACTGTCTTGGTTTTCGCGGTATATTAGACGTGTCGAGATCAAATCTGGTCGGACCTCCGCGGGGTCAGGCGGACCCGCGGAAATTCCCGTCGCAAATCTTTCGAGAAATATTGACGTAGAGCGACGCATTCTCCACGTTTTCGGATCTGTCACCGCTTTATCACCGCCCGGTATCGCAATTTCGGAGAATCCCTTCCGACCGCAATGCCCGACCGCCACTCGGGCTGACTTATCGCGCAGGCGGTGATAAAAAAAAGTTGCCAGATACACACCGGGCGGGCGGGTGTGCAGACTCGGGCGATGAAGACTAAGCGTGGCCGTTCCTATATCCCACTAATTTACGCTGCCCCCGCCGCAGAATTTTCGTGCTCGGTAATGGCGGGTAACCACGATCCTTCGTCTAGGCGACGTTCGCGCAATTATTCACCCACGCACGGGGATGATCCGGCGAACCGTCAAGGGCAGTAGCCAGGGTGCGAGAGGGAAGCAATATTAATTGGCTCGTTTATTGCGACGTGGGTGGCCGCGGGCGCTTGGTTTCTACGTCAACTTTCAGTCCGGGAGTTAGGTGGCTCACGTTGTAAGGGTTGCCGGGGTAATCTGGCGCACGACGTGCCGCAGTAAATCACCGCTAGCCTTCCGCTCCGCGCGCGCGCTCGCGCTCGCGCCACTCAACCACCCTTTTTACCTTCGCCTCTTGCTTCCTCTGTTCCTCGCCTCGAGAAGCGGTCCTGTTTTTCTTCCTCGGCCGCTGCTGTTCGAATTGCGACCGTCGCGGCCGTTTATCGCTTCCGAAGGTAAATTTCGCCGATTAGAGCTTATACCGTAATCCCGCTTTGAACAACTCCCACTTTCTCGGCCGCTCAACAAGTACGGCGCTCTCCAAGCTCTATATTTCGCAGTCGTGATGGTCGTTCAATTTCTCCTCCGAGAATCTCCGAGCCAGTTCTGTCTGTCTCTACGTTGCGACATACGTACGCGGAGAATCGGCTCTCTTCATGCCCGAAAGGATACTTGGCGTTCCCTCGCGCGAGAGAATCGCGCTCTTTATCGTACAATTGTGTTCCCCTCCTCTCCCTTCTCCTCCCCCTCCGTTCTCCACCCCTCACGCATTCGTTTTACACGAATGGCAGCGCAGCTACATCTTAAACGCATTCTGGAAATTGGCCGCGATATCGACGCCAATTTATCGTCGTGGAACGCGGAACGCCTGGCGGGAGTTACGCGGCTGGCTTGGCGAGCGGATCCGGCCTGCGAACCCGCTTGTCGTCGCTACAGTAATGCTCGGTACTAGCGGGCGCGAACATTTGAATAATTCGGCCGTTTACAGGCGGACTTACAGCGATGCCCGTGCGCATACACCAAGATTATGGCCGCTACTTACTGCGTCCGTGGCGATCTTCGGGAAACGCAGGGAGAAAGGGGGACGACGGAAAAAGAAGACGAAGAGGAAGAAGAAGGAGAAGAGGAGGAAGAGGAAAGAAAGGAGGAGATCTCTCTCTCGTGTCCGTTTTCGTGTACCGTGAAAGTGGACGTGCTTTTTTCGACGCGCCGAGTCTCGCGGGGTTGCTTTATGGCGATCGTTTGCGCGCGGCAAATGGCACAGAAACGAGATCGAATGCTACCGCTCGGTGAACCGTCAGGATTGAAATATGATCGAGGGGATGGGCCGGGAGGGGGAGGGCAAAAAGGGGTGCGGCGAATGGTGTTATGGGTCCATTTTATATAAGTGATACGTAAACGTAATTTTATTCGGGAGATTGGAGAGGGATCGATCACCCGGGAGTTTATTATTCCGCGCTGATGTTACCGTGGCAAAACACACACACACACACACACACACACACATACTCGGTGTACCCCGAAACTTCACGGCGCGATGTCGTTTGCAAGGCGAAGATATTAACGTCGGACGTGCCGCGAGATCATTACATCGTTTTTAGCCGGGGCGATACGTATGGGCGCACGTGTGCCCGGCGTATGTTTGTGCAATATGTAAAATTATGAAAATTTATATCCTCGTTTCGCGGCGGAAACAAGAAGTTATGAATCGAAGCGCATAAGAAGATCCGCGGTAGGAATAAAATTAGGCCGCGGGCACCGAGATGGATGGTATGCTCACTCCATAGGTATTTATCTTATGCAAATCGCGCATTGGCGTAGCACGCGAATCGCCGCCCCGGACGCGACGGCCCGGGAGTTTCGCCACGCGGGAGTTTTTGCCGCCGACTGACACAGTTTTGTCACGATGAATTTACATTCAGATGGTGCTATCTAATCCGCAGTAAGTTAAAAAATTTACGGCTTTCGGTAAATCACTGCGCGGCACCGACCCCTGGTTTAGCTCCCGCGGGCGGTACAGTCCTGTGCGCCTGAATTGTTTATGGTCCTGCCATAAAACAATGATATGAGAGATTATAACTCAGCGTACGGTGAAGTTCCTTGTGCATGAGACATACTCTCGCATTTTCATCCGCTCGCGCGGAGTTACGGCACGTCCATTTGTCAGAGACGGTTAGCGCCTACGCCTCCCCGCGGACTGCGCGTTGATCCGGCGAAACAATACATTTTTAATATCAATAATTTCGGGTCCCGCTCTCTCGCGATATCCCGCGAGATATTTCCTCGCAGGAAAATCTTTGATGGTGTGGTTTAATATTTTATATTTTATTTTGCGTGTCTCTCCTGTCGTTTGCTGAATATTTAAGGGATGGCTGATATAAAATAAGCTAAATGTATTGCTATCGCGGTTTATTTTTCGACTGTCGCCGCGCCAATTTTACGGAAGCGTCATGCAGTATTTACACGTGTGTTAAGAAAAAAAAAAAATAGGGATGCACGCGCGCGAAAAGTAATATTAAATATAAACATCAATCATTTCACACAGGTATCAATGTAAGGTTCATACATCCATAAATGATAGGTGTCCGCATGAAGGATATTCAATTTCCTGTGTCGTATGCAACGTTATATCGATCAACTATACATCCAACAAAGCCCTCGAAACGTACTCCTATATTTCGTAAACTTCGACATATTTTTTATGTGAAAAATATTCCACAGCACACAGCGTGTTTTGCACAATATGAAAACCGTTTGACGAACTTGTCTCAGTAACTAAATTTATATTTTTGCAAATACACCGACGTTTTCGATAGCACCGCACACCTTTACAAACGCTCGGTGACGTTAAATAATTAAAATTCTTTAACGTCGCACGTATATATGGCTTTCGCATTGTCCGCAATTTTTTCCCCCGATATTCTTTATGCCGACGTTGTTACGCCACTGAGTCGTAATTTACCCGGAGCGTTTATGGCATTGTTGTGAAGCAGTGCCTGGCGTCGTCTTATAAAACCAATTTCGCGGGTATTATGCAAGCTGTCAGTCCCGTAGGTGAGTTATGGCAAACGTAGCCTGCAGCACAAACATGTATTATCGTCTACCAGCGATCCTTATATTTACATCAACAACATTCGCGTTGTAATTTGAAATTACTGCTTCTTGTCTCCGGCATAACATATGTTATCAATCCGTTTTCCATGCGCACATATTGCCACAAGGATATCTCGATTTATTGCGCGTACACTTACTTAAGTTTCATAATAAAATTATATATAAACCGCAGCACTCTTGACATCTTGATTAAAAGAATGAATATTAATGAAACTTTGGATTTTGCGAAACTTTGTGCGATTGTAGCCCTAATGGTCGTCGCTCATAATTTACGGCAATGTAGATTTTATGGGACGTAATTCTCGCGTGTGCGCGAACGCGAAACGACATTTGTGCGATGAAGAAAACGCGAGCATATCTACGAAATTCTCTTATCCGCGCGTGAGCCAAGTCCATTATCCCTGTTCATGGATGGATTCATAAGCGTACAAGAGTAGGATAGATAGGCGGAGGTTAGCCCGATCGTTTTCTTAGATCGATTGGTCAATAAACCAGGGCTGCACACTACTCACAACGGCGACCGGACGAGCAGTATCTGAACGTGTTTAACTCCATTGGAATATACGACGCTATATCCGGAATTTCGTTCCAGACCGTTAAGACACTAGATTCCACTTTATCGGCACTGTAATGGTTATATAGCCGTTAAAGTTGCCCCTCATACAACTTTTCCAATCTTATCTTCATGTATGGGTTCCCCACTTCTCACCCCCCCTGGCTCCACCCCGTCTCCCCGGTTCCGCCATCCTCCGTCCTCTCTCTCCATCCGCGAGGAAAAGCGGAAAGGATTTAGTTAAATTGGACTGCATGCGAGGAGTCGTCGGTGAGATTTGTACCAACATCAGAGAGCGCTGACCGTTGTAAAAGTGTTCCTGCGCGGGGGGCGCGGGCGTGGGCAGGGCGAGGGATCGAACGCCGTAGGGGGAGACGGAAGAAGAAACGTCTTTCACCTTTCTTTCTATTTGGAGTTGCCATTGAGCGCGCCGGTGACCAGGTTGTCAATACGTGCTTCGCATCCGAGTACGGCTCCCCTACCTATCTACCTTCAACGGCAGAACTCGAGATTGTATGGTATTTCTTGTTGGATTGTTGGAATCTGCCTAAGTCGATTCGTTCCCCGAGCAGCTCCTTTTAAACTGGTAACTTCGATTCTTACCGTTTACCGATATTCGCACATTTATTGATATTCAAGACTAAATCGGTTGCGGAATAATGCGGTTGGCGCGTCGTATCCAACTTTTTGGAATGGCCTCTTTATGTTTTAATTCAGTGGATGATTTTTCAAATTTTTAATGCATATATTGCCTTTGTTATATTTTTTAATGTGAAAAAAGAGAGCTAGACTGATAAGAGTATTATATTTTAAGAAATAAAAGTGATATAATTGTAATAGAAAAGCACTGATATTTTGTTTTTAAAGTTATCCTTTAGCTAAAAATAAAATTTATAATACATATATATATTAGAGACTGACTCTCATCAGGTGGTGTATTACATTTTTTTATAATACAGTTTTTAACCTTTAAGAAAATAACGTTCTTCTAAGGCATATGAAAATCGAACTTTAAAAAATTGGATGCAAAAATCGACTATTTTATTATATAAAAATTATAAAATATTACAATTATAGTATTATGTTTAAATAAATAATTCAATAATATATTAAATCGTTCAATATAATATATATTTATTAAAAATTTAACATTTAAATATAGATATAATTATTTAATAAAAATAAAAATCTGTGGCAGAGAAACAAAACTTTTGAATTTCAAAAACTCGATATAATTTAATATTTATAAATAAACAGGAAAAATATAAATTATGAATTTTTAATTAACTAAACAGATCGCGGTCATATATTAATTTTGAGTGCAATATTTAATTTCTGAGAAATAGAGGTACGTCTCTTTAAGAGGTCAGATGCCTTTCCTCTATAATAATAAAGATTGTTTAAAATTGCACTACGCTTCACTTTGTATTATTCACTTAGCTCTTATTTTAGTCGTACGCAGCAATTATATCATAAAATCGCAACTCACGTTCTACAATAGTTATTATTTGTATTTTGCGTGTTGCACGCGAGCTGCGCAATCATTCTCTCTCTCTGAGGCGTAAACCGAAAGGAATCAACCGAGCGTAAATTAGAATCCCTCACATCGATCCAGTTCAAACGCGCGTTATCGGATGCGGACGCAAACGCGTGGCGATCTGATTCAAAACTCAAATAACACACTTTTAATCGCAGCAACATCTGCCTATATCTGTTATTTTATACGCTGCCCACGTGCGAAAGCGGAATCCTATTTTAAATATCGTTACACACGTGCCGGCTCGCGTACAGTGAATTTGCCAAACGCTGAGCGTTATTACTATCCTGTGCCAAGGCGAAGACAATTCCACGGAGTCGATTACGGCCAGTTGATGTATCTAACAGCCAATTTCATAATCACCCGTTAGTGTTAGTGCTAAAGGACCATTACTGGATCACGAAGCGTGGCCGTAATAAGAATCAATTTTACAAGTAATTTAGATATATATGTAAGAAAAGTACACAGGCGCTAAGTATATAAAAAGACGCGCATAAAAATGTATCGTTTAAATTTTCCTTTTAGATGCAAATTATGTACAACATGAGATTATGTTTAGCGTTACAATAAAAATTGATGTTATGTAATGTCGTTATTTTGATTGACGAGACTAATCATCTATTTTGCGACTAATGACTTGTTTATGGAAGCTTCTTAGATCGCGAATCAATCTTATCCTTCATAGACACCGCTAAACTAGGTGGATAAGAGCAACGGCGGAATGCGAAGGCAACCGTCCGGCGAGTCCGGGGCAACGTGTCGCGACTAATGGGGTGAAAATCACTTAACCCCTCGTCAGTGCGCCCCCGAACAGCGCGTTATTCAATTCGCGCTTAAGCCAACGATAATAACATCAGCCGCTAGCAGGCGGCGCGCGAAGTCGAGGGCTGACGTAGCGTTGAAGATTTACGGGCGCCGGCCGGGGCATGCATCCTGTATGAATGGCGGGGCAGCTTGTAATAATTCAACTCCGCGGCCACACCTCGGCCACTTCCCGTCTGCAGTCTGGCAGGGCACGACCACCGAGCGGACTGCTGTGCTCCGCTGCGGAGGGATTTCCGGTAGCTGCGCGGTCGACATCTCTCCTCCTCTTCCTCCTCGCCGTCCACCCCCTTCCCTCCACCCCGTCGCTCTCTCTCGCGCTCGCGGGTGAAACGACACCCGCGCACACGTACACACATGCACACATTTCCCACCCTCCCTCCGTCTCGCTCTCTCGCTCTCTCACCCCGTTTCTATTTCCTTCCCTTTTGCCCTCTCCTTCTCTTCGCTACATCCACGCCCTCCCCCTCCCCCCGACAGCCACCCTTAGCCAAGAGAGAGCCCGAGCCGAGAGAGCGAAGAGCTCTGATATATCGGCCGCACACATTGCACTGGATGGAACGCAATATGTCCGCCGAGAAAGGCAATAACCATTAGGTCCCGAGAAAACTGCCCCATTTCAAACGACACGAACGGTCGAATATCAGGAAATTTATATCTGGTAGCCTCTCTCCCGCCCCTCCTCTTCGCTCCCCCCCCCGCCCCCCTCCGTCCCCGTCCGCCCACCTTCGTTCCCTTCGGCGAACCCGGAGTGCGAGTCGTGGAGATCGAGCTGGCGTTGGAGACTTCTAGACATACCGCGTGCAGAGTGGAAGAGTGGTTATAAACGTGCGGGCAACTCGCCGCGGAGGGTCGGGCAAACTTTGGCGAGGACGCGAGGAGGGTGGCTGCTGGTGGTGGTACGAGGATCGCTCGCTCGCTCGCCTCGCGCTACGCTGCGCTTTATACGATCGGATATGAAGTGGCGGTCACGTGCTCGTGGCCAGCCGACGACATTACCCACTCGGTTACACGAGCCTCGATCGACTATACCGGGGAGGGTTCTCCAGACATCGGTCGGACCATTTGATCGCCCGAGCATTTTGGGACCGAGATTATGGCGACCGGGCGACGAGGGTTACGACGTTCTTTTTTTAACGCCGCACTGACGTGCCTGAAGATTAAGTTTGTGAACTTCCGAGGATTAGATTTGGTTAATTCGCTCGTTTGATTTACTTAGAGAGAGGAAAAAAAAAGATAAAA
Source organism: Tetramorium bicarinatum (assembly GCA_928718305.1). NCBI lineage: Eukaryota > Metazoa > Arthropoda > Insecta > Hymenoptera > Formicidae > Tetramorium > Tetramorium bicarinatum. The sequence continues at coordinate 13,116,422 of OV788328.1, forward strand.
TTTGTATTCAACGTGAAATGAGAAAGAGGAGAAAATATTGCTGAAAAGTGGTTTAATATTTGCCATCCGATGACGCTATCGCGGAAAGCTTTACGCGCGCGGATTCGTAACGTCTTAAGTTACAGCTCTCAACCGCGAGAGAGGAGAGGGATTCTATTACTCCTATACGATATCGTGATGCAATCTGCGTTTCCGAGGTCCGAATATTTATGTTGTCGATAAAAGATAAACACATTATCCACACGTTATAAACGACGGATTTACGGGCCGGGCTGAAGCGTAGGCGTCGCGCCGTCGACCGCTGGAGAAATATTACACATTGCTCTTGCCGCGCGACGACGGCCGAGAGCTGTCGCGTAACAAATGTCTGCGCCCGACACTCATAAACTAGACTCATACTAAAAGCCTTCGTCGTCCTTGCCCGCTCTGTGTATTTTCGTTGCGCGCGTAAAGAGGATGTTAGATCCACTTTATGCCTGGACTTTGGCCTTATGCATTTCGATTATGCGCGTGTACTTTTCGAAATTTTATAAATATCACATAGACATTGTATAAATATCATTCTATAAATACTTCACTACACACACCTTATTCTCTTTATACACTTGAAATTTGATGAATGCCTTGAAACTGTGTTATTTTCGGGTAGTCTCATATTTATGTAAGCACTTTCTAAAAATGAATCAGTGTATAATCACTAATTATCAGTGTATAACTAGTATCAATAGTACAAATAGTGATAAGTATACTGGTAATTAAAAAAAAAGTGGCTAACTGAATTATTTAGTAAATTTTAGTTTTGAATTCTTGATGCAGTAAAATTAGTGGTGCTCAATCATACTGCGCGTGGCAATAATCACTGTTTATCAGTGAAAAATGAATTCACTGACAAAATCAGTCAAATTTCCACTAATTCATTTTTAGATAGCAAACACTTGATTGTTATACATACCGCAACCCGTAACGTGACAGCTTTCAAATGCGGCGGCAGCCTAGAGGATACGCGCTGGACAAATGGCATTATCCATACAACAGATTTAGAGCGCAACCGAGACCAGAATGGATGCGTGATACCTCGAACGTGATATCTAGACATCATGTTAAGAGGCGAGAATCGACGTGTCCGCGGTACCGTCGTAACCGTCACGCCACGAAGAGAAGCGGAGGGGGAGGGGGCGGCGAGGCTGGCGCAGCGCTGGTCTGCGGACAGAAATTGCTTTTCCCCTATAAGGCGCCATTATCACGCACCATCTTGCTCGAATGGCTCCGTAAAATGCCAAACCGGGGAACTCTCGGTATTGCTGTGTCCAGCGCTGCGGTCAGCTCTGACCGTGGCAAAAACTCCACCGCCACCCTTGGTCTTGACCGCTTCCGTCCCGCCACCCTCGCCGCAACGGTGCGATTGTGCGGCGAAATTGTGGTTGCTCTTTCTCCTCCGTGTCCGTGTTCTCTTCACATCGTCGTCGTCCTTCGCGAACGAGAGAGGGGGGAGGGGGCGCGAGAGCACTTTTCTTCGAGGGTGTCAGAGTATGTGGTGAGAATGTGCGGAGAAAGGAGAGCGTCAGTTGGCGCGCGGAGAAAAAAAGGCGAGAATCCAAAGAAAAGAAGAGAGAGAGAGAGAGAGAGAGAGAGAGAGCGAGAGCGAGAAAAAGAAAGAAAAGAACGGATCAGTGTAATATCTGTGGACAATGCTGTGTACGCCGCGTCCAAACATAACGATGCTACTTTTGCCAAATGATGCTGTTCGTTTAGCTCCCCCGAGACTCGGCGGACATTTCTCGGACGGAATGGTAATAATGTCCTCCTTTGCTCGTAGCACAAAGAATCCCTAACAATCTCGTTATGCGCGTCCGTTGCTTGAGAATCGATATTATCTCTGATTTATTACATTAACAGAAACCGCATTGACTGCCCCGCGATACGACAATTCTGCCCGTTTGCCCTTCTTCGACTATTCTGGAGACTAATGAAGAGTCGACGGAGACGAAACGGCGTTATTTTGCGGCAATACCGCGATTCTATGCAGCCTCACACAAATGTCAGATAGTCCGTGTGCGCGGCATCGTCATGACTATACAATACGAATTCATCCGCACCTCCCGCCGTGCCGCCGTGAATTCCGGCGTGCCACCGTCTTTGTGGGAGACGCAGTCAATATCTATCGCCTTTCACTCCGCGCCACGAGCTGTCTAACTAAAATTAATTACTCGTCTCGCTGTCGTTGCACGAAACATCCTCGAACCCCGCTATTTATAACATTACGGCGCGCTGGCTCCAACTTCAGCTTGCATTGTTGCGGCATACGCATCTTTCAGATAAATCGCAGATCATTTCTCATTTGAAAGCAATTATGGTTCCGATATACACACGTGAAACATCGTTGCAACTTGAAAAAAGATTTGTCATTAATGTCAGAGGGAATAAAAGCCATGTTGCAAATTATCATTGGATTATAAATCACATTATAAATTGTAGATAGTTGTAATAATGTTTATTCCGTATTTGAGCATTATTATCTGCTCGTGCCACTCGATCATACGCTTATAAATGATGTGATATTGGGGCGAGAAACTTTTTGAAATCTCATAAGCTTGCAACAGTAAATTTTACAATCGTCGTCCCTAGCGCTCTCCAACTTCTACCTTTCAAATCCCCCGCACAGTTAGTCTATCTTCGAAAAGCGCCAAATATATATTTCGTTCTACGATGTAGAGGACTAGAGCAGGAAGCAATATCGTTCATGATCGTACGCGAACGAAATCGAAAAACTTTCAATCCTCGAAGGAGCTATCGTTAGAAACTCGATCAATAAGCGCTATATACGTCACAAGATATCGCGTGACAATATAATTGTACCCCTGAGCATTGTACATATACAGTGACGATAGTTTCATCATTATTTAGCGTTTGTAATATTTTTTATGACAGTTTTTTTAAAAATTAATATTTACGGCACATACGTAAGTTTGAAGATCGAGCTTTACGTTTGTGCTCCTCTTCGATGCACTCAGAAGGGAAAAAAGGGGAGTAGAGAACTTTTTAAGGCTTCAGATACCCCTCGAAATAACTTTCTCGTTCCATATTTAAGAATAACATTTCAGAATAACTATCTTTGTTGTTCGAGTTGAAATGAACACCATTTGCATACCGCCGAAAAAAAGCAACGGCGGGTCCATGTTAGTGATGCATGGAAAAAAAAAAGACCCGGCCGCATGTTACGCAGCAGTAAACCGGATCGATGGTCGCCGCGATACGAGCGTCGAGAGATGGAAGCGCTCAGCGTGAATATTGAGACGTTCATTAGCGGTGGGTACGATCGCAGCGTGAGTCGCTAGGCACACGGTGGTGTTACGTGTGGTCACGAGGAGCAAAGGGGATGGGGACCACCATTGATGGGTGATGAAGGGTCGTCCCCTGCGGCGGCCTTTGCAGCGCAACCGTGACGTGTGGCACGGCAGTGGATGATGCACATACCGCTGCCGCGGCCACATGTGATGTCCCCTACCTCTTTCGGTATTCCGATGCCTCGTAAAACGCGGCCTCGGCGTGGCGCGTTCAATATTTTTACCTATTCGCCCCCTATCATTTCTTGCCTTCCATCCCGCGCATTTATTTGCGTTTCCGATCGAAGTCACATTTAACGTCTCGCGTAAATAGACTTGCTGCACTGAAATCGATCAAAAGAATATAGTCAACTCTTTCTTGACTCGTGGGCTAGGGAGGATTTAATGGTAAACAAAAAGCTGAACAAGAAAAAAAAGAATGTTTTATGCTGTGCTGCACTTAAAATGCATGTGAATGTATTTAGCTATAATACATTGAAAAAAATTCTGGTTAAAAACGGGCGAATTAGAAAAATCTTGTAAGATTAATCAAATATTCTAGTTATTATAATGGGAATTCTGGTTATCATAAGTTATAAAGTATTGAGTTCTATTACAATAACCAGAATATTTGATCAATCCTACAAGATTTTTCGATTTGTCCGTTTTTAACTAGAATTTTTTTTCAGCGTATGTATGAAATTTTAATTAAAATAGCCCAAAACGTTGAGCCCAAAAATTCTAATTAAATACAATATTAATATACAAAATGCGGATAATACAAATGCTAGAAAAGAGAATGGGATCAGCGGCTTACATTACCGAATATTTCTCTAGTCTCTCTATAGATTATTTTGTTTTAAAATATTAGATATTTTTCTTTAATTTAGAAAATTAAAATTTTAACACACAGAAAAATATCATTCTACAGACGAGAAAAGCAATTACTTATTTTATTTTGTTTAAGCAATAGTTTTCTTCAACAAAGAATATTTTCTAAATAATAGATTAAGACGTACTCGTCACAATCCCAGAATATGTTTCAAATTAATGTGATGCTTATGATGATTTTATGATAGATTTGCGAATATATAAACTTACCAAATAGAACAAGTATATTTACTCGTAGGTAGTATATATTTTTCAATGTATATCTTGTTCTCTCTTCGGTTCGAATTTGTTCGCTGAAAAAGTTCCGAGTATCCGTTTCGATTCCGTCACCTTTGCATTCAACTTGTCATTCACTTTCACCACGATCTTCATGCTCTTAAACGCTTGCCTGTCCTGTCTTCTCTCCTCTCTTTCTCCGTCTCTCTTTTCGTACGCCACACATCCACCGTTTTCCAGCGAACACTCGCTCGCTCCACATACCGCCTTCGAGGCATCATTAGCCGGCATTGTGCTGGCAACACGCATACCCACTCGAGGTAAGAGTTACCGCGACACCCGCTGCGCCAGCGAGATCTGCGATAGAGTTAATGATGCTGGGACCGCGGCGATTTAACAATAAGCCGCATTATTTACAGTCGGCTCTCGGCTCCATTACCACCGGTTGTCCGCCTCACCTGGCCGTGGCACTCTCCTCGTCTTGCTCGCTGCACTCTTGGCTTCCGTTACCGCCGCTCCTTCTCTCTCTCCTTCTGCCTCGTTCTCTCGACGCCGCTGGCCGCTCGTACGTCTCGGCCCGGCGCGGCGGCTTACATTACTTCACCGCAAATGCCCAAGGAGCGATATTAAACCTTTATAATCAGTCGGCACCTACGCGCCACGAATGTATTTATGCGAGTGGGTATATATTCATTTGTGTCCGCGGAATGATATACGCGAACGTTGGCGCGGTACGAAAGGTAATTGGCAATGTATCCTTTTGTAGAGCGGCATGGATATAAGCTCTCGCCGCGCAGGTGGCGATTGAATTATTTTTGTGGAAAGTCGCCGGCCCGCCCGTGCTCCTGAAACCTCCGGCACCGTCAAAAGCGTAACGTCATAATAATGAAACGCGAAATTATCTGTGATCTTACGACGCGACATTTTACTTTCTGTCGGAATTAACGACGTGACTTTTAATGGGCGTTTTCCAATCGGACCCGTTGATTCCGAAGAGGTGGCTCATTAAGGGACTACCGTAATTATCGGCCCGAGTGTCGATGCAATTGGCGACCTTTGGAGGAACGGGCGCACTCGAGAAAGCAAAGGGGCAGGGCTAACATTTTCAAGAGGGGGGGCGTGAACATCGTTAGCGTAGCCTTTTCGAGTTTCTCGAAAGCTATTAAGTGGAAAATTTGTCGCTCCTAATCTCCGCCGCCATCCTGAAACTACGTTTATAATTTAGAATGCATTTTTTTTCGAGACGACGCGTATATAAACCTAACTTCTCTTTCCGTAAATAAATGAAGCTATTAAAAAAGATATCGTTTGTCGTGGGATATAACCGTGGATCGAGTAATTAGCGATAAAGTATCTGATCGAGTGAACCATATTAAAAACTTTCGCAGGTATCTCGCGATTTTTTATTGCTTTATCTCTCTTATTCTGCACAACAACCTGCATGTGGCATGAGAATCACGTTGATGGTTGGTATTACACGAGGCGCGGGGGCCAAGCCGATAGAGAAAGGTTTGGCCAAAGTCCGCAAGAGCAATAGCATGATAATAACTTCTGGGGTTTCAAGTTCCGTGAGGTTTAATTTTGGCTAAAGCTTAATAGCCGCAGCGGGAGGTTGCTCGTTACACCTGCTACAAACCGGTGGCCAAAAGCGGGTATGCGCGACAACACGCTAGGGAAATATCCGCAGGAGTTTCAATCAGAGCAGCAATCCTAAGGACTTCCTGATTCCCGTTGCTTTGTATTCGTAATCAGATCGGCAACATCAACTTAGCGTCTACAAAGTGTACGCTGTGTAGAAATATTTGGCGTTTTAGTGTCCCGCGATATCGCTTCTCGAAAACTTCAAAGATCGACGGAGGTATTTCCAACACCTTAAATTCTCCTTCGTTATGTCGCAATTATTGTTTCTTGCCGTGTGTTTCGATTAAACTGATAGACGTTTAGCCGCGACAGGAATGCGGGGCTCTGAAATTTAAAATACTGAATCTCGGAGAAGAGATCCGGCGACGATGCAAAAAGACGTCGCGATCATCGACGTCGCGTAACTTGTGTAATTTTTTCTCGCACGGGATCAACAGGCCTGGGGACCGGGGTAGAACGCTCAGCAGCTGTCTCTGATAAAAAGCGCGTGGAATTGCCCCGGCGTCGCCACCCGGTCCTAACCGGCCCTAAACTCGTCCCTCGGCATCGGTATTTAAGATGGATTCATCTGTAGTGGCGTTACAGAAGTATGCCATAAATCCCGATTAATTGCCAGACGGTTCTCGTAAACACGTCAGCGAGGATCAAAAACACTGGCTCCCGTCTAAAACTTTTAATGCCCATACGGCGGCGTCCGTAAAGGATGTTACGCAGTTCGCGTAAAAATAAATTTGTTCACCGTTGAAATTCCACATTGTACGTGCCATTTCGAGTACACATGCCATTTACATTTTAACGTCGTCGGCTTAATGTCGCCTATCGCGATTGGAGAAAATGTATAGGCAGTGTTATGGAGTTATCAACGTGCTCAATCTCGCTCGCAGGACATTCGAGAACGACTCGGCGTGTTTAATAAGCTCTATATATTTTAACATCAATTTAAATTTCCGACGAGAAACCTTTTTACCGCCGGCTACTTTAGATGCTAATTGTAGTGTCACTATAAGCATGTCAATCTCTTCACAGTTCCAATTATCTAGAAATTAATAGACGGAAACCGGTTGTGTGAGCCTACATAACGTTTCCGTGTTACAAGATATTCTGAAAGGTTTCTCGAATGATAAATTATATCCGTAAGATATTATCGAAGTTAATTGTGGCGAGGTAAAAAATTTTCCATCTCAAAGTTAATATTACGTTGCGTTATATTAATTTAATTTCGTCGTTGTAATTAAAGTGACGGGGAAAAGGTGTAATGACATAATTTATCGTGTCGCCTCGCCAATTATATATGTTTTTCGTTAATTACGCATTAATCACCCACGGAGGTACGTGGCCGAAATTGTCAAATCTATTTGAAGCGGCGGCATCGGCATGACAACGGATAGATTAAAATACGGCCATTTGCTCTCTCGCATCGTATTCTATTTAATAAATACGTCGCATCTGTCCTAATCCCCCTTCTCCCTTAATGAATTCCTGATTTATCATCCATTAAGGTGTCAGGACGCGCTCCGGTTTCGTTGCTCCGCTCGGACCGGCGGAAATTTATGTGGATAGGTGTGATTAATGCGATGTTCGCGGAAACACACGGACATCTGTGTTAATGGTGACTGATGGCCGCGCTAATGGTGTCAGCCAGCGACAGCCGTCCTCGTCGCGTTCGCCTCCGTCGCGTTCTAGACTTCTGACCGGCTCCTTCGTGAATACGAATATTCAGTCCGCATATGGTGTGCCCCGATAGCCCTCCATTAACGGCACAGTCGTCAAAGAGCGATATGTAAAAAAGTATAACGCGCGCGATGACATGAGAGGTATATTATTAACGGCATGAATTATGACACCTGTGACAGTATAAAGTCGACAAATACAAATTTCGTGTATTAAGTAGGCGTGTACCCTAACACTGAGCACTTTTACCAGGGCGTTATTAAGTCCCGAGCGTATAAAGAGAAACCTGTTCCTTGAAGTCCTCCTTGTAATTAAGACTCGAGCGTTTCCTTGGCCACACGCCGTTAATTGCCAACGCCGAATGACTTTTCGTCCGAAGCCGGACGATAAATCCGCCGCCGAAACGATGCCGAGGCCGCGACCGAACTGATTTTTCTCCCCCCCCTCCCCCTGCGGAAACTGCACGATTACGAGCGGGCTAAGCGAGAACTACCCCGGATCCGGGATGCCCCTCGAATGGGAAAGGGAAGAAAAGCTGCCGAGCGCGTTGGGTAGGCAGGTAGGCAAGCAGGCAGATATTGAGCTCTATATTTCCATAAGCTGATATTTACGCGGCAATATACGCGGTCGTGCTCGCTACTTTATGGGCCTCGTAAATATAGCGGGCCGCCGGGAATTGGCTGGCAAGGCGGCCGCGTTCTCTTTCGCTCTCCCCCGGCACCCCTTCGGCTCTTCTCCCTCTCGCTTGCGCTCTCTCGCTCTCTCTTCCCTCGCAGATCTTTCTCTTTCTCTCTGTACGCTCCCCAGGCCTGCCTGCCTGCCTACCTCCATCCGGCCCAGAGACATAAATCGCCGCCAATTGTAAATAATACGCGACGTATGCTGATCTCCGTTCCTACGTTCCAACTAGACTCGCACCACGCGTATACGCATGTATGTACGTGCGTACGTAACCGAGGCGGCGACAAGTCAGAGAACCGGAGAAGTTAGTTATTTCTGTAGGGAACCGAAATTATATAACGTCTTGTACATAAAATAACTAGTTAATACTAATAAGAATATTTGTTTTGCCCCTATCTCTTGTTTCACCTTGTCAAGTATAAGCAAAACAGCTAAACTAACTAAATTCTAACGAGAATCTGAGTCAGTCGGAATCCAGACACTGTAATTAAATACAAGTAATTAAATTAGAATTGTAACAATTGTAACAATCGAAATTCAAAGTTCTTGTCATTATAGCCCTCCAATTTTTATTAGTTCCCTTTACGTATGTTTGTAATTGATAATAATATTCATAAATGTTCGAATTTATTGTGTGTGATGCACAACGTACGATAAAGATTTATATAACGTCTTGTACACAAAGTGACTACTAGTTAATACTAGTTAATACTAGTTTATACTAGTAAGAATATTTATTTTGCCCCCATCTCTCCACCTCGTCAAAGATGAGCAAAACAGTTGAACTAACTAGATTCTAACGAGAATCCGAGTCAGTCGGAATCTGGACACCGTAATTAAATACGAGTAATTAAATTAGAATTGTTGCAATCGAAAATCAAAGTTCTCTTCATTATCTACTTTCGCTTTTTATCAGTCCCTTCTATGTATATTTGTAATTGATAACAATATTCATAAATATTCGAATTTATTGTGTGCGGCGTACGACGTACGACCGAGATTTACATAACGTCTTGTACATAAATGACTAGGTAATACTAATAACAATATTTGTTTTGCCCCCCCATCTCTTGTCTCTTCTTATCAAAGATATTCAAAACAGCTAAAGATTCTAACGAGAATCCAAGTCAATCGGAGTCCGGATACTGTAATTAAATACGAGTAATTAAATTAGAATTGTAGCAATCAAAAATCAAAATTCTTGTCAATATCGCCCTCCACTTTTATTAATCCCTTTCTCGTATGCTAATTGATAACATTATTCACAAATGTTCGAATTTATTGTGTGCGATGCACGACCAAGATTTATACGTCTTGTACATAAAATGACTAGTTAACAATAATAAGAATACATGTTTTGCCCCCCCCCCTTCTCTTATCTCACCTTGTCAAAGCTATAGATTGTAAGCAAAACTATAGATTGTAATGAGAATCCGAGTCAGTCGGAATCCGGAATCCACAGTAATTAAACACGAGTAATTAAATTAGAATTGCAGCAATCGAAAATCAAAGTTCTTGTCAATATCGTCCTCCACTTTTATCAATCTCTTTCTCGTATGCTAATTGATAACATTATTCACAAATGTTAAAATTTATTGTGTATAGTGCACAACCGAGATTTGTACAACTCTCCTCCGTCACCGCCATCAGACCCGGCACATTTCACAACGTGGTTTCCAGCGTTGGCGGAAGAGCATAACGGAGCCAAGCAGACCGAGGAGATTTTCGGTTTCCAGGGAGGATCCGACTCTGCATCCGCGGGACAGGCAGCGAACGTCTCGTCGCCGGAAAAGTACGACGCGGTAGTGTCGGCCACACGTGTCGTCGGGGGGGTAAAAATGTGCGCGGAGGTGCCCCCCCGCGCCTCGAACGCCTGAAGCTCGACGTGCGCGGTGACGCCAGCCGTGAAATTCTTCTAACTCTTACCCCCTCCCCCCTCCTCCCCGCGTCGACGCGCGACTGAGTTATGGCTGTGAGTTGCCGCGGAGTTGAAAGCACTTGGATTTCACATACTTTAACTGGATGCACGCCCCACGCTCACCGCATATGTACGGATCGTATGGCGCGAGTGCACGCCGGAACGACGGCGGCATGCACCTTGCGAGTGTGATGGATGACAGCGCGTTGCGTGCCGCGCCTGGCGTATTCGTATATGACGTATTAATACGTCCGCGGAATGGAGAACTGACGCTCCTGATTTTTTTAACGCGACACCGAGATATAGATAGAGGCGCGAAGTCTCGAAGAGGTGTAGTTTGCAAACTTTGGAAATTCTACATCGGTTGTAGAATCTTTTTTTAACGCTCATACAATACTTCTCGCCATGCATTTAAAAAAAAAAAGGCGATGTATTTGAGACAGATGTAAAATTTGATAAGCCGATCAACGGAGAGATCTCGATAATTCGATATTTTGTTTATGTACCTGGATAGGCGCATATAAAATATTTCGCGATATTCCCCGCGATAATATCTCCGACTTTTATTTCATATCTTTTCGAGTCAGCTATGTAACCTCGGAACATGGCAGATAGCGCGTTACTGAATTTCTACCTTGATCGAGAGCAAGTCAAATCTTCCTACAAGATCTTACTTGTATCCCTGACTTTGGTTGGCAGCCGGTGATTATCGGCGAGGCGGACGAAGAAGGGAAAGACGGCAGGGGGAGGGGCTGATAGATGGGGGCGCGTCCCGTCGATATTTCTCCGCCACACGCTACCACTTTATCATCCCCCGGCATCGATCGTCCATCATCCGCAATCACTTCCTTGCGCATTCACTCTCGGCGAGCAGCACGGATCAATTCAAATTTCGTTCCGCAGTCCACGTTCACGCATTCGCGCATTTACACATAAAAAATGGATCTTCCTCTGTGTGTATGTGGACGAAACGGCGAGTCGTTATAGCTATTTGGGAATATATACGGGAGAGGAGAGCTGGACGGGCCCGAATTTACGTCAATCTACCGTACTGATCACATCAGACTAAAATGCAATTACGACTTTTTATATCGAAACTTCTTATGTAACTGCCAGATTATATCGGGATCTAAGCTCTACAGCTGTTGCGCGATGCGCACGTAACGTAATTAAGTTTCTGATACGTGTCCATTAGTAGAGACACGGTGACTGAGATACATACGTATTACGTAATTGTTTTATTTAGCTTTGAAACGAGTAGTAGCTCGCTGGCGATTTAGACGACTGGCGACCGAATTATATATTTAATTAGCGTTTAAACGAGCCAATCGGCGATTGTCAGTCAGCAGCGTTGACACGAACAATATTGGACACAAAGCCCGGGATTCGTTAATTGTTCGAAATGAAAAAAAAAAAATTTAGAACGTGCTAATAAATGAGCGTAAAGAGCTTCACGGACGGCAAACAACGGCCGTGGCGTTAATGAAGCCGCTCATTATCACCGGATTTCGTAGCCGGGATCTTCTTCTTAATGACGAAACGATTAATGCACTCCCGGCACGCCAGAATCTCATTCAACGTTTCCGTAAAGGGCGACGTTAATTTTCATTGCGATGAATCGACGATGGTTCTCACTTCAATTTACTTCCTTGATTTATGAAATTTGAGAATTCTCGCGCGGGTATTGCGCGCGCAGTTCCCCGGCGCGTCGGTAATAAATTATATCTTAATAATACATCTCTTTGGATTTTAACGCGCGGTAATTTAATCTGATTTAACTCACGGATTATATGTATTTATATCCGCGGAGGTTATATATTTTTCCCCCGACAACACATGAAAGAGATAGCGAGATTTATCTTATTTGCCGCGTTGACGTACGTTACATAATTCTCGTCTCCGGATAAAAGAGCGCTTGAAAGTTCACGTCGGGGATCGCGCCGTCGTGAATGACAGAGATGGAATTATAGTGTAATAAACCGGTACAATGATTATCGTAAAATAGATCCCTCGAGGATTACCGCGTCTGACATTTCCAGCGAAGTCTCTAAATATTCTTCCCCGCAACGATAGTTAGTTCGCGATTAACAGACACACTCCATTAATTCTATATGAAATTCTACAATCAATCATATTATTATAAATCGCGCGCAAACCTCTGATTTTTAGGACACCCTTTCAGATACGTCCGGATAATAAATAAATCTCGCGTGGCAATTGAAATGATTGATTGTGCGAAAAGTTACGATAATTAGGAGACACGTAAAGCAATAAATTCATAGTATTTATCTATCGCACATTGAGAATTAGTATAAAGCGCACAAGCTAAATGTCGGCATTATCCTCGAACGTGTTCTATCACCTTCCGCCAGTACCTGACATCTCCGGAATGATCCTCGAATAAAACTTGAGATTTTTCACTACACGTTTCCGCGGTTTTCCGCGAAAGATGCTCTTCTTCGGCAAACCCGACGTCATTTATCTCGCAGTTTCTTGTCTTCTTTCCACTCCATTTACCGTTACGTTCGGAACATTAATTTCCCCTTATAGCCACGAAGAGCCGTGTTTATCATTAGTTTCCCGCCGCTTAGCTCTGGAAAATATATAAGACTTCCTACGCCGGAAGGTTATGCCTACATCGCATGTATAAACTCGGTGCGGTACATAATAATTTCCACGGTGAAGACCAAACGATCGAAAAAAGCACACAGCTGTTGGCCGTAACTTCCTCGAATAAGTATCTTCAAACGTTGCAATAACTGTCAGAAGGGGAGCCGGCGGAAAGCCTGATATAGGGTGTACGCCTGCTTGGATTTGTTCTGAAAATCTCTCGTTCTTACAAACAGCGGCATAAACGGGCGCCGATTACGTTTAGCCCCCGAGGATTTTATTACGCGCTTCCTAGAAGCTTTCACCAAATTTTCTGTAGCGATAAATTTTTATTACCGAGTAACTTTCTTGCGCGGATGTTATTATATTTGTCCGCGAGCTTTGATATTTAGCATTCGAAATACTTCTTATCGGCAAGGCTCTTCAAAAGTTCGAGTCATCTAATTTAGATTATCATTACGATCAAGCGATTGATGATAAGAGATGCTGTCCCGTTAAATGAGAAATCAGGAAGATGTTAATAATGACATCGCGCACTTAATTAGTTATCCGTAATGTTGTTTTTTTTTTCTCTCTTATAAATTCCTTTATGACGATCTGATACATGTGAATGCAGCGTTACATTTCACGGAGCATCCTATCTTATCTAAAGTAGCAAGATCATTCCGTTCATGAATAGTGTGTATAATCTTCACTTACCCTCTTTTACCTGTGCCTTCACCGAGACTTGAGCATATTAACGGTACTAAATAAATTCCGTGGTATAATCTACGAGCAATCAAAGTTAATAACCCAAAGAATTTATGACGAAGTGCGTCGTTAGCTTAATTTTCCTTGTTGTACGTAACGATGCGTGACTAGACGATGCTTAGGTAGAATTTACTGTTAAATAGACGTTGAAATATTCGTACAGTACATTATTAGTCACTTTAATCATATCTTACATCATAATTGACGTCGGGGAAAATAATTGATGTCATTGTCAGTCGTGTATTTAAAATTACTGATATTGGCGATCGATTTTTGTAATTATTTGCCTGCATGTCGGCATGTACTGTTAAATTCGTAGTGTCAAATTATGCTCAATTGAGTCATTTTTAACAATTTCATAGGTCGCCACTGCTCCTACTCGATATTTCATTAATTTTGACTAAAAGAAAGGTAAAATTTTGACTAACATGAAAGTTAAATTAGATTAATTGACAATATATTGAGTAAAGTTTACTCAATATGTCGCTAATTTTATCTCATTGTTTTAATCACATTAACCAAATAGTTGCGTAGGAGCAGTGGCAACCCATAAGAGTTTACATTATGGAAACACGTTAACGCTAAAGTTACATAAGTTTACATATTCCGTCTCTTCTCGATGCCTGACAAATTCCAGTTTTGCAACTAATCGTGACGAACTGAATTATATATTATATTTTATCGCTGTTGGAAGCGATGGGTTGCGTAACTCGGGGGATTCACCCTAATCCAAATCCGAATATTATTATTAAGCTTTAAGTAACTTACAATCCGACGTTTCTAGCCGTGTCGTTGCCTCCCCGCGACAATTCGATTCAGAAGTATGTAAACTATCGGGATGCATACAAATGGACGCGATTACGGGATATTCCGAGCTCGCAATCTCGGTTCCGTTACAATTCTCAGTTTCCTTGCGCCACTAATCATTTATCATCGGCGTCCCCCGGGCTATTTTCTAGGAAATCCTTTGAGAATGTATCATATCAAATCATTCTTATGGATCTCGTAATGTTTTACTTTATCCTCCACCCATATTTCAGCACTCTCGACTGTTCCGCCGCTCCGTTTCGTTATTATCGGAGGTATCGCGGTACCGCGGTAGCGCGGCCGTTCGATAAACCTCACGAAAAGTGACGTCGAATAAGTACTCGTCTAACGCACACCGCTGACACGCAACTTACGACGCTAGTACACTGTAAACTCCTATAGGTGGCCACTGCTCTATGCTACACTGTTAAAAACTCGTAGTGTCAAATTATACTCAATTTGAGTAATTTTTAACTATTCCATACACTGTAAAAAATTAGTGTAAAATTACATGTAATTTTGAGACACACTTAATGAGTTTAAATTAATTTATTTTTAATTTTGCAGTATAAAAGTAAAAATAATTCCTGAATTTATTTTTTATAGTGTATACAGTGTAAAAAATTTATTTTTACTTCTGACTGTAAAATTGTAAATATGTAGAATTTTACAATTATTATAGTGAATCTCACAATTACAATTACTCTCACAATTACATGTAATTTTATAGAAATTGTGAGCTTCACTATTGTGTATACACTGTAAAAAACAAATTAAGGAATTATTTTTACTTTTATACTGCAAAATTAGAAATAAATGAATTTAAAACTATTAAATGTGTCTCAAAATTACACGTAATTTTACACTAATTTTTTACAATGTAGGTCGCCACT
Source organism: Tetramorium bicarinatum (assembly GCA_928718305.1). Classification (NCBI taxonomy): domain Eukaryota; kingdom Metazoa; phylum Arthropoda; class Insecta; order Hymenoptera; family Formicidae; genus Tetramorium; species Tetramorium bicarinatum. Next base: position 13,131,823 of record OV788328.1, read on the forward strand.
GCTCTTACGCAATATTTCATTAATTTTGACTAAAAGGAAGGTAAAATTTTGACTAACATGAAAGTTAGGTATATTAGGTATATTAACAACATATTGAGTAAGGCTTACTCAACATGTCGCTGTAATTTTATCTCATTGTTTTAGTCAAATTAACCGAATATTGAGTAGGAGCAGTGGCAACCCATAGGAGTTTACAATATTCGATTAATTTGAGTAAAATAATGAGACAAAATTAGCGATAACTAAGTAAACTTTACTCAATATGTTGTTAATTTATCTAATTTAACTTCCACGTTAGTCAAAATTTTACCTTCCTTTTAATCAAAATTAATGAAATATTGAGTAGGAGCAGTGGCGACCTACGGAATAGTTAAAAATAATTCAAACTGAGTATAAATTGAGTTTATACTACGAGTTTAACAGTGTATATCCTCGCGTTTTAATACGGAAGGTGCGTAATCCCCGCTGCCGTGGATATCCGCGTCGGCGTTAATCGGCCACTCGGCGATATTTGTCGGGCGATTGAACGACGGGTCGTTATACAAGACGCGTGGCGTTTAGTAGCTTCTCGGAATAAACGTCGAAGAGAGAAACGGAGAGAGAGAGAGCGAGTTCGAGCCGATGTCACGGGAACACTTTCGACGGCGCGGAGGGTATTTTCGTGGAGTTTCTAACGACGTGTCGCGAGATCTACGAGGCTGTTTGTCGGTGAGCGCAAAAATAGACCTCACTCCGCACTCACTTCATCACTCAGCCCGCGGCATCGGCGCGGCGCTCCCCTTTCGTCGTGTTCACACGACGACCACGACGACGACGACGCGACGACGAAGACGACCGCTGCGACGAGGTTGAGAATGCTGGCACGACGTCGTACGTGCCATTAGCCCGGGCGTCGCGACGCTCGCCTGCCAGATTAACCTTAGGTCTTAAGGAGGGTTATACACCCGTGCTCACAATTTCATTGAAGCTATGCGTTTTTAAGGATCCCATGACGCTGGCGCTGAACGTTTTATCGAGCTGGAACGCTCGTACGCGAACACCGACACGTTTTTCACGGACGAGCGACGTAACAATACACTCAGATGAGTGGCATGCTTGCAAGATGGAGTTTCAAGTGCGATAAATTAAGATACATTGATAACCGTGGCAGATATGACGACTATGAGTTCGTACCGCCTGCCGATCGTAATCGAGGAGACGCGCGATCTAATTACACTGCTGATGTCGATTAACGCGGGGAGGCTTCTTCAGGATGCTGTACCTACAATTAATACTGGTCATGATGACACGAAGACTCGCGCTATCGCAAATATAACAATAAGACTGACTCGCGCGTCGGCGTTCGAGTTTAGACGGTTAAGGAAAGATTCGCATCGCCACTTAACAAGCATTCAAGCCTGTTTGATCTTCTTGGTCCGCGCCGCGGAATGACAAACGATGGCGAAACGCGCGATACGTTTGATGATTAAACGGTGACTGTGTGCCCGCCGTGTGTCGAGTCATTCTAAGTAAACGTTATAAAGGAGTAACGCACGAGATTTTACATTGGCTTGACTTACGACAGTAGCGGCTGTTTATCACGACGCCGGACTGACGGGCCGCGCCGCTCAGGACGATAAAACGAATGAGCTATGCGAGTAACACACTGAGAAATGGCTCTGCCTCTTGGAGGACCTTTTCGTTGCGACACTGATTTTAAATTAGAATTTATTGGGTGTCCGTAGGCATTCCGACGTTTGTTGCCACGTTAGCGCGTGGAATGGCGTTTACGTTTAACCTACATTCCTCTGTGAAAACGCGGTTTTTGGCGACACTTTTTTGACGATTCTATAACGATATTTTACAATTACGTAACATCGACCGTCGCGGTAGGATTAATTTTGAATTATCTCCCACGTGCAACAAAATAATCAATTTAAACGATTGATTATTTCGACGCCGAGAGATCCACGACGCGGATCGCTTTGATCGCTTTGACATGATTCCGTCTACTTAATTATCAACGACGACGGTGTCGCAGACGTGATATTTTTACACTTGTAGACTCGGTGGCGGTGACACGACGATGAGAGAGAGAGAGAGAGGAGTCTAGTACATAACTGGCAGTGCTCCGAGTACTGAAAATTTCAATCTCGCGGCACATCAGGAGCACGCAAATAATTCAGATCGCTCGCCTACGTCTTTTAAGTCGCGCATCAATCTATCCGCCACGGGCAAGGCGTGTTGTGATGAAAAGACGAATGCTAACGCGGATAGCCGCACTGGCGGCGGTCCAACTACGGTCAGTACGTTTATTCCGGCCTGTACTCTCAGCTTAGAATGCACCGTGAATGCATTCCGGCCGCCATCTGCAAGCGCCTTGAGATTTTCCCTGCGGATTTTGTAATTAATACAGCTGTCCGCGCGAAGTAAATTGAAGCTATCGAGGCCCTTCTTGCGAAGGAAGAAATGATGAGGTTGAAATCCGTAGATTCGAATTTTTTTATCTCCAGAGGTACGTTTCTGCAAAACTGTTAAAGTCTAGAAATCGGATGGTTCGATCAATGACCGCGTTGAGCGATGCCGGCGCCTCTCCGACGATAATACTTCCTCCTTCAATCTTATCGCGGCGGTTGCATCCTATACACGGGTGTAACTTGCGCTAACAAACGGCGTGCGGCATTATGCGCTCGAAATATAGTATCGGGACTGCGATAAATTTTTCCCGCGGTGCTGCGCGACCAACGGCGTATCTCCTTTCAGAAAATTGCACGACGGCTCGTAAAGATAAGTACTTAATTCGGCGTTTTGCCGGAAATTGTTTTTCCTGCCGCGAACAAGTCCGCCACCTGGATTTATGAATCCGTGGCACGGCTCTATGACGACGTAAAGTTTCAGAGTCGAGGATACCCAGATATTAACGTCTCGCGCCTCTAAATTCCTAAGCGATACTGGATTTTTTCCTTGATATCGTTTTGAAATCCTTGCTCACGGCACGGTACATATTTATCAATTTTTATCATATGATATTTGCTATTCAGAGCAAAACAAGAATCGGTACTAACTAGTACTAGTAGCTAGAAAATTAAGAGAGCAGCTCAACTAATTGCAAAAAGAAAAATAAATAAATTAATTCTTAAACAATAATATAATTGAATTTTATTAATGAAAAATATATTATTATTATAAAAAAATGTGTGTGTGTATCATAATAAGCTATTATATTAATAATTAATTTGGAAAAAAATATTTGTGTAAACCGAAAAACTGTAATTGTTACAACCTTATTATATAAAGCCCACATTATTGTATATTAGACATAATAAGTTAAATTTCACTACTATTTAAGTTGCATATAATTAAGGAAATAACATTAATATCCAACATTGCATTTTAATAGTTCTCAAAGCTACTTTTGTTCTCATAATTTTATAAAATTTATGAAATTAATTAAGTATTTAAGTAAAATTTAAGTATTCGTAATTAATTTTATAAAATTAATTACGAACACTTAAATTTCAGTTATCATATTATAATTGATAGAATTAATTTGTTTTTTTTTTAATATAATAATTGAGCTACGGCTAAGATTATTATTTTTATATATAGATAATAATACATGTTTAAAAATGACAAGTTTTCATCTCAATTTTTTAAGTTCTCTATTTGGGAAATTAGAAAGTGTGCCTATAAGTGTCACATATTTTCGTAAATCTGTGGGAAGCTGAGAGATCCTAGATATTCACGTCTGACGTGCTTGAACGATCTAAGTGCTCGCGCGATGAAAAAAAACTTGGACGCCGGTGCAAATCGAACCCTAAGGCGACGAAACGAAGAGCCTGGGCTTTCTCTCTCTCTCTCTCTCCCCCTTTCTTTCTCTCTCTACTTCAGCGCACTGACGCGGATACGCGTGTAGAAATAAAGTGCCGATGTAAATGACGTTTGGCATTGCGCCGCGGCATTAATAGCCGCCGGATGTCGGATATTTTATTGCTGGTAACCTTTCCGTGCGCAGGCAACCCGGCGGTTCCGCGCGCCTGACAACCGTTACCGTATGAGGGTCTTGCGTTCCCTTGCACGGGAACGTCGGCCGGCGCATACCTAATGAGCGCATCGATAGCGCGGTTTCTTAATGCACTTCGATTGGGGCTATTAATTACTACGCACGGCGTACGCGGGATAAACACACCCCGAGCGCCGGGTAGCGCTTAATTGCATCACTTACGGGTCCCCGTGTCCCCGTGCGTTTAATTGCTCATTGACGACGATACTTTATGGCTACATTCTATCTGCCTCCCCAATTAATATTTATCGTAGAATAGGTAATTATTTATGCGATACGATGTGACAAAGTATGGATTACATATACGTGAACGTAGCATAAAATACGGCGTGATTCTTGATTTATATTATCGATATCAGTAATTTAATGCTGACTTTAGCGTTTGAAATTTCTCAAATGTTTGGCGCACGTGTTTCTACTTACATTCAAGGTGTAGCCTTTCCAGTCGGTGGACTTTTTAATGCGTTTTTCTCTTGAAGAGAAATATATCTATTTAATGCGTCAGAGCCTTGTAAAAAAATGCTGCTTGAAGGATATGAATTAAATTATTACGTGCTGTATACAACTTTCTGCTTGAGAGAAATTTAATTCCATTGGCGGAATAACAGAATGATGATGATTTCGCATAATTTCATTGCTGAAGCAAAAGGACGTTGTAATATATCAAAGTCATAACGTTATAATGATTATGGTGTCCAGGTAATTAACGGCGATATTCGTTCTATCAAAATAATCATAATTTACGCCCGTTCCTGCGTGTACAGATCTGTGATACTCTGCAATATCGTTACTGTGCGCACAGAAGCGTAAGACAGTAATTAGGTATATTATTAAATCAACTAAGGCAACTGTTAAACACACGGAAGCCTCGTAAGTGAGCTTAAATTAGCTTTTCGACATAAAATATTTATTTTGCGTGCGCATGAATTTCTTAAAATAACCTTTCTATCGGGGGAAAAAAAAATACGTACTAATATATACCGATATTATCTTACTTTCGCAATTGTCTTTAACAACCAAAAGGAAAGTAAGAGATCAGTTATTTCGTTGCAGGGATTGAATGAGGCAAACATAAATATTTACACAGTCGATTTGTTGATTTTTATTTTTTTCGCAATTCTCTTTATATGGAATTTTTGTCAGGTACTTCATTTCTTTTTTGCAGTATCGGATCAAAATTTAAAACCTTGATTTTATTGCAACGTGGAGGTGGCTTCGATTGCGGCTCGAATTCCAGTTAACACGAGCCGAGTACTTTCGATCGTGCAACATGTATTATAATTTTAATTAAATTTTGTTGCGTGGTGTATTATTTCACCAATCAAATGCGCGAATAACTTTGAAGTGTTCTCTATAAAAGAAAGAGGAGAATAATGTTTTTTTTTGTTTATTCACATTTGAACCATAAAATATTTTTATGTATCTTAAACGCTTTTAATTTTATGATAGTAAGAAATATACGAAGATGTTCTTACTTTCATTATACATATATATTTTATATAACTTGACGTATGATGAGAATATAAGATTATAAATTAGACAGATTTCTTCACTTAAAATGTTAGACATCCCTGCGCTACACAAAAAAGCCTAAGTAAGTGAATTATATGAGAATTACGTCGTAAAATATCTGACATTATCATATCAAAAAGCCATTGAATGTAACAGGTAGAACAAAAGGTTTCATATATTTCTATTTCTGTCTATGACAAAGAGTTTGCAAAACGCATATCATCTATCGAAAAAGCTCGTACGAGCCCTATTTTTATCGTGTCACGCGCTGCCATAAATAACGCCGTGTGTGCCACGCGTTTGGTAAATATTTGTTTGTTCGTGCGGAAATGTGTTTATCGAAATTGACAAATTAATTGGTCCTTCGTTAATCCCACAAAAATCTGTTTCTGATTGATCAAGTACACGAACAATTGACATCGGTATGTATGAAAAAATATTTCTGTGTTATTAAAACTAGCCTACTGCATCGAGACTTGAAAAATTATTTTTCTTCTTATTTATTCCAATTTGTTTTTCTGCTATTATTAACAATTTTTTTTTTCAAGTTTATATAATTTACTATTGTAGCTAATCATTTAGTTACTTGATGGATTATTCTTCAGTTTTTAATTTCTATAGGGCGTTTCTTAAATTCAATTCAATTTTATTATAAAAACGATAATTCTATAGAATTGTATTTCTAAAAGTCTTTGAGACTACAAACTTTTCTCAAAGATCAATTCCTAAAATATTAGATGGTACTTGTTAAGAAACATTCTGCGAAATTAATTGAAAGACAATTATTGTAAATTATTGCAGCAATATTTTAGATCAACTTTTGCCTTTCGAGTCAGTTTCGATTTGATCAATAAAACGCGCCTGTTCCTTTTGAACGATTTCTGTCGCTGCTTTATGATACATTATTCGCTGAAGTCCATAGAGACAGAATCAGGTTTGGAGTCGGTGTAGTAATTAAGCGAAGGGTAACCCACGGGGGAATATCGGAAATGCCGCAGTATCCTGTTGATCTACGAAGTCATCGGGTGTAATCCGCGCTTGTTGAATGATTTTACATCTCTATTTACACCGCTGACAAAGCCCCGTACAGCGCGTGTAGATAAAGCAAGAATGATATCAACATGAAAAACTCGTCGACGCGCGCCCCAGCCCCGTCGTGTCGCGACGCGCAATAAATTAATGGCCGGCCATCATTGCGTACTCATACAAGCGTGCACCCTCATATGGACACGCCGTGACGCATCATTAATCTTCTCATTATAAATGCGAGCCGCTGCTTTGCCGCGGTCTGACAGTGTGCACGAAAATAAATTGCCGTGCATCGCGCGCGTCTGTACTTTCATTTGATATTTAAAATGACCACACGGCGGAGCGCGCTCGTGCGCCTCCGCGGTGCCCGGAGACAAATTGCCCATTTGCATAATGCCGTTATTTATTAATGATCGTGATACAGGTACTTCGGATGCTACATAAATAGCCACCTGCGGCGGCGGCCAATTCACAACCTTCTAATTCGATATCCAATCGCCGCTCCGTCCCGTCGCGTCGCGGCGGATTCGTTCCGCGAATCGCCCCTGAGGTAGTTAACGGTTCTTAGAGCGTAATGTAATCGATCGATGAGTAATCACCGCCGGATACAAAGACACATTGATGATTCGTCGGATGAAATGGATCGACGCAAACTTTTTCGTTTGTAAAAGAAAAGAAAAGAAAAAAAAAACGAAAAGTGTAACGGAAGTTACATCGTCAAAATGTCTACGAAAGTCGACCGCTAACGAAATCGGTATCAAACGGAATACAGCTGTCGGAAGAGAGACAGAATGTGAAATATGAGAGAAAGCGTGCGCGGGGTAAATTGCTCATACGAGCGTGCCAAGCGTGGAATTCGCGCGACTTGCTGGCGTAACCAAGATATACGAGCACTTTTCCCCGAAAAAGTGTTAAGGAATTATGCTTCGTAGAGTAAATGAGATGTGTCTGCGCCGGGACATAGATCACCGGAACGCCATCCATTCTCACCACCGTGGAAATAAATACGATCTTCTCTCGGCGAAAGAGGCTGCGGAGGATCGTGCTGCTGCTGCTGCTGCTGCTGCTGCCGTCGCCGAAGAGTGGAAAGAAGGAGGACCAGCTTGGTAGTCGGAGAGGGCGAGAACGACGGCGAGGACGGTAAGCCGGAGGGGGATAGCGAAATCGTCTCCTGGCGGCCCGCATCCCGCAGCACATCTTTCTACTCGACACCCGGGGGGATCCAGCGTAGCCATTTCTCTGCCCTGTTATACGCCGCCTATATACGTATCTACTACCCCCGGTAGGTACCTACAGCCAGCAAATAAATTGATCCATTACTCAACCGAGCAGTCATCTTCCCTCCTTTGCCTCGGTTCGTTCACTTCACTCCTCGGCTCGCGCCGCGCCGCGCCGTCCTTCCTACTGCGCGGAACCTTTTTCCTCGGGACTTTTCCGGGAATTCTGCCAGAGATTCGGTAAAGCCCCTTTCACGCCCTGTTGCGGAGACGATGATACGTCGCGATTTACTTGCTCGCGGGCTACCGGCGCCCGCAAGTGCGCCCTCCAAGTACGTTTGAGACAAAGGGATCGATAGGCCTCTCTCCGGAATCGCCCCCGATACCGATCATTTGTTATCCCGCTGACGCGGACGTAAAACTCGTCTATTTTATTGCCGTATTCACTTTTTCAAATGAAGAGACTTCCGATAAATCATCTCGGTATAAATGTTCTTTCATATATAATATATATATATATATATATGTATGCATATACATATATCTGCTGCATCTTGCGGTATTCATACGGCCACGTTGTCAAATGTCTGTTGCTTCTACATCCGCTCTGAAGTCGAATTCTTTTTCATTTCTCTCAAATTCCTCTTGCTCTGCTTCTTTCTTGCGAAGAGCAAATAATTCCTTTATCCGCTCGGGGCAAAGGATAGCATAGTCGTGGAATATTAAAATGTATGAGCAGTTTTCTGCGCGCACTTTCTGCCTTTTCCTTTTAACTTGTCAAGTATGTTGTCTTACAGTGCCTTCGAGCGCGTTATCTAATATCAGATTTCTTTCCGTATATCCTTCTCTTCACCTTTATTCCATTATATATATATATATATATATATATATATATATATATATAAAGAGAGAGAGAGAGTATTAGAAGTTGTGCGTACATTTTCTACGTTATTATATTGAATTTAAGGGTTCATTTTCTCTTGAAAATTTCTAGTTTCTATTTTTATCACTCTCTATTTTTATTTCTCCCTACCTTTATCAATAAAAATTTTAAAACGCAAAAGTACGAATGATATCTGTATTTTTTTTTATTTCATCGCTACATTTTTTTCTGAGACTTGTGAAGTATAATTCTTTCTTGAAAACATTTTTACACTTTTTTATTGCTCTTTTCTCATTGTATCATTAACGCTTATCGTTAAAAATATTTATAAATCTTTATCATCTCCGTTTTCGATATTAGAAATGGACATTAAGTATATTTGTTTCTAATTCGAGGCGATATGGTTTCCTCCTCCGCAAGTTCTCAGTGATAAATAGGTGGCAAATGTTCCAAGCTGGAGAGAGAAAGAGGAAAAGGAGGAGGAGAAGGAGGAGAAGGAGGAGGAGGGTCACAAGTCATCAACCAAAGTAATAATAACGCTCTGAAACCTGGCGGGCCATTAGCTTCTCGTCCCTTGGGAACCCTCTTGGATTCCATGTCCGATACGCTCGTTTGATATTGGTTGTCTTCCCGCATACGTACGCGGACATGCTTGCAACACGGTCACGCACAATGGACGTGGACGAAACGCACGAGATAGTGTGGGGGAGGGGGAGAAAGGGAGGGGATGTCTCTCAAGGTGGACACTTTTAACGCGTGAATACGCGTCAAGGGTTCAGAAAGGGAAGGATGGTTGATGCTTTGTAACGTCACACGAGGTATAAAAGGAAATGGATGGCGTCATTAGTCGGCGCGAGTTTCTGTTCCTCCTTTCTTTGCGGCATTTGTCAACAGTTATCACAACGTCTTTCTCAACGTAATTTCTCACATGCGCGCCTTTCAGATATACGCACTTTCGCGTAGACTACATACATCTTCGACCCTTGAAAATTCTACGAAAATATCGAATGTGCAATTATAAATTTCTATTGTATTACGTTTAAGCATTTATGCTCGATTGACATTTACTAAAATTATATTTTATATCAGAAAGTTGAACAATTAATACTGCTGAATACATTCAACTTAGGTTTTACGTATACTGAAATATTTATATACACATTTGGTCTTAGCAAGATTAAATTTATCAATGGATATCTGACGATTCAGCTTAATAAAAATGAAACAATTAATTTTATAAAATCTGTTCATTGTCTACCTCAATGTAGATATCGTTTTATCAATAATATAAATATAAAAGGAACGCGAGTGGCAGTGAAGAATTTTCCTCTCTCTCCCTCTTTATGCGCATTTTAATAAGATTAAAATCGTCCGCGGATCTGAAACGATCGAAACAATGATAAAGTGGGGCGCCAGAATTTAGTTACGCGCGAAAGAACTAGAAATCCTGCTGCGGCGCGCAGTCACCGGCATGCCATCTCCGACCCCTTTGGCTCTCTCAGACGGCTGGTGCATAAATCACGCGGATTTACGATCCCAGTTAAAAAGGGTAACGCAATATTTATAGTCATCTCGTGCAGTTACATATAACAAATTGAACTTTTATATAAACGCGCTCGCGCTCTCAAGGACCCCTCCAGCCGGCCGGGCACAGATTTTAATTATCGATATCGATTTATTGCCAATACATATTAATGCCCGCGCCGTGCTACCTTCGCGTACCGGTGTTTATTCATATTGATGGAACTAGATTGAAACATAAACCGGATATGCAAACAACTGCAAGTTAAATCGTTCGGTACTGTCGCGATAAAAAGAGAGAGAGTAGGAGAGAGAGAGAAAGAGAGAGAGAGAGAGAGAGAAAGAAAAGAGAGCGGTGTACACGCGGCCGGACATATTCGCTCGGTCCCCAACGTGTCGCGTCGTCCCTAATTTATCATTAAACGGATGCTCGCGTTTTACGGTTGCGTGGACACGCGGTACATAGAGAATATTTTATAGCAATGCGGATAAGCTCGTTCATTGTCCTCGGCGTTGCGTTCGCGCCTCCTTCAGTTTACGGCCGACATTATGTCGGGTATGTTAATGGACTTTCTCAACAGCCCAGGTAAATTCTGAGAATGTTTGGAGGATCGTTAACAATATTTGATGTAGATATGTTCTCAGTATATTAGATACATTCTATAAGAGTACAGTTTATTCGAATATTATGTGCTGTAATGTTGTTTTTTTTTTTTAGGAATGATCTCGATCGAGGAGAGACGTTCAGTATCATTCCTTTCAAAGTATCATTCCAACAGGATATTTTCATGTCCCTTTTTAGCGAGGCGAGCAAAATTGATTCTGCATGCGTCGAGAACATCATGTGTTTTCGATTGGAACAAGTTGCGACTTGACGTAAGGTTCCGCCGTTCACATGCCGTTCACTCTGCCGTTCGTTTCAGCTTGTTTCAACTCTCCTCAAACTATATCGGCATCGTCCACTTAATAAAGATTTCCTTCGCCGAAAACGTCGCGCGGAGGAGCTACATCTGGCATGAATTTCGTCGGGCGTCGCGGTGGGTATCGCCTGCGTGCACTCTAGATCGAAAAAATATTTTCGCAGGCAGATGCGCGCACGTCCGTCGCTGTAACGGGGCCAACGAGTTTGAACGCCAGTCACGGAAAAAAAGAGAGATTGAAAAAAAGAGAGAGAGAGAGAGGTAGAAACAGAGGGCTCGGCGGAGAGACAGAGAGGCCGAAAAAGTCGGGGAGAGATGGGACAGGCGAATGAGTGGGTTGAGTGAGTGAATGACAGACAGACAGCAACCAGACAGGAGACTGACAGCGCGGCGGCGGGCTGACAGCTTGCCACTCTGCCGTGCGTTCGTAACATCAAGTATTACCGGCTACCGTGCGTGTTGATCCTCATACCATTCATCGGCAAAAAGCCGGCGAGCTTCCGATTTTGCCCTGTCTTTTGTCACGCTGCCGTTTGACGGGTTCCGCGCGATGTCATTTTCAACGCGATGGCCATTACGCTCTGTTCCAATTAAAAGAATAACCTGTCAGCCAGACCGAAGTTTCTCTACCTTTCGGATGGGGCATCGGAACCTGTTAACTTGCGCGCGTCCGTGTGAATTCATAACCGTGGCGAGAGAGCCGAGGGAGAAACGGGAGACGCGGCGGAGTATGCGTTAGGCTAGATATCGCATAAGCTTGAGCGGCACATGCCGCGGCGATAATGGGCGGGTATTTACCGCGTCAGCGGTAAGCGAACCAGAAAATATTTTGACGAGCAGTCGAGTCACGATCTCTCTTCCCTTCCCCCCCCCCTGGATGGAAATTACCGTATTTTCATCGCCCGCCGTCTTTGTTACGGATAGTAGCGAGCGTTCCGAGAAAATGCGAATTATTGTCAAAAGCAAACGCGCGGCGGGGTATGCTTATGACTACAAATTAAGTGTAATTCCGACGGTCGTAACGACGTAACAACAGCTCGCCACGTAATTATTCGGCGCAATCGTCAGGTCCCCGGCCCCGCGCAGCGCGGCGCACCGCGTTTGTGAAATTGCGGTTAAATTATAGCCGTGCGCCGTTTGACGAATATCACTCACGTGCACGGTGCTAAATACACAGGACTGTACACAGGCCACGACTTATCGGCGACGAGAGAGCGAGAGCGAGAGAGAGAGAGAGAGAGAGGGTGACTCGAGGCGTAGCCGGCGGTGTACTCGTTTAAGGACGGGAAATACATGGTGCATGCACGCAGCAAAAACTATATTGCGAAATGATACATTGTAATATCGTAATAGAGAGGCAGATGCTGGCCGCTGCCGAGCGGCGATACCACGCATGTCGCGTACAAATGTGTGTTTTTAGCGGGGTCCGCGCGGTAAAAACGCGGAAGGCTCACCGTGAAATTTACCTCTCGACCCGATGCGTTCGCGTGACGATGAGTGGTAGCTTTGTTTCCTCGCAAATAGTATATCGCGCACACCGACTATCGCCGTATCTCGTTTATCGCACGTAACTTTATAATGAGGAAATATAGTCAATTAGCTTATCGGAGCCTTCGGAGACTTATCTTCGAATTCGCACGTCGCGCGAGGTAGCCTCCTTGCGCGAAATGAAAACGCGCTGAAATTGCCCGGATGTTAAATGGCCCGCTCTCCCTTAACGCCACTTTGCTTTTGCGTTATTACATAAACGAAAAAGAGGCAGCTGAATTAATGGGAATATAGATTAAAATCATGCGCCTTATTTTACACGGGGCCTTTCGTAATCGTTTCGTGAAATCGTTGCGAGTACTCTTACGTAATTGCAGAGTACACGGCGGAATACTCCACGGAATGAAAGAAGCGAGGGAACGATGTACTTTCTTAACCATCGCGGGGAAACTTGCCGAGCCGCGCGAGACGGCCGAACGGAATCGCCTTCTAATCTCGGAGTTGTTAACCACATACGCGACGTACGCGGAGTTCATTATTTTGCAATACAACTCGGTGGAAAATTAAACAATATCAGAATGCGCGACGAGAGAGAGAGAGAGAGAGAGAGAGGGAGAGATCGAGGAAAAAAGAAGCGAAAAGAGGAAAGAAAAACGTCGCGGAATCGGCCAAGAGCGCGAGAGGCAAAGTCCAAGTACCCCACTATCGGCGCATCGGCCTTCCCCCCCTTCGGTGCCCCACGCCGGTACCCTTCTCTCCCGGTCCCCGTCCCTCACCTACGGGCAGGTGAGCAGTGAGTCCGTGTGGCGCGCGGGTTACCATTATGTCTACAGCCTTGAATTAAAATGCCATATAATGACACAGCTAGGCGGCCCGTATAATTTATGTCCATAAAAATAAAATCATAATTACAGAGGCGCGGACTGCGAAAAGACGGTAATAATATGGCTGCCCCGCTGCGCTCGTTGCGTGTTCCGCGGATATATATCGTGCTGGTTGTTGTTCCCTGTCGCTCGTTGTCGTGCGGCGGCGTTGATGCGCCGCAGAAACGCGGCCGCCAATGTCAATCGTCGGGAGTTGCATTTTTGTGGGGTGCACGGAGGATCGGTTTCCTCGTTAGGAAAGTAATGAGCGTGCTCGAGCGGCGAAATGGTATAATGCCGCGCCGGATCGCCCGGGGGGGACGATACGTCAATCAATCTTCGATCCTGCGCAGAGATACTTGACGGCAATGAAAAGTTGTCTTAACGTATTGGAATAAATGTGATCATTTGCTCTCTCGTTAGCGATTAGCGCGCGCGCTCTCTCTCTCTCTCTCTTGACTGGCGGTCGTTTAATTATCGCAAATTATTCCAGATTCGCAACAAGTGTAACAAGCGCCAAGGATATCGTACGGAACGGTCGCGTTCGCCAAAAATAAGCATTTGTCATTATCGGCGTGTCACGATATTAAAGTGAAGTGAAACGGACGTGGACGGGACAAATTATGCGAATACGGTATAATTTCAATCGCGCTAATCCTATTCGTCATACGCGGGAGGAGGGAGGGGGGAACTCGGGCCTCCCGGAATTAAACCTGATAAATGGGGAGAGAAAAATTAATGGCGCCGAAAACACCACTTCGCCGGCATTAATCTTGCGCGGCAAAGTGGCAACGAGGGTTTTCCAGGGGCGCGTGCAGAAAGAAATCGTTTCAGCTCCGTTTCTCACCGTCCGTACGTAGCGCAAATCGTCATGAGACTCTGAAACGCGAACGGAAAGGCGATGTGAGATCGCGTTGATGAATGCCCCCATTACACGAACACCGCTAGTTACTCCTCGGAGATAAACCGCCTTCATTACTCACTTTCTGGCGTGACCTTATTCCCCCCCTCCCCCCTTCCTTCCTCTGCCGCGCGCCGCGCGCACCTTCCCGTACCTTGGGTCCCGCGGCCTCCACCCCGGTACCTATTAAACTAATGCGAATTAATAACGGCAGCTTTTTCTACTCAACGGCCGCCTTCTTGCAACAATAACGGCGTTTTAGTACATAATAAATTTGGACCTTAGGAAACGTATATAATTGCCACGCGAGAGCGTGCGTATCTCGAGACCAGGTTTAACAGATTGGCTCATTTATCTTCCAACGAGGAGAGATTCGCGCACTTGGATATATACTCCGCGCAACGGAGCCGCGCGCGCGACGGCTTTTCCGGGACGAAATATACATTTTGAATAATAAGCGTTTGCTGATGATTTGTTCCGTCAATCTTCGTTTCACCCCGGCAAACGTCGCTTGACGGATTGCAAAATAATATACTGGGTAAAAAATTTCTGCGTGCCCGCGAATTTACCAAGGGGAAAATCTGTTTGACGAAGGAAGGATTTTGTACGAGAGAAATTGCATTTCTCTCCGTCGTCGAATCACGCAACCAACGCTGTTTTCCTGAATACTTTGCGGCTATAACACATATTTGTCAATACTGCGTGGATAAATGCCACGCAATCACATTTAATGAGTCACGTTACGCCCTTAATGAAACCAGCATACGCTTAATTGGAAATTAAATTAACGAGCATTACGCGCGAATCAAACGGAATGAAGTAAATTCGCTTAAAAGCGAAATCATAATATATGTTCTGTTCAGTGCCGACATGGATTACGATATATCAGAGTTGTCATCTTTCAACTTGAATATAACTTTCTGCAATTTGTGCAAGGTACGTAAATAATATTACGCTATTACCGCACGTTAAAGTGGCTTGGTAAGAATGTTTATCTACAAGAGTGATCGTAAAATTGAAGTTGAGTCCCGTCCCGTAATATAAAACATTATTTAAAAACGTGAAAAAATCTGCGATTGCTGTTGCCGTTGAAAATATCCCGACTTTTAAACACATGATCGCGGAATTTCGTCTTGCGCGATTTCGGGGAGCGAGCGCCGTCGGGATCCCTCGCCCAATGCTTCGTCCGTCGTCTACGTCACTGGACAAATCCGATATTCCAGTCACGCCTGCGAAAAACAAAACGCGAGAGAGAATACGTTTCCCGCATATGCGTCTCGTGTGTACTCGTTGGATTCATTTTGGCCGGGGACATTCCGCTGTCAGCGCGGCGTTATCGCGCATCGCCGGGCAGTAAAACGTTTCGGCCGTACGCCGATAAACCATGAATCCGCAATTTACAGGAAACGTGAGTGATTCGTTGGTGCGCCCGCACGTACCAAAGCCGGGAAACGTATAAAACACGGGTGCACGTATAATAACGCGGACGCGCCCGCGTTACGCGCGTTACCCGCGTGTTTGTCGCGCCGGAGCGAAACACGGCCGCTACGCGCCGCGACAATTAAAGGAAATTGCGACGCATACCTGTTTGCTGCAATTAACATCGCGAGAGCGCGTCCGTCATCTGGGGCGGCCGGGGGCCGCCCCGATGACTTAAGTGGCACGAGTTAATTTCACGGAGCCGAGGAGCCGAGCCGCGCTTTACGCCGGACATGTCGTGACAGTGTCTCGCATAAACGCATCGGCTCGAGACGTTAATATTTTTATCTCCCTCCCCCTGCCCCACTTCGCTCCTTTCGACACGGTCATTAAACACGACTGGGACGGAATAAAATTGCCGTCGTTTCACTGATGACAGGCGATACATCATTGTAACCGTTTCACAATGGGACATTACTCCTCGGGTTCGGGACAATAGTTAACTCTCCGCACCGCGTAAGTGTGCGCGTTATTATTCGCGCGTGCACATGTGTCGTGGCTCGGTAGCGAGCCGCGAGAACATTTTATTATGCAGAGAGAAAGTTCCCTTCTGGTCCGATTGCAAGTACATCGAAAACGGCTAAATAATCCCAGGCCAGGTCTAGTCGGTCGGTCTAGACAGTTCGCCTCATTCAGCAGCTTAATGACAAGTCCCGTGACAATTTTAATCACCGGGTAGAAAAAAAAACGTGGGCGCGGAAAGCATGAGTCATGATAAATCTTGCACGCGCGAATCCCGAAATGTATAATTTTACGCATTACAAGCGGCGACGGGGGCGAGCAATTACAGCACGATGATATGTCGATATACCTTCGGACCCATACATCGAATCGGACTCGTTTCTGCGACGCGGGGCGTAAACTGTCGTTTAAATACGGTCCCGCTTGCGTCATCCGTCGCGCCGCAGCGGCCGTTTATAAAATGGCTATATAACGGGGCGTGAATATTCATTGAGTGTCATAACGCTCAGTGAACATCCGTCGCGCGTAATGGATAGTCAGTAATGACGCCTCGTTATGACAACGCGTTCGTGTGGTTAGCGTAGGTAGATGCCTCTGGCGAATCCAGAGGCGGCCAGGAACTGACATTTCCGACTCGAGAGCCAGCGTAAGGTAATAATTAATCGCTCGCGTTTCTAACTTTTGATTATATCCCATGATTCCGCTGACACTGCTCGAACTAATTACTTAACGAGCCCGCTTGATGTACAAGATATATCTAGGAACAGCCGCTGCAAGATGACAGTCGTATAAATCCTGACGCTTCTCGTTTCCTTAATTTAAAGCGTCACGTCGCGCAGAATTCTCCAAGTCTCCGGGTAGAATATCGACATTCCCTCTCCCTCCCTCTCTCTCTCTCTCTTTCTCTTTCTCTGCCGGGACAGAAATACACCTCTCGTTATATTAATGCGCCTCATTATAAGTCACGATACATAATCGATGTATAATTTTACATTGGCTACGTTATGCGTTCAAAATGTTCAATTTATGTCATCTCTCCTTATTACTGTGGCGAGTTTAAGATAATTTGCAGCCACTTAGTAACGTTCTCCACGCAGGTGACGGGTACCTGAAAGCGACCTTCGATCATTTTTGTTTTAAAAAAAATTTTTAATTCTTTCGCAAGTAAATACAAGAGGCTGTATGGAAAAGCAGAATCGGTAAGCACTGAAAGCATGATCGTTTAACCTTTCACGAAACAACTGCTAAATAAAATTTTTCCCATTTATTTCCTTTGAAGAAGAACAAAAAATCGCCGAGAAATGCAAATGTATCGCGACAGCCGAGAGAAGCCACCGCTACGCCAATGCGCGACACGCCACGGCCAAAAATCATAAAGGACTTATCGCCTGATCCGAGCGTAATCACTTTCCCGGCAGGGTTGGAAGTCGCGTACGCCGCCAAGTTTCGACGAGGGAGGGTTTGACCGGCGAAGTAAATCAAACTAGAATTACCGCCTGCTTAGCATACGGACCAAAGTCTCCCAGGAACAAGCAGCGACGAGGGCTGGAAGAAGGGACGGGAAGGTGGGAGAGGGGGGGAAGGGGGGGGGGCGAGCCGACGACGGCCGTGGAAGGCAACCAGAAATAATATCGCCATGAATACAAGAGTGAGCGCCATTACACGTAATTGTGATCTATAGGTGTCATATATTATAGCGTCGACGACGTATAAAGGGCGTTCAGGTTCGCACGCGTAAATCCCTGTCCCCCCTGGTTCCCCTCCCCCTCTCTCCCTCGCTCTTCCTGCCTCCTCTCACGTCACCATTTTCCATTGCTGTCCCTATTGCGGTGTCTGCTCGTCCCTCAACCGTGAGCCGTTCTCGAGTCCCGCCGCTCGAATCATCCCCCCGGTGAAATATTTACGAGCATAATCAGCCCATATACAATAAAGTAACCTCCCCTACCCTCTTCGCGGGAGGGGGGGGGGGAGTACCTCGCCACGTAAGTCCGCTTTCAGTTTGTGTCGTGAACGTGATATTATTCTCGAATTTCGTGGGGTCTGCGGATAAATCGATCGACGCGCCCGTTTCTCATTCCGAAAAACCTCGCCTTGATACCAATCTACATTTCCCATGTAATAACCGGCGTCCACCACAATTAAATTCCCGAAATAAACGTCGGCGGTACCGTCTCGCCCAGTGTCTCTCCTCTCGACGTCGTTTCGCGAGTCGTAAGAGCATATTTGTTTCGTTAACGCGTCTCAGGGGCGTCAGGGAAAACGAAATCAATCACTCCGCTGACGTGCCGCTTCGCGTCTTCGGCTGTGCCCGGGCGATATTTTGACAGGTTCGAAAATAGCACGGGCGACGTCGAAAGTGACGACGACGGCGCTCTTCTGTTCCCTTTCCGTGCCGTTTCCTCCCCCCGTTCCGGCTAGAGCCGAGGACGATATTACGCATCGCGGTGATGTATCGTCCCCGCTGTTCGAGGTGCGTCACGGTACGTTACGCTCGGACCGCTCGCCGCGAATAAAATCATTGTTGGTAAGTGATTAATGACTGTGTTATAAGAGACCGACCGAGCGCAGTTCCTCGCCATAAACTTCGCGACACTTTCGCGCTGTTCACGTGACCGATAACATTTCCGTGGACGGGGGGGGGGGGTTGTTGCATTTGTTCCTGCTACGTCGACCCGAATACGTTGCAGCGTGGACGTGAATAAGAGCCATTTCGAAAAGGAGAGATCGATGCGCGCGAGGAAATTTTCTGATAACTCAAACCTCCCTTCGAACACGTCATTTTCTAACCCCGCATTTGTCGCGCTTGAAACAAATGATTGACAAATTCAGTTCCTTTACTCTTTTTTCCTTCGATTTGCCGTTTATTTAAAATCTAACTCTTTCCAATTTATTTTCGCTTGAGTAAAAAGACGCGCGAAAATATTTGCAGAATTTTTTGACGATGCGCACAGAAAAATATAGACTATTTGCGAGTAAATATATTTGTTCTAAGTATATTTGGTAATTTTATATATCCGCAAATCTATCATAAAGTCATCATAAGCAACACATTTACTTGAAACATATTCTGTACTTGTGACGAGTATTTATATCTTAAACTACACAGTCCCTTTTTAGGTTTTAATGATACATGTCAGTACTTAATCATTAAAAATTGATTATCAATTTTAATTTGTAATTGTATTATTCTTTAACTTAAGACTGCGTTTTAGAGACCGGTAGTAACGGCGCGTAGTTTGGCAGAGCGAAAAATGTATTTGAAGAAATTATTATGCAAAAGAGATCCAGCATTGACCGATTTAGACTTCCTATTATTAATTGATTTATATCTTAAACTATTATTGAGAAAGTATTCTTCACTGAAAAAAAAATGACAAAATAAAATAAGTAATCGCTTTTCTCATCTGTAGAATAATATTTTTCCGTGTGCGGCTTTCGAGATGTGAAGAACTGCCGTCGGACGTGGAAATGACTGCGTGCAAAAAAGCGATCTACGATTTAACATTGACGGTCCAGCTGCTTGAAACGTATGTCGGTCAATAAATCAAATTATTCGTTCACTTTAGTACGCTTTCGACAAAAAGGAAAAATTATCGATGTACCGATAGTTGGCGAACGGCAAACACGGCCGGGAGTTATGGATGATTCCGGGCGCGCGGAGGGGGAGAGAAACGGCATTAATGATTGAATCGTAGAAGGCTCGCTGATCGTATCTCAGCAACGGCGACTCCAATCTACACAATTTATCAACGGGGTACCGGGGCTCTCACCCCGTGCTTCTTTCAGATTGATGTTACTATAACAACACGTCAGTTATTCATTGTGCGCCCGGCAGTGCATTAATCAAGCCCTCGCTCTGACATCAAATACAAATGATATTTTATAGCGTCGTAAATCTTCGCCGACTGTCACCGTTCGTGGGCGTTTGCTACGAACGCGTCTCTTGGGAGCCGCCCACCCCCTCCCACCCCACTTGCCTCCTGACTACGGTCCTTCTTGCCCCCGCGCCATGCCCCTTTCCGGCGTCCCGGGGTTTAGCTGTCTGACTCCTGCCTTATCCTGGCAGCTCTATTTAGCCTACTGATTCGTCTTTTCGACTCGCCCGAAGGAGCGGGAAGACGCTTGGTTTCGCATTATTAATCTGCTTTTGAGCTTGATAAGCGTTATCGCGTGTCTCCTCGGGAGACAAAAGAGGAGAGACAAAGACTCGGGCAATCTTTGTAAACCGCGTGTACTTTATAACTGTAGATTGAAGGAATTTCAAGGAATGGTACGTCGTTAATGTAAACTAAATTCTTGAATAAGATTAATCAAATTCAATTGGAGTATTTTCTTTTCTCATTCTTTTTTTTTCTTATATTCAAGATTGTAATAAAAGGGATAAACAGTCATTAATTGGGATAATTATTTTCTAATAAAATTGAATTAATGTTACTCATTAAAGTTTTCTTTAAAGGATATAAATAAAAATTAGCTTAATTTTTTGCTATTCTAAACTATTTACATTAAATGCATATATAAATTTTGTTTTTATAATTTTTTATTGTTATTTTTGGTTATTTTCTTCAAATTAGATTATATCTCTCACTTTTTTTCTCAAAGATTTACAGAACTTCTATTTGGAACTTTTATTAAAAACATGTGGATGTACGTGAATATCCGCAACGTGTTAAGCTCGGGTCTCTGGGTTCGCCAAGTCCAAATAACTGTGAGGATCAGTCATTCCTGCGGGATTCGGGATTAAAGTTTCTTGAATGTAAGTCTACTGCCATCTGTATTACTGTACGAGAAACTTGTGCTTGGTTGCCGGTAAACTAAATTCTAAACTAAACTTCTTGCAAGAGGATTGCATCCTAATCGTCTATCACGGCAAATTTATAATCTTATTCTTAAAAAGAAAAATATTTTTCAATAATGAAACACGGATTGCTCGCGTATCGTGTACTGTGTCATACTCAAAGTTCCGAGTAAACACATTTCACAGTAGATATTAATCCATGTTCCACTTAATTGAAATGTCTTTTGCGTAGTTATCGTCACTTTTTGATTATCTATTATTGCACGCCAATATGAAATTTATAACTCGCGTTTCAAATGGCACGGCAATACGTGACTGCGAGGAGAAGCGGTAGAAGTAACGATAACAACGCGTCCATGATTACTTTGATAATTCACCGCGAAGCAATAGCCCGGCAAAAGAGAACGGGCGAATGATAAGCCGGCATTAATTGCCCGTGCGTTCGACCGAGTGTACACGGTGTAATAACGCGATCTTTGTCAATTGACTGCGCATTTCGGAGTCGGTGAGCGAAATTAACCGCGAGCAAGTCAACCAGCCGGAGAGACGGGGAGCACCTGGCTTCAACATCAAATGGATACGACGGTGGCGGTGGCGGCGGGGGGAGAGGGAGGGTGGACCCGTTGCTCTCCCGGTGGGGGAGATGCTGGCCCCCCAGGCCACGTCCATCACGTCAGCCGCGGTAATAAGTTTGAAATCCACATCAAGCGATTAATAATGCTCCGGCGAATCGCAAAAAGGTGCTGCATTGCCTCGGTAAGAGAGAAGTTATTAAGCTGGCCCGAGGGCCCACGAGGTTGGCGGCCATGTTTGCTGTCAGTAACAACTCTCCCCGCTTTGCCAGCGTTTTGCCGGCGGTACGGCGGGCGCCTTTCGCAAATAATAATTCTGCAGTTTGCCCCCTGCTCCTTTCCCCCCGCCCCTCTCTCTCTCTTGCTCTTTCTCTTGGCTCCCCCGTGCCAACTCTTGCACGGTTCGCTAGAGACCGGCCACCGTTGGAGGCCCGGTCAATTAATTTATCGATGAAACGTTATATCGAGAATTTATTTTCAACCGCGTTTGCCGCGACCGCCGTCGGCTCTCCGCGGCGAGTCGCGCGGATTACCGGGTGTGCCGGTTTAACGATTATGTCTCGGATACTTAGTGTCCGGTAAGTTGCCGGTTTACGGCCAGAAGTTGCGGTGACCATCAATTTTCGGTAGGAAGGGGGAGACGATCGCGCCGCGCCGCGATAAACGCGCGAAATATTCTTATAAATTAACGGGGCGGCGTACCGCGCTGATAACACGTGACAAACTAATCGGCTCATTTCGCAAGACAATTCGAATAATGTGGCATATAAATTATTATTTTAATTAGGTACCGACAGAAACATTTCAATAATTCCGACGGCAATGCGCGCCGGCGCGTATTATCGTTTCGTTTCGTACGATTTCAGCGAGCCGTTGCGAAATAAATCACAGAGCTGACGCTAACGAACGCGCGCGCTAGGAGGGATCACGTGGTTCCATTCACGTAAAGCGTTTGCCGATAATGACGAAGATATGGTCGGAAGATTTATTAGCGGCCGACGGGTGTGCGTGCGTGCGCGCGCGCGCGCGCACGCTCGCTCGCTCGCTCGCTCGCTCGCTCGGCCGCGCGTGTATAGAAACGAGTGGAAAGCTCGTTAGTCAGGTTTGAGTTAGGTAGTCGATATGGACGTCAGGCGCAATTCGTTTCGTTGCCTAATTATAAAGCCCGGAGAGCCCTCGGGGGGTAGGCTCGAGGCGGCGTCGTTTCAACCTCGCGAAAAGGAGCCGGGGGTCCCCCTGGGTGCGCGGATTTTATAAATTACCCAGGTGGGCACGGCGACGTGGCGCGGCGTAAAAAATTAAATCTGCCCAATAGTTTCCCGTTGCGGCAAACGTTATTGTTATTAATGCCCGGTTATTAATTAAACGGCTCCGCCGGTCAATATATTTCGCCGTGGGATTGTAATTCTCTTTCATTAGGATGTTTTTCGCGTAATAACGATTAGTACTCTCTTTTACGCGCCCGAGGTATAATAAATACGTTTCCGTTCATTTTTACACGTGCGGCCCCTAGCCGCACCGTAGTTTACCGCATTTAGTTGCCGCTTGTCTGGAGGTAATAAAATTTTAGCAAAATAGACACGGAGCCTTTTTGCAGCACTCCTTTTTTCCCCTTGACATATATTTATTTATGCAACCGTATACTGCTAGGCATTCTTAATGACTGCCGTATATTATTCAAGCTGACTAACTGGTCAAGACAACATGACGCGTAAAAAATTTAATTTGTTATGTAGTAGCTGTCGCTGCCACCATTATTATTATGAGTGTTCCGCCTTAATTAGCCGTACTCCGTAGATGGGAAAAAATTTACACGGGAGATCGGCGAAAAGTTCTACATGGTGGCCTTCCGTATCCCCTCGCATTACAGCATTATTAATTCGCGTCGCGTTAGTATGTTAATGGGAATCTACGGCGATAAGTCGCGACGGCGACGGCGATGCGCGATTTGCAATAAACAAAGTTCTTGCGAGGCGGCGATAAAACGAGGCGGTTGTAAACGGCGCGGCGCGGTTTCGATCGCGGCATCGACGTTCGTAACGGCTGGGCGTCGTTAACAGGCGTATCGGCCTCGCCGCGCTGATCGGCCGCGCCGATTATTGCGAGGCGATTTCGCGGATCTCGGATATACGCGCGTACGCGCCAGGCGATTCCGCAACTTGAAAAACTCGCCAGCGCGGCGTTTTCTTTCCCCCTCGCGCGTTCTCTCTCGCTTTGGAATGATTTACGAGCGTATAATTTATCCCACATTATACCGCGCCGATCGCACATACGCGGGACACTATGAAACTCCGCGCGCGCACGGTAAACATATGGTAATCAGGCGATTTGACTCATCAAGGCTTGGCTTTGTAAATGGCACGGATGTCCTCCGTAATTTATGTGATGCACGGCGCGTAAGTGCGACCGCGGCGGAGAACAAGCGAGAGCGCTCACCTCGACGCACTATCATTAAATTCAATGCGAGCACGAGTTGCGTATCTCTACCTGCCTGCGTGGACTGCGCATACTGGGTGCTCCAGACTAATCATTGCTACTTTCGATTATAGACAAGCTCCGATTACAGACTGTGAGCGAGCAAAGGTTAAGACATTCTTGAACTTTCAAGACATTTACAGATAAAGAATAAAAGTTTGTTTTTCCGTCGAGAACAATTTTATTGTCAACAGAATGTGATTTAAGATTGGAAATTAACTGTGAATGAAACACGCTGAGAGTCAATTTTTTTTTCTCAAGGAAGATAGTACGAGTATATACTTAAAATCACTTTGCTTCGCAATGATGATATGTTATTTTACGCCGCCGTTAGGTTAGATAGATTACGCGATTTAATATTGTTGGTTCGCGTTCGATATCATTATCATTAATTGATGTAGTTACTGACAATTGCTGCTTCTACAAATCAGCATGAAATACGGATGAAACGGCTATAATTTTACAAGAGACTTAAAGACATTTGTTAGCCGAGAGAATATTCTTCATAAGATTTTTCTACAGATAATTTCTGTAGGGATGATGAGGGTGTATTATCTACGGTTCGCAACATATCGGGCCCATTAAAATGGGGGAACCCCGCAGCGAGAGGGCAACCATCGCTCAGCAATGAATATATTATGAATGTAAACTCGTCATTAGTCATGTTAATAAAGCAATTATTTTTATTGATAGCCGGTAATATCATAAATTAACCTCATGTGCGAGATAATTGGAGCCTTATAAATATGTAAGGATCCAGGAAGCTGGTGGCATTAATATTAACGTTATGTTAATGAGTTATTAAACGACGTCGAATGTCTTTCCGAACAGTAATTTATTGCTATTTGTCAAATCGGCATATTAAATTCTTGGTAACATTATGTAGGCGCGATATGCTTTAATTGGATTGCGTATTCAAGCATTAAATTCATGCTACAATTAAACTTGTATACTGTTATACAAGTTTTATACACGATTTATTATTATAATATTACATTTAATATGATAATATTCAGTAATATAGTTTTATATAGTTTATTAATTATAGTATATTAATAAATAGTACAGTGTATCAATATATAGTATCTTAATAAATAAAAAATGCTCAACATGCAAATATATACATATGCATAATACATTGGGTATTAGAATTTTTTTTTGAAATTGTATCGAATAATATTGTTACTTACATTCAATAGCATTTTGAGAACTTTCTGTAAAAATATATACAAATAAAATAAATGTAATAAACGTATAGCATAGTAAAATAATGAATTCTTATACTATATATTTATTTGTTGATAACTTTACCTCAAAGAAATTGTGAACATTTTAAATTTAGTATATTTCTATCATCTGTTGGCAAAATGGAACACTTAAGTAAATATATCTGTTAATCATTCGGGAATAACTTTACACAAATGTCGTGAAGTATGTGGAAAATAAATTTTAAAGTTATTGCTAATTTTTTCTTAAAACATATAATTCATTTTTTATAATGTATAAAGTATAGCAAATACCGAATCAAGATCATAGCTTTGTATCCATCTTTTACCAACGTTTGAGCTCTTTGCGGGTATTCGTTACGTACGATGTTGTACCAGCGGTAGGTACGGAGCCAGTTTAACCTGTGAAAAGCGAAATTTTAAACGAATAATCAGCTATCGGTTCGATAGTAAATTTATTATATCAGTAGAGGATAATATTTAATTTAATAAATTTCTGTACAACATAATCTCATACATGAATTTATTTATACATTCAAATTAAGCTTTTAAAATATAAATAAAAAATTGTATTTTATATGCGGCTATTAAAGTCATGAAAATCACTAATTATTACATGATGTTTTTCGGTTTTGTTTTATTCCATGTTGTATAATGTATTAAATGTACGTTTGTAAGAGAAATACAAATAAACCCCATATAATTTTAATTTGCAAAATTAAGAAAACTAATTAATAAAAGAATCATCATAATCACAATTTGATTTAGAAAAAACTTCGCTTGCTTTCCAAGTGGCGTCGCAGGATCATAATTTTCTGATAGTAAATGTGTATTAGTTTGTTACGTGAATAGACTTCCAAACGAGATATTGTACGCTATCGACGAAATATTATGAGTATTTTATCGCACTATACCTCCGGTAAATTGTCTTGAAGCGATTTCAGTGGCACTGAAAGGATATGAATACAGTAGATATGTAACTCCAGTTCCGTAAAATTGGAAACGTTTATCCAAGCGTATAATTCCATGATAGTATTATTCGGCACTTTGAAAATCAGTCGTAGAATATTATAATGATTTTTCAAAATATCATAATGAATATCATGTTAATGAATTCAGAATATTATGTTAAATATATATTTACTTATAATAGATAGAAAAAGGAGCTATTTTATTAATTAGGCGTACGTAACAATATTTAACAGAAGAACATAACTCATGTGCGAATTATTAGATAGTGCTTGTGTATCGATCTCTTTGCAGATATCCCAATATGTAAAAAGCGTAATTTATAAGAGAGCGTACATGCGAACGTGATTTTCAAATAGAAATGCTCCTAGAGATTTTGGGAGCTGTTTTAACGATCGATGGATGATATAAAGCCACGGGTTGCGGAAATAGCGCATCGTTATTTCTCATCAACAAGAAAAATTAAAAGTGTGAGAGAGAGGAAAAGAGAGAGAGAGAGAGAGAGAGAGAGAGAGAGAGAGAGAGAGAAAGAGAAAGAGAGAGCTACCGTTAACGATCAGCGATGGATAAAACCGCGCGCCATTCTCAATTATTATCAATTGCATTTCCGTGACGAAGTATAGAGAAACCTTCTCACCGGATTGTCGAATAAACGTTGCTATTTCATTTATTTCACCCGCCCGTTAGAGAGTTACGGTTCCATTCCAGTAATTACTACGGATACACCATTATGTAAGGGCGAAAAAAGGGGATCGGACAAGTGCGGGTGCAGGGGACGGGTGTACGGTGCGCATTTCAATTTGTCGCACAATTTTCTAGAGACCGATGGGGTAGGGGCGATCCGTTCCCGTTCCACAAGCGAAATTACAGTCGCGTAAGATTTAATCGCGTGTCCGCGGCTGTTAATGCCACGCTTACCCTTTATCGAATTTCGACAGGGTCGAGCTTTGCGGGAAAGGAGGTCCCTCGCAAAGCGTGTTGAATATTGAATTACGAGTGGGTTTAATTATACCGCATTACAATAGATCTCGCGCAATATAATATATAAAATTTCGAAATTAGTTGTAAATGAAGCTCCGGCTCAAATCGAAGAATCATCATGATGGGATCAAATTATCGGCAACCAGAGAAATATGGTTAATTAAAGCCTAAATGTTAATGACGCGGGCCTTCCCGATGTGCATCCGGCTCAGAAATCTCGCGGTTGATTAAACATCATTTAAAAACATTGAACGTTTTATGCGTTGCTATTTCGAAATAATTCCAGACGATTAAGCTTTGATTAAGGTCAATAATTAAAATTGCTCGTGGTAAAAACAGTCGCGATGTATTCATTATGAATTACATCGAATAAACGAATCGTGCTTGAATAAAACTGCTATATTATGTATTTCGGCGACGTTTATGTACTTTTAATTTCGGATGAATATAATATGACTGTGGTATAGCTACATACTTTCTATAAGACCGGCTTCCAGAAACGATGAATGCAATAGACTAGAGATTTTCGCGACTTATTTTCAGAGAAATATTTTGTAGCTGACATCCTCGCGAAAACTGTGGTGCATTTTCCCCTATTCGACTGAAAGCTCTGTCAAATGTCCTCAACGATTCAAACAGACAGGAACTACGAAGTAACAAATCAGAAATATGAGGATATAGAGAAGACTTTCCATGTCACTCGCTGTATATTCGCGGTACGAGTAGCCATACGTGCGCTCTGCAGTCTATAAAGTATAATACATACTGTTCTGAGACCCCACTGACAAATAACAAAAAATAGTGAAAACTTTTTTTTAGATAAATTTTATATCTTGGAAATATTTGCAAACTTACACAATGATTATATTAGAAATAAATAAAATTGAATGTAAATCTAACTTTTTGTGATTAAAAAGGTGCAATTTTAAGGGAAAACATTTGGTTCCATTTATTAGTTGTATGTATAATCTTTAACAGAATTTTTAATAACGTCATTATAATTCCTTAATGCTTCTATAACGATTACTTCATTGAAAAAAATTCTGGTTAAAAACGGACGAATCAGAAAATCTTGTAGAATTGCTCCAATATTATGATTATTATAATAGAAATTCTGATTATTATAAATAGAACTTATAAAGTTATAAAGTATTGAGTGTTTGTTTGAATTATTATGTTGCTACGTAAAATTTGTTTTCTTTTTCATTCGCATGACCTTTTCACCCAAAATGTTTTGTTAAAGTATATCTAATTATAACTTTTTTAGTGTAATAAACTATCTGTTTTTATTTTTTTTTTTACCTTGGCTTCGCAAATCTCTCGCATATAAGCTGGTATGTTGGCGAAATCACCCATATCTGTCTTCATTTGGCACCAGAATACGTCCGAGATAATTCTTAATATTACGGAGTTAACTACCTCTTTTTTCCTCTCAAGATTATCATAAAACGTCGCACACGGCCATTACATTAAAATCGCATTTGAGCAAGCATACATCTTTCTTTCATCCTTGTCGTAACACTTTTATGCCAGTTTGTACTGATCCACGATACGACAGTATCCCAGGCGGTTGCGTGAGAAATTGAACGGACGTATTCTCGCTCGATTTCCCATTATTACTTTACATGCGCGACGGACGCGTGGTAGGACGGACCGGTAAAGAGAGCCTGTCGAAAGCTGAAAACATTTTCCCAACGTCTTACGCTTCGAAAAGTTCTCCATCTGTATTTGTCCCGCTATAAATCGCCGACGGTTGCCGCAGCTGTATCTCGCTCACGTTTTGCTTTGAGTAATGTCTTACCGGCGTATTCCGGTCGCATGAGAGAGGAGGGAAACCAGGAGGAGAGCAGGAATCAATTGTGATCATAAACCTGGATATGCAAGTAGACGCTTCTGCACGATTCACTAAAATGAAGCTTTCATGATGTATCTAATAAAAGTCGCATGCACGAAGGCAATTCTGCAATTGCGCGCATCACGGAAAAGCATTGTTCGCCGCGCCCTTATACACAGTTCGATTCGAGTTTTCGGCTAACAATGAAGAACGCATTCAATATATTCACACTGAGAGAAAAATATAGTTACTTTTGGCCTCAGTTATAATTTTATAATATTTCTAACACGAAATATGATTAACTTAACTATATGCATAATTATGTTAACCATAATTATTGTTAGAAATATTATAAAATTGTGGTTGAGACTAAACTAACTACACGGAGAGAATTTTTTGTTATATTTTACCGTAAAATTCACTACAAATTTAACATGTTTGATGATAAGAGTGGGATAACTAGACAACTAAATAAAAATTTAAAAAATCTACTAAATATTACCGAAAATGAGAGGAATTTGTGAAATATACAACAGAAATTTTATAAACTACATAATAAAAATTACCAAGCAGATTGTAATATTAATCAAACAGATTATATATTTTATTATGATAGATATGAATAAATCAGAGAGGATTTATAAAAATCTTCAAAATATTAGTTATCTCACGATTACCATGATTTTTAGGCTAAATTTTTAGAGAAAACTCTCTCTGTGTATATTTCTCTCTCAGCGCATGAGATGAGCATTAGCCATACACTGTTAAACTCATAGTGTCAAATTATCAAATTATTATATGTATTTACCTAATTTAACCTTCATGTTAGTCAAAATTAATGAAATATTAGAAGCAGTGGCGACCTATGAAATAGTTAAAAATGACTCAAATTGATTATACTCAATTTTAATTAATAGAAAGGTAAAATTTTGACTAATATGGAAGTTAAATTAGATAAATTAACATTGAGTGAGGCTTACTCAATATTGAGCGACCCATAGGATTTTACAGTGTATATTTAGTGAGACAAGAGTACGATAAAGCTATCGACGATTTCTCAGCATAAGAATGTCTTACGTTATTTTATATCTTTCTCTGAGATTTCTGTGATGTTCAAGTCAATTGTTGATTAAAAATATTTTAAAAACAAATCATAAAAGACAAAGTAATAATCATTTTGAAACTCAATTAAATAATTCAACAATCGCTTTCGATATTAATGCGATGGACCTTTTCTTTGGTTTTTCCGTTTGTTGGAGTAGCGATTAAAACCGTTTTAGAAACAATACGACTTGGCAGAGCGAGCGTTCTTGAGAATATATACAGAGTTATCTGTCGTAAATCTAAATTAACCGTTATCTCGCGATACTGCCTAAACGTGAAAATCGAAATACCTCGAACAGCATGCGCATCTTATCCCGAAAGTCGCTGACGCGGTCCCTCATTCGCGATAGAGTCGAGCTGTCGGGCGTCTTCTAGCGCCGAGAACGAAGGTGTATTCCCATTCGAGCTGCTTGGGACGAGTCCATGCCCGGCTTGCGTCTATCTGTTGAGATTTCCTGAGCTACGTGATCGGGATGCGGATGGCACTGTTCGTGAGGAACGCCGGGACATATTCTGACGCGAGTTCGCGCACGCTTTTGCGATCTGGGACGGGCGTCTCGCAAAATTGTACGAGGCGAGAAGATCGTTTCGATACTGGTACGACCAATCGAAGTGATTCCCTTTACGCTATTCGCGGGAAACAGCGTTACTTTCAGAAGGAAGACAGCACTTTTTTAGCAAGTCAGAAAGGACCGCGGTAATCGTGTAAAACACATATGGAGCTCACATATGTGCTTGTCGAAGTACAGAAAAAGAAGATAATAAAGATATTACACAAAAGAGATTTGAGTGACATCCAATTGATATAGTAACATTATTGTTTTACATGCTTCTTATTAAAAAAAAGTCTTGCCAAGTTGTAAATTGCATGTACTTTGTAAAGTTCAAAATGTATAAGATTATATCTTCTTGCAACATAATTTAAAAAAAAAGCAAATGTCTAAAGTTATAAATTCTATACAATTTTCGATAGCTCCTTTATATTCGAATAAAAATGACTTTTAATAGAGTATAGTGCAATGTTCTTTTCAAATTTTCTTCCTAGTTTGTAGAAAATGTTTCTCTTAACTTTGCAACTGTTGAGGTAGTTGTATATAATTTAATTATAGCTGCAACGGATTCTAGTTTGCCGTTAGGTCAGAAGTGGCCTGTAATTAATTCGGGCATCCTCGCAGCCAAAAGCTGCAAGGCGCGCTTATGAGCAACTTGCGACCTGCTACCACCAGTTTTCACGAGCTCGACAAAGTATTACATTCTTTTCTTCATAATATGAATCGCATATCATTTGCTTTTGCAATACGCAATAATATAAATTAGTCTCCCCGGAAATTCAAATAAGGAATTTAAAATTAACATGCAATAAAATAGATTAATATTGAAGATAAAATATAATATTTGAGCTTATAAAATTGAAATAAATTTTAATGATGTTTCAGTGCTGTAAATGCCGGGCAAAAATTTATTTATACACAAGTGCGAAACTTTCATCTTATTTTTTTCATCGTTGGTCGTTTTAATTTAATTCCATTATCTATATTGTACTTCTCGAATTATTATGATCATTCTTTGCAACGATCGTACCAAACGGTAGCAGCCGCAAACGAAAGGCCAAAAAAAGCCAATATCGTGCCGTTGGCAGCAAATTTGCTAAATATTTATCGCGACTGTGCACGATGCGCGCATGACTACCCACGTATTTCGATCAAAAATTCATGAAGTACGGCACAGTATATTTGCCTTTACAATTCGTACGTGGAAACAGTGAATGTATTTAGTGTTTTTGATTCAAGAAGAAGCTCAGATAGTAATTTCCGTAAATGGAACTCTCGTGTAAGAGAGCTGAATTTAAGACACAAGATAAATTTAAGAGGGATTCATTTTTAACGCAGACACCATATCCCGCAGATATATAGCATTGAAAATTATCGGGCCACGATTATTCTCGCGATCGCTCCTTCTTCCCCCGGACGATTGTAACGAAGGGTTGTTCCGATAAACCAACAAAAGGGCGTGCTGGTGGTGGATTCCCGGGTAAGGTGGAGGCGTCGAGCGACACGAGTAGGGCAGGGTTACGGATACGGGGTTACGGCATTACTATCCTGATAATGGAGTGGCGGTCAATGGGGCGATAGATCGCGCCGTGGAGACGGCGCGCCGTAACGCGCGGGAGCCGAGCAAGCTCCCAAGGGAACACTGCCCCACCTCCCCCTTTGCCTACCAGTTTCAGGCCACGTATAGCGAACGTCGTCGTTTCACCTCCCTGTCTTTCTCACGGTTGTATTCGATCCTCCTTCTGCATTTCCTCCTTTTCCTCCTCCTCTTTCTCTCTCTCGCTCTTTCTTCCTCACCCTCTTACGCTCTCTTTCTCACCCGTCGATTCCTATCGGCCCGGTAGACGTTTTCGCGTCGAATGCGCGTTCTTGACGTAACGTAGGGTCGCTACCCGTTCTCGCAAAAGCTGTCGCTAGGAAACTGCAGTACGCCTGGACGAAAGTGTTTTCCAAAGTCGATGATACTCGTCACGTTTTTCCGTGGATAGATACGAACGCGCGCCTGTCGAGGAAACTCAGGATCGTCGGATCCCGGATATCTACGGAAGAGTCCTACAAATATCATCGCCCTACGATTTTATTGGCCGTACGCTACGCGCCTTTATTATTTATTTCGTCGATAAGGTTTATATCGACTGAGATATCTTGTAAACGTGTATATACACACGTGCGCACACACATATATATAAATATAGGGTGTTTCTTAGAAACTGCCCACTAACTACATAATGTTATTTTCTTATCAAAAATTGAGTCGTAAAATCCTGGATTATTTTTTTCTATAATGCTTAATAAAACAGTAATTATTGAATAGAATTAATCCAATCAGCATCATTCTTTAGACGGACACGTATCAACGAGCTGCGCGTTTAATAGTATGCGTGGCGAAATTAACAGTAAAGCGCTCACGTACACTACCAAGCGCGTGGCTCACTGACATCTGTCTGTTTAAAGAACGATGCTGATTGCATTAACTTTATTTAATAATTACTGCTTTATTAAGGATTATAGAAAGAAAATGTTTCAGGATTTTTCAATTAAATTTTTGATAAGGAATAATTCTATGTAATTAGTGAGCGGTCTTTAAGAAACACCCTATATATTTGTATATGTATAATATACACACGCGTTTACGACGTACGTATCTCTGTTGATATAATTCTTATCAATCAATAATCTTGTAAATCACTATTAGAAGCAATGTGTGAATATCGCACACTTTTGGCGGGTGATATGTGTTCCCGTTTTAAGACACCTATAAATTTTTAAAAACCGTGTGAATATCACACATTTAAAAAAAATCATACATTCATAGATGCTTAAAACGGGGGGAACACATATCACACGCCAGAAATGTGTGATATTCACACATTGCTTCTAACAGTAATCTTATAAATCAATGAATATAGATTACGAAATAAATAGTTGTAATAACATATACACTATATGCATATGTGTATGCATAATATGTGTGCGCACGCGTGCTAGACACGATATGACGTTGTCATGTCCAAACTACACTTGTATTTGTTCAATCCGCGATAACAAATCCGTAGAACGGATGCGCGCGTTATACCGTCACAATTCGACTGTTGTATCAGCCTACCGCAACTATTCGACGCTACGACGTCAAATATTGACAGATAATATTATGGACGTTCGTGATTTCCATTGTGATTAGAAATTCATGCGATGTTACATATCGACTCGTTTTAAAAAATAAATAACGGTATTAGATATTATTCCATAATGCAGCGCATGATAATAAATGCACGTGCGATTGACTCCGTACGGTTGTTGTTTACTCCTACGTTCTTTTATGAATAAATCTCCGGATATAATTCGCACTGAATTCGCAAGTAAATGTAATTTATTTTTGCATCGGAGCACACCCGGGAATCAAATTGATCCAATTGGGCGAGCACATGCTCGCTTGTTACAGAATAAAATGCCTGATAAAGACGATTCAACGTCTCAATCAGGCATCTCAGTCAGCTTTCAAAGGGAGACACGGTAGGGGACATTTATGTATTTGTCGTGCTGCGTCATAGAGCAGGGAATAATTGTGAAACTGAATGGTATAAGCTTGGGAAGCTGTCAAATGTCGGTCCAGTCAAGCTTCGACCACCCGTGAAATGTCAATCCCTCTTCTGAAATAACATTATCCTAAAGTTCGTCGATTAAACGCGACAGGTCGCAAGATTTGCCGGACGACAGAGTGACAGGCGTATTTGATTATACGTGAAAATCTGTAAGTCAATGATATCAATCTATTGATCGTTGTATCAAAAATATATCGCCATTTTCTTCTTAGAAATAGATGTTTCAAATCAATTGTAGAACGGTACTTTGTGATAGGATTGTATGTAAATATCTTTTTTCAGAATTCTATCCAACATGAGATTGGGCTTATATGTTATCACTCTCTTGATATTGTCAATAATGGCGGCAGCGGCGTTCACAATACCAATGAGCGTGTTACGGCAAAAACACAATACGCAAAGGCGAAGACACAATACGCAGTTTCAACTGCGCAAATTAGCCCTTATGCAAAAGTCGCCTTCGTCTTCTTAAATACTTGTAATCTGTAACAGTCTTCTTCGCATATGATACGTAAATAATTTGCTTTCGAAACAATTAATGTTAACAAACGAACTTTATGTTATGCGTATTGTAGTAATGTTATTATATGCATAATTCTAATGTTTTATAACAATTTAATGAGTTTTATATGAGTAAACTCGTTTATAAAATAAGCTCGTCATCTTTTTATTCTATTACCCCCAAGCACTTTTGATCGTGTATTGTTAGAAGTAAGAGATGTTGCGTGAAATGTTGCAATATACAGGATATCTGTGCACACAGAGCAAAGCTGATACAGCGGCTTTAGCACTAGAAAACAAGTTCGAAAATGTCCAACAAACATATATCCGAAATCAAACGGTTTCGAAGTTGCGGGATATCGAAGTTGCTTTTGTATGAAAACATGAGTTGAAGTAAACGTTGATTAAGGTTCTTTATTGCGTATACAACTTTACAAAAAGTGCTCAAAAATTTCTCCGATGACTTCGACATATTATGGCTGGTATTCATAGTCAATACTTATTTCAAGACTATTTTACGTAATATCTAAAGATGCTAATAAGGCTCTGTGATTGGTTTAGAACAGAACTTAAGAGTGTACTCAAGATGATCTTAAAAATAAGAACAAACTATGAATACCGGCCTATAGCACGATTATGGCAAGTGACACTTAATGCTGCCAATGTCCATCCGCGCAATTCCAAAATGTTTTCCAAAATTTCAACGTAATTTATTAATTCATGTGTCAAAATCGTCGGAGGAATTTTTCAATCTCTCTCTGATTTACACGTTTTCTGCGGGATCATTAAAGTTTCACATAGGTTTTCAACACGAATCGAGTTCTATCATCCCCTTCCCTCCCCTGCTTTTAGAGTGAAACGAAATCTGTTATCGTTCCATATGGGTTTTTTATTTTATTTTAACACTCTTTTTTACACGAAGCGAGATCTATCGGCGTATGATTAACCTCGCTTTGCGTGGTAAGTTGAAAACTCATGTTTATAACCGTCCGATAATAAACCTCGTTTTATTTTGAGCGCAAGGGAGGGGAGGTGAAATGGCTTTACTTCACATGGAAAGTTGAAAACCTATGTGGAGCCACATAATAACAGATTTCATTCTGCCCTCTAAAAGCAGGGAGCAGCGTGGGGCAGAACTGGATACGTGGAAAGTTGGTCAAAGTCATTATCGCTGATTCCATTACATTAGATAATTACTTCCGGAGATCATTTTTGTAAACTCTAAAGGAACTAGCGTGTGCGCAAGAGAGGGTAAGAAAGAGAGAGAAAGTTTTTAAATTTCAGTACCTTTCAAAAGTAGATCATAGAAGATACTTATGAGAAATAAATATGCATTTGTCGTATTGCATTGGGGAAAGCGAAAACCGATATGATTGAATGATATAAACTTGGGAAGTTGTCAAGTGTTGGTCCAATGAAGCTTTGACCACCAGTGAAACATCAGTTCTCGTCCTGAAATAACATTATCTTAAAGTTTGCTGATTAAACGCGACGGCTAGCAAGATTTGTTGGATGATAGAGTGGCACAGCGTATTTGATTATACATAGAAATCTGTAAGCCAATGATATCAATATATTGACCGTCATATTAAAAACTTATCATGATTTTCTGTTTGAAAGTAAATGACCTTTGAATCAATTAGAGTCAAAGCTCTTTATGGATAAAAGATAGGTGCCGCCAAAATGCTGTGCTTATAGAAAACGCGATATCGTGTGATAAAATGTATAAAAGTGTAGGGCGTTCCAAAAAAATTAAAGATTAATATTTAAAAAATGTTATTAAAAAAGATAGTTTTATTTCAAATTAACAATGAAACATATAACTAATACTCAATGCAATTGTATATTTTCTGAAATCCATACATTATTAAAAATGCAATAAATTATTTAAATATTGTTAGACAGTTGATCAGAAATTGGTTTAAAAATCTCTTTTTTGTTTTGCGGTATTTGAAACTCCAACTGATATTTAATCATTGTTTATTCTGTCTTTTTTTTTAAAAGCTTTAATTAGCTTCTTTCCATTAATGGATCCATTTTCATGAAAAATTCACAATGATCTTTTATTAAATAATTTAGTTAGAAATAAATTTTTTATTTATAAATTTTATTAAATAATTAAGTTATAAATTTTATTAAATAATTAAGTTATTAATAAATGTGATAGAATTGTATATTATAAAGAATAGAAATTATGACCGCGAATATAAAATTTTTTGATCGCGAGTAAAAAGAATGATTACAAATTTTTATTTTTATTTATTCAACGAAAACGCGAATAGTTAACCTGCAATTAAGAGCTTTGATTGTATAGAACAGTATTTTGCAATACATTTGTAATAAACTACGCGCGACAGTCAGAAAAGCGAGAATTGATATTTTCATGATTTGCGTATAAATTAAATGTTGCTTTATGAAAAATATTTTTTTCAGAATTATATCTAACATGAGATTGGGCCTATTATATCGTCAGTCCGTTATCAATAATAGCGGCAGCAACGCTTACAAAACTGGTAAACGTGCTATGGCAGCAAATGAAAAGAAACAATACGCAAACGTTTCACAAGCGTGCAAGTGCGCCTAGCCCTTATGCACCGGTCGCCTCCGTCCTCTTAAACACTTGCAAGCTAAGATAATCTTCCTTGAACGTGACATGAATATTTCAACGCATAAAGCAATTAACGTTAACAAGAAACTTTATATTATGCGTATTATGTAGCAGCGTTATTACAAGCTACGTAATTCTAATGTTTTATAATAACTTACGTAATAAGTTTTAAGTAAACTCATTTATAAAATTAACTGGCTATTTTTTATTCTACCATCCTAAGCACTTTTGATTACGTATTGTTAAAAGCAAGCGCAGTTGCGTTGAATGTTGCAGCATATAATGAGATAATATCGCAATAAAAGTGTCGAAATGATATCCGTTGTAATGCATGATTTGTTAAATGGTCGATATAAATCGTGTTATAACGAGTGGCGCATTTCTCTCAACGGTACATAAATAATAAATTCACGCATACGTGCGTGTGTGTGTTTATTCAAGTGGGCTGTTGGATATATTAACGCACACGAGTCGTTAATCAACGATTGTTAAACCGATAGATTTTCTTTTTTTTTTTCATAAAAAAAAGATATAAATGATGTGATGATTTATGGATATTCTTTCAACGTTTGTGAAAAGTCAGAAAGATGTCTAGCAGTAAGTTCTATATCTGCTCGTAAATCCGTACGCTTAGAATCTGTCATAAAAATACGCTCGAAGATAAAGCGACTCACTTTCAAAACTGGGTAAATGCCTCGTCATAGGGAGTCAAAGCAACGCCCTGTGCGACATGAATATTTACTACCCGAGGTGATTTTTGTAAGCTCTGAAGGACCAACGCGAACGCGCCGCGCACGAGAGAGAAAGAGAGTTCTCAATGATATCTCAGTACCTTTCAAAAGCAGACGGTAGCGTATCTCATACAGATTTCCGTGGTCCATTTCTGTGCTTACTTCGATTTTGCATTTTGTTTCATACATTAGCATTGGCTACTCTGACATACCGTTCCATTATTATAAATAAAACATTTTCATCTCTTAAAACAAAACGATTAGAGAAAACTGCTTTTTATGAGAGCGAGAGATAAAATATGGAGTTTATCAATTTCACCCTGAGAGAAAAATATAGTTACTTTTTGGCCTCAATCATAATTTTATAATATTTCTAACAATAAATATGATTGATTAACTTAACTATATGCGTCATTATGTTAATCATAATTATTGTTAGAAATTTTATAAAATTGTAGTTGAGACCAAAAGTAGCTATATTTTTCTCTCAGTGCAATAAAAATTATTCTTATCAAACGTTTAAATTTCTGCAAAGTTTCTGCAGAATATTAATAGCTTAAAATTGTTCGATCAAGATTTCAAATATTAATGCAAATGGATATTATCTTTAATGCTGTGTCTAATGTAATATATCACAACATTGCTTTAATAATGAATGTTTCCTCAGGAGAAAGAAATAGGCCACTGGTTTAGTATGAATCATCTTGTAACGTC
The DNA here is from genome assembly GCA_928718305.1 of Tetramorium bicarinatum. Taxonomy (NCBI): domain Eukaryota; kingdom Metazoa; phylum Arthropoda; class Insecta; order Hymenoptera; family Formicidae; genus Tetramorium; species Tetramorium bicarinatum. Next base: position 13,170,806 of record OV788328.1, read on the forward strand.
AATGACGTCGCGTTTTACCATGGCGATAGAGGCAGCCCGTTCCACTTTGAAGTGAACTGCGAAACGACATTGGTTACGATCGAAATAAATGGTCTCTACGATGGAAGACGGAGGAGGAACGTTAACGTGATGGAGGTAGAATTCGTCGTAGTTTTATTCTGATGTTGGGCTCACGTTCAATCGTGCAGGTGGAAACCGTGCGGGGAAGGTTGCAGGAACGTGGGTGGTTATGGGAGTAGCGGTAAGGCGCTGCAGATTCTCAGAGACGGTTCGATCTGCCGATCGCTAAAAAGAATCAAATAAAGGGCGAGGTTCCCTTGCGAAATTTTCACGCTGATACCGTGTATACGTTCGTTATACACGTACGCAGCGTATATAAATTTTCCGCCCCAAAAATTTTTATCTTTGATCTTTTATTTCACCCGGGATTTTTACAAATTTCTGTGTGTTTATGGTAAAAATTCGGGTATAAATTGGGAATTACATAATAAATGAAGCACAAGGTAATATGAAATTGATAATAAATGGTAACGCATGCAGAGATTTATGAGAGGCAAAGTGTATCGTATATCTACTTATTACTTTCCGCTCGGCAGTGTTTGCCTTCTGCGAAAACATACAATGACAAAGAGAACTGGGATAGAAAATTAGAAGTTTAAATGTTTAACGGGGGTTCCCGCATCACGAACACACGCGCGGACGTTTCGGTAATTCCAGTTTCTTTGAATTTCTCCTTCCACGCGAGAGACGTTCTCGCACACGTCGGACGAGCGTCATGAAATACAGAGAGAATCCGTGTTTTTCCCGCGCACACACACACTCTCGCTAGATAAGTATGAAAAGAACGTCGCTGACTGCAGTCTACGAGTGAGATAAGATTCGGTACTTCCCGTCGTCGAAATAAAGCGCGCGCATAATGAGGAAGCATGTATATGTATACATGTGCCAGCGAGTGTATATAACGACATTTGGAAAAGAGATTCCATCACACTTCTTTAATTTGCAAGCGTGAGAAGACATCAGTTGATCACATCTGCGAGAAAGCATAAGTCAAACAAGGTACATTATTTCCACGTTCTTTACTTATTTTACATGAAAGAAAGAAACATCACGGAAGGAAAAAGAATATACTATAATTTTTTCTCTCAATAATATAATAATTTCTTGTGCTCGTTACAAAGCAATTTTGAGTTAGCATTGTGAAATTCTATCCCCGCGCTTTCAATATGTTTTATTAGAAAGTCTGGAAAGCAGTTTCAAATATATTATGCCGTCAACACGTCCGTGCTAATTTGCCACCTAACTATATTTAAATTTATGTGTATATACATGTATATATATGTATTTGGCTTTCAGAAATACATACAGCGCAATATGAAATTTCACTTGTTCATCTTCACTCTGCTCTTGGCGGCGATGGCAGTTCTTGCGTACGTACCTCCGGTCAGGAACCCGCCTCCAGGTGGCTGGAAGCCGCCGACTTTCCCTGGTCAGGGACCTTATAACCCGAAGATTAGATTTCCTCATTAGGCACGGATAGTGCAATTAAACGATCATTTTTACCGACTGTCTTAACATCGTGTACTCAAAAATGATGCCTACTGATCGTACACTTTTCTTTTCACTACTGGCTAATGTAAGACGACGAATAAATATTTTGTAATAAAAATAAAAATAAAAATCCAAGTATTATTTAAACATTCGTTGTCATTTTGTATCCTGTTTTCCGTTATAAACTATGTAACGATCGAAAGTTTCAGATCAAAGCGATGAAATCTGATTTTATTGTATACATTACAATATGCGCTATAAGTATGAAGGTAAATAGGTTTACTGTAATTTTGTTACTTTAATTTTTCTTCCAGACGAGAAATGTAGCTGTGCAAGATACTTTAAAGCGCTCTCGTTGCTTTTATCACGATAAATATCCCGAGTGTAATTTCGTTACGTTCGACTTTTTCCAGGATTCGAATCGGTCGCGCATCGGTTTTCGCAATCCTATAAACGAGTGACTCCTCGTTGTCCGAGGATCTGATAACGCTAATTACGCTAATACATTATACAAGCGGAAGCCTCGAAATAACGAGTGCAGCCGCATGTGCGCTCGGTTGCATTTACCTCTGGCAATGCCTATCGCGTAGGTAGACGAGGGTGTCCTAATTACCTACCGCCCGGCGAGACGCCTTCTTGCCCGCATGTAAACACCTTCATTACCACTGAACTGCTCCATAAAATATTTCCCCAGGATAGTTGTTCGGTATAGGTAATAACCCCAATCCATGGAACTCAATAAAACGTCGCTCCTTATGGACGCTAACTTAGTGAAAGATAATTATCGACCGTTATGCTTGACTAGTTGATTACGTTACGATTATCGTTACGTTGCCATAATACGAGCATGCCAACAAAAGCACAAAATAACGATCTTTACCCGATAAATAGGAACTTGACGTAATATGCTCTTATTATTTATTCGGTATGCTAAGAGTCCTTTTGTAACAACCGAGACGTTAATGTTTTCAACGCACAGCTCTCATTGTGCAACATGATCAAATCGAGTTTGTAACGTATTACAAATCTATTTGCAGATTTATGATCAGAGAGTTACAGGGAGAATATTATCGAATCGGTAAAATGGAAAGATAAATTATTTTACATATTTTGCGAATATTGCTTCCGTCATACCACTTATTAAACAAATAATAAATTATTTTGCATATAATTAGTAATACGATCAAACGTATCACAGTTTACGAAGAGGGAATAATACGTCATATGCATTGAAATAATTTTCAATTTCCTGTTTTTCATCCCGCGCTCTCTTAGTCATAACCGTAACAGGCACGTGGCTGTCAGTGTGTCTTTATAAGTCGTATATCACTCAATAAAATTGCTCGTTTAAAGTTCGTTCTATCATAGTTGCTCGTTCAATCCTAATATATTTATTCGCTTCTTCGCAGCGTGCGCTTAGGGGAGCGAAATACAGTAGGAACGTGTCGGATTTTAGTGCGGGGACTAAGGTTTAGGAGATATCTCGGTTTCCTCTCGCGAGATACTATCCAGCTTTCTCGTATCAACGAGTAAACGACCTCAAACTCCAGCCGCCCCTATATTTCATGCCCAAGTAAAAGTTCCTGTTCTGTAGCAGCCGCGTCGATATCCTCGCGGTCGCGGCGGAGCCCCTTCGTAACTGAAAAATGTATTCTTACAAGATAGATATTCCCATAATTTTGCGCGAGTTGTACGTGCTTCTGAAAATAGGTAATCTTCCCGCAGTTCAAAGTTATTTTCATATCACGCCGCGTCTCGCGATAAGTATTTATCTACGGTTCATGAACGAGGGCCGTATGCTTAATTTCCAGTGCGCTGAATGCGAGTTCATGTAAAGTGTATCAATTCAACTGATGCGCGACGTGATAGCGCACGAAAATATGATGCTTAATATTGACCGATATATCTTTCTCTAGATTTGCATACTTCGGATACTATTAAGGTATTTGTTTAAAAAGTTCACATACGCGCATACACGTCTCTTTTGTTGTTTTTGCACAGTTTCCTCTCGTGCATCTCGCAAAATAACCTTTTTCTCCCTTGATTGTTTGTACCATCGCGTAACCTGCTCTTTGCTTCAATGGCATAATAATTTTTATTTTTGTGCTGCTGGCTCAATTACAATTCTCTTTGTAATTTCATTCTCTTTCTACTACAGCCTGTTGTGAAACAGAGAGAGACTTTGCCACTTTTTACATATAAATATATGTTTTAAAGGAATATATGTTTTGCTTTAAAAAATTGCTCAGCGTTTTAATTACTAACAGTGTACAAACAGTTTACCTACCCCAAAAATTTGTCTACTTGTTATACATATATACATGCTTTACAACTTTATTACATATTTTTGGTCTATTGTCCGATTTTATATGGAACGATGAATACAACAATACTAATTATAAAAATATAAAGCATAAAAAGATTAGTACAATAATTTACGTGTGTTTGTACATAATACAAGAATATAATATTCGTAAACAGCGCTTTTGTAACAACATGAAATTACGCTAATAAACTGTGCAAAACGTGATAAGGGAGGAATTGAATTTACAGATTTCTACGGGAAGCCCCTAAATATACAAGAAGCGCACACGTCTGGGATAGTACATGACACGGGTAAAATACCGTGTCATATCATCAACAGAGAGTGCGACGTCACCGCGTGTCACTGGCTGCGATGACGCTCGTGATAATGCGAAGCCTGAGGGATTTCCCCGCAACTTGGATCTTGCGCTGTTTTTCGCATTCAACAAGAAATAATATATAAATGATACGTAATGTAGAGAGCGCAATTCGAGTTGTAGTCAGACTAAGACTGCAGTAAAATAATCTTCTTTCTGCCCGTGATTTAATATCCAGCCTCTTGTAAGTTTATATCGCCAATTATTTGACGATAGCATTAATTCTATAATTGTTTGTATGTATACTTCCTAATTAATTATATTGTTGGTTTGATAATATTGTGATATGTTTTGCATTCTGTAACGCTTTTATTAAATTAATTTAATATTTAATTTAATTTGTTTTAATGCTACGAATCATCCCGAATAATTAAAATAGAAAAAAGTAACGAGATGTTTTTATTCGCAAGCAGAAGAATTAAAATAGTATCGAATTATTTTTCACCCTCCGATCTTTTGTGTTTTTATCAGAACAATACATTCAACATGAGGTTTGCAATGTACATCGTGATGCTGTTAGTTGCAATCTGCGCTCTGTTTGCCGATACTCATGCACTTCCGAAACACAGACCTCGTTTACCAAGCGGCCCTGGCTATGGCCCATTTAATCCTCGGCAATCTTGGCCAGTACCACTGCCAAATGTAAGTATACTAATCAATATCTATGTCATTTTCGGATATGCAGAATATAATTTGATATTCCGTTCGTAATGAAATTCGCAAATGTGATACATCTTTATCTCTACTCACAATAATAAAGGACATAACTCTTCTTTTACCATCTTCCATTATTTTTTAATCAGAAGTAAATTTACTTATTATAAACGAATTTATATATTATAATAGAGAAAGAGAGCGATGAGCCCTCATTATTGCAAATTGTGTCGCTCGCAAATGAAGTCATAAATTCCTTATAATGTTAGGTTTCCGTTGTCGTCTATTACAATTTACATACGACAATGGAAATCTAACATTGTAAGGAATTTATAACTTCATTTGCGACTGTTTTAATTCTTTGATTATAATTGTAAGTCGCCACACTGAGGAGGAATTATGCACGAAACGCGTGTATTTATTCTTCTTTATTAAATGTATGACATATAACTGTATTTAGTTTAAGACTTATTGTTAATTTGGCTTAACATTCTTTTTCTATTATAATACGATTGGTAATCTTCTAAGCCTTTGATTGATATTATTTTGAACTTATATTTGTGTAATTATTAAATTTATTGATCAAATATTTTTATTATTTTTACAGATTGGTTAATAATCTAGATGACATCAAACATCTAACTACTAAAGATTATGATTCTAAAAATAAACAAGGCTTTATTCCGCTATTTGAAATATAATTTATTTATTGCTAGTAAAAATCTTCAAGTAGACTAAAAACTGAAGGCTAATGTGCACGGTGAAACTATTTTATATACAATTATATTTACACATTATACGTTATATAAATAAAGTATTTACTGTACATTTCTACACTTATTCAATATACCATTTTTTCCCGCAAATGCACGGGGTATACCTGCAATCTGTTTTTTAATTCTTATAATACTGTTGGATTCTTCCACGTAAGCGATCACGTAAAACAATCAGAGGCAAAGACACCCCCTGGAGCAAACTCAATCTGGAAAACATTTTCTGCCGTGAAAAGCGATATTTCAATTAAATCTCTAATCAAATGGTGGCATGGCAGTCTGCATCTTGGGTGCATAAATCGTGTTAATGGAAAATGACTTTTCTTATTAGCAAGTTATTTGCACAGAGCGCCGCAAAAGAAATATTGCTTCTAAGCTTCTATCCAGTAGGAGTTTGCAAGCATCAGCGAGATCGATACATGCTTCCCACGATATTTGAAGTAAACAATTTATTCCGCGAATTAATAACGCAGGGCACAATCTGATTATTTGATTTGTATTTCTTTATTAATTTCTTAATTAAATTTTACATCAGTATATCCCGCGTATTTCACAGTTCAAGTTTACAACAGCTATTTAGTTTTAAAGCAAACAGAGCTAGTCCAGTCCAAAGGGGAGCAATCCCGAAGAAGTATCCAGCCATCTGTGGCAAGTGTTGCATGCGACAGCATAATGTAAATGGTGAGTTTGGTAAGATCCTTCCTTGTAATGAACACAGTGACGTTAGACGCGGTTGTATAGTACTCCCTCCCTCTCTCTCTCTTTCTCTCTCTCTCTCTCTCTCTCCTCTCCCCTCGCTCTTCTACATTTTACGGAGTTCCTACGTTAATGCGATAAGAGAGCAGTCTCAATCGAGCCAGGCCATAACTTAAATTGCTCGCTTCTTCGTCGTAGCTAATGCAAAGCGATACTTAAAGCGGAACAATCGCGGCGCACCAGTCAGCTTTATTCCGCGCCCATTTTGATCCGACAAAGCGTTCGTTATCTGCCTTGCTGAACGCACCAAGTTCTAATGAGACGAGAATTAGAATAATAATTTATACTCGTGTAACAGCAGAGCCGAATATTCCGCATATCTGTTTAGCAAATAATATTTAACGGAAATGACTCTCAGATGTACAAGGATTTATGATTTACGATAACAACGCAACGTAATAAGATGTGGTTACCGTACACTAATTAATTAAATCAATTCAGAAAATCCATTTGAAATTCTGATTATTCACAATTGACTTTTCTACTTCATTTTTTATCCAATAATGATGATTTAATTATCTTTTTTTGAAAAAAAAAGAAAATTTAATAGATATGTAAGCGAAAAAAATATCGAAGCGTAAGAAATGGAATTGCATAAATAACATTTGAGTAAAGTGAAAATACCAAAGATAACTTATAAATTTTTTTATAAAATAAAGAAAAGTGAGCTTTGAGAATCAAACGTGAGTTATATAACTTTTAGTTAACAGTTAGTTAATAATGCGATATAAAAATGAACTTCTTTGTTCATTTTTATATTGTAATTCTGTACGCCTCAGCCATTTCGGAAAAATTCAAAATTACTGAAGACTTAAATGTCGGATTATCCTACTCTAATTTTCATAAACTTAAGAATTTTATCAAAACTTATAAAGATATTCTCCCAATCAGTTCAAAGAAAAATATTATGTATAAAATATCTTGCAAAGATTTGCAACGTATTCTATATGGTACAAATGATGAGACTTAAAATTAGAATCTCAGTTCATCGTTATCATATTCACGAGAAGATAATCACTTCTCTCATCATTACGGAACATGGAATCAATTACAATCATGAATTTGATTGGGAAAAGTTAAATTTTAGTTAAAAGATTTTTATTTAAACGATTAGTTTCCAAAATGGTACATATATAATTTTAAACTTGTTGAATTAATTCACAAGTAAACACAATGTCTGTATACCATGCACATATTTCAATACTTTAAATAAATTATAAACGTTGCCCGTTACGTTCATTCTTTTATTAAAAATTTCAATTAGTTATTCTCCGAATTTATGTTAGCGCTTGATTTTATTTCGATTTTTCTATTCTCGTTTAATTTAAAACTCCTCCTCTTTTCCTTTCTCTTCACTTACAACGCTTTTATCGTACGTACAACAATTGAGTAAGTTATTTGAAACCGAGTTCGTTTTTCAATTGTATTATTATCTCGCGTATTCAACCACACCGATTAAAAATTCTCTCAGTTTCCGATGTCTTTTCCGAGGCTTCAGTTTGTCAATTTCACGTTCTTTCAACTTTGGTTAGCGATTAGATTTCATTTCTCTCTGCCGGTTAGTCCCTATTTTTCATTTCTAGTCCAAATATTTTACAGATTATGGATATTAGCAAAAATTTTCTGATATTTCCTCTTAAAAATTACACTTTTCTCTACATTTAATTTTTAAATACTCTTCTTATGCTGGTCGCACAGAGCTTGAAATTATTTAATTTCTTTATGTCGCTGAAGATGGCTCAAAGTAGAGCCAGAACATACGACTTATAGTTTGTATTGTATGATAATTAAACACAACACACTGATAATTAAACAATTCACACACAACTAACGTATTTTACTCTCTATCGCCTTGTTACAATTAGTAATTGTACTATCGAGAGTCGTTTAATTAATTAATCATTTATTTATTAAATTATTAAAAGTTATATTATTATATTATTAAAAGTTATATTATCGCTATATATTATTAAAAATTATATTATTAAAAGTTATATTATCGCTTTGTAAAGTTTGCAAAATTTTTAAACGCATCTTCGCTCTCCAATGTATCCAAGTTTGATTCGCGATGACTCAAATATTCTGCGAGAGTAATTAGGATGCTTCAAGTGGGAGTAAGGCTAAGTGGGGCAATTAGCGAAATACTTTGAATTTCGACATGATTTTCCGGATGTTGGCGTCGAGATGTTCTTAGTAGCGATGATAAGTCGACTGTCGTTATATTATACCATTTTGCTCTCTTGAATCCGAACTTCACAAACTGCGAAAAAGCCTTCTGCATCTTCTTATAAAGTTAAAAACATGGGTTGCGAATATGCGATTTATTAAAAGAGAATTATAGTGGAGAGTCAGTGTTTCGCTGCATTTAGAATAAATTAAAAATCTATCGATTGCCTAGAACGTCTAGATTCGTGGACAAATAAAATCTCCGCGAAACTCCTGATATCGCTAGTCACCAAGGGTTGCATGGCAAGAGAGAGGGCGGCGTCTAGTCCGGTGTACTCGAAATGAGGAGCATCCTCCAGTATCGTTATACTGTTTTTGCTCCCTTGAATCCACGAGATGCAATTAGAGGTCTCGCTCAAGAAGGGTAACGTAAGAGAGGTGGGCTTGACTTTCTCCTATCGTTGCACTCTGTTTTTCCAATTATCTACACAGAGAACTTGTCTTCCGCTATCGCTTTGCATTATTCATGCCGGCCTACTTGTACGTGCAGCAGTTTCGGAGTAAATTCTTTTGCTTACCGACGGTTATCATAGTCCGGCGCATTAATACTATATATCCGTCATGCGTATCGGCTCACTCGTTGTAGCGTATTGTGACCGACAGTGAGCGACACTTGGCATTTTTTTTCAATTTAGATCCCTCATTCACGAAACATAAGCTTTGGCCACCGTAATAGTGTCCACTAATGAACACGACGGTAGTATTAAATCGAATTGTTTGAAGAACAATTGAGCTTATACAACACAAAATAGTCGACGAAGATGGGAATAAAACTCACTAAAAATAAATGAAAAATGAATTTCAGCGAAATATCGTTAAAAAAGATTCACATCGGAGTAATCATTCATGGCTGGAAAAATACAAAATGCCCGATTTCATCCAGTTTTTGTAAATGAGACACGGTAAAATGCTGTGCGCGAAAGTGCTGTTGCCCAGAATGAAATATTAACTTGGCAAAAAAAATTGGCCATTATTCAACGTAAAGTTTTCTCTATAAAGCGTAATCTCATCAAGCGTGAGTCTCATCATTAAATCGCTTTTTGTTTTCGATCGTGGAATTTAAGCGTGCCAGCGCTGGCGGATAGTGATTTTCGAGAAAGCCATGCAAATCATAATTTCACCGTACTTTTCTACCGTATTCACGTAAGGTAGAAAATGCACTTCCAAGGCTCGTATAATTTAATTTAACTTTGAAAAAATACCGCGCATATTACCGCTCTCCGGCGCTCTCCGGCTGAATTTAATGAATGTATCATGCATTAATTGAACAAAAGTAAGTCACACACACGCCTGATTTCGAGTGGTGGATATTAATTACCAGCCCGACGAGGATATCTAATATCGTCCATAATGTGCAAACTGCAACGGACAGTGCGGATTGAATGACGGATAGTAAAGCGAACGGGGAGGTGTACGTGACTCGGTTTCTCGTGGAATAAATGAGCCCGTTGTATGAACTAAACTAACGCAACCGATCTCCACAATCGTTGGAATATGTTCGCATATCTACTGCGCCGGTATTACAACCCAATTTCCTGAATTCCTATTATGACGTGCCCAGTTTTGCTGGTTCGTCCGCGGGCGAAACGCAACGAGAAATGCGGAATTCACGGCGCGAAATCCCGTTAACTCGTCGATAACGATCCGTTCGCAACTCGAACGAGCTTCGACGTGCGACTAAAAATACATCCGTCCGGCCTTAAATCGGGAAGCTTATGCTTGCTAATGCACTCAGGAAAGTTTGAGTTACTTCATTCTCACGTACCGTCTCTTCTTTCCTCTCTCCTGCTCTCTCGCTCTTTTTCTCTCTCTCTTTCTCTCTGCAGTTCATTTTAACAATTCTTCTATTTTATCGTATTCCGGCGATTGTCGGCATAGATATACATTCACGGAAATGATAATCAGCCAGATATATCTATCTTTATTTCAATCTTCCGATTATACGATTTTGCGCGAGTATTTATTTCGTAGTACTTTATGAACTCTCATGCTGACAGCGAGATTATGATATTAACTGCTGGACGATTCGCAAACACTTCCCGTCAAGCCTCTCGGCAATGTTTTAATCCTCCATATGACGTTCCACCGACGTGGATTACGTTTTTATTAAAGACTAATGAACGCACTTTTGTCCACGTTACTTTAATAAGTTCTCGGAAAGGGATTCATCGTCGCTCGGATTAGAAGAGTGGATGGGAAGTAGAAAGAGAGAGAGAGAGAGAGAGAGAGAGAAAAGAAAAAGGCAAATCACATAATGTTATAAATCAGCAATCCTTGATGATTACTAATGAATAGTCAAAAGTAATTTACGTTTTCTAATTGCAGATACCGCCAAAGTTTTATGATATCATATATCAATTATTTGCAGAGTGATATAAGAGTTTCACACGTTTCATGGCTAAACAAAATTGTCAGTTTAAAAGAAGCAAGGGTGACTCTTCTTTGTCAAATAAAACTGTATCCATAGTATAATTGTGCCTGTTAAGGTACTGATAACGCAGCAATTAAGCGCCTCTGAGATTTTATTTTCGGCACGTAAACAATCAATCGGAGTACAAAGAAAACGATTAAATTCACCCCTTTTTCACCCTCTGCCAAACAATAAACTCCCCAGCGCGCATACTAACGCATTATATTCATACGGTATTTTTCAACATAAAAGAAGAGAGAAGGAGCGAGAGACAGAGGGAGAGAGAGATAAAGAGAACATGAAAAAGAAAGAATGAGTAAGCCTATAACGAACGACGGCCAAAACCCGTTAAGCCGTAAATGAAATTCTTTTACCGGATTTTCAGTCTTTGATCGCCCTTTTGTTTATCATTCGTTGAATGGCAGTTTGGATTTGGAAGGATCGATTACTCCGCGCGCGTCCAACGTTTCTATCTCCGAATATATGTCAACTGCCGTCTCTGTCGTTCAACTATTATCCGCGAAGCCGTGAATTTCTATTTCTTCCGTTCTCCCAAACGTATCGATCGAGAGAGGCCCCTTTCTGCTCGCTCGAGTGACGAGTTTCTCCCATCCAATCGACAGTATGGCTGGTCGGTGCTGTGCATGCAAAGATCGTTACGGTCGGTACCGCGCTGATGATTCATATGTAGAGTAAATCGTAAAACGAAGCCACTCGATGGTTTAACCGTGAAAAGGACGCGGACGGGAGGCGCGTTCGGTGCAGAGCGTTGCTTTTCCGGGGAATGTATTTAAAGCTCAAATGGATTAGAAAGTTCGAGGAGGGAAATCACGTAAGTTGATTATTAGATGCAAAATTATCACCAAGACACGCGGGCGATCGCGTCTACGCGGAAATGCAAATTCCGACGGTTTATGCAAATATTATTAATAAATCTTGTGAAATTATATTATGGAACAGAATTAGCATGGACTTATGCCAATTGGCCATACCGGCGGTTTAACGCAGGAATTATACATATATCCTACCATTTACCGGTATTTCATGTACAGGCATGTATCATGTACCAGATGAAAATAACATAATTAGGACGTTCTCCCCCTATCTCCCTGATATTTCGCACGTACTAACCAAAATATTCAAGGCCATAAATCGCTCGTAACTCCGCGCGCGCCCCTCCGCATTCAATTTTACACTACTCATATTTTCCTACGTTTTCGCGCGACACTTTATCTTTTTACATTTATCTGCAGATAAATTACAGCGCGTCCACCGCCATTATTAACTGCCATTCTCGCGCTGCACGCAGATTGTAATTCGGCTGAATAAATCTTAATACGCGTCTCCATCGCGTCCCCTACCTTCTGCGGCTGATAATAGTTCTATTTCTCGGATTGCCATGCGTCATTCACAGATTTACTTATCGAGATTAACGACCGTTTGTCGAGTATACGCGTGTACGCAAGTATACGGGTAAACGTTGCCGGAGCGCGTACGAGAAATCCACATATAATTGCACCGACATTGCTCAGTATCGCTATATTCCGTTTTGCTCAGCGGTGCAGATCAATATTAACAATGATATCGGATTTGGAAGCTGATGCTACTGGGTTCTAACGGCAAACAAAATGAAATAAACAAAACTGCGGCCTGGGAACGCGCCGCCGCCGCCGCCGCGCCGCTCGCGCAACGGTTGCGGTACACTCGAATGTGTCATGTAATTTTATGTGTTTGCGAACGGCAATTCGCGTAAATATTTTCGGGGCTCGCGAGAGCGCCGTATATCTCGCATTAGTCGATCGCACGAAAGGTGATTGTCGTGAAAGCGAAATTACACGCGATCCGCTTAATTCTCCAGAGCATTGGCTCCTTCTCATTCCTTTCTTACTTTCTGTCGGATGAGTTAAGTATCGATTGGCGGACGCAAAAGGCGATAAACATCCCTGTATGTATGTGTGTGTGTGTGTGTGTGTATACTTCAATTATTATCGGACAGTAAAAACTGGGACAGTAGTCATCTTTCTGAAGTAGTGCCGCGAAAGTAGAACGCGCTCGTGGAATAAAAAGCGGAAGAAGTTTGACATCGCTGGTGGCATTACCGGTGATTTGCTCGAGTATTTCACGCCTACAAAGGGGTGAAATAGCAAAGGACAGGACAGCGGGTGGCGGGTGAGCCGGAGAGGTGTGGGGAGGGAGCGCACAGTGCATTTGACTTCCCTATCAGCGTCAAGTGCTCATAAGCGCTTAAATGACTTCTCGTTTGCGAAACACCACTGACAGCTATTCAGCCATATTTCTAAAACGAATTTTCTACGTACGCATAGTACCCGGGGGCGATCTGTTTTAAGACACATGTCACACGCTGCGCGAAATTCAGTTGCGACTTTTCGTCCCATTTCCGCGGAATGGAGTCGCGAGTTGCGCTCAGACGTTACCTGGCGGAATTAACCCGTTTCTACCCATCGCGGGCAGTGCGCTACGCCTTGAATTATCCCGAGGAAAAAGTGTGGATCCGCGTGGGCATGCATACGAAAAAATTTTCCCTTTACTCGATCAGCAAATTCGCCGGAATGTCGGCGAGAAATTTTGCATTATGGAATTCAATTGTGAGTCGTTCATTCCGGCAGAGTCAATTGATTATAAGAGGTTGAAATCTGCTCTACGCTATTAAGTGACATCTATCCGTATTATGCCATGTCATTTAAGTTAAGTGCTTGAATAGAAAGATAATCGATGAAAAGACATTCCGTAGAATTGCGTCGATCGCTGTTCCTCGGAATAAGAACTCCAAGACATTAGAATTTCATAACGCGAGGACTTTTAGAAGAAATTGTATTAAATATTAAAAAATAGAAATTTTTGGACAAACATGGAATAAATATGATACTGTGTGTCTATCATTGCGTATTGTTATTTTTGCCAACAGCTTATGTATCGTAATTGAATCTAAACGTCTCATATTACATAAACTTGCAATATTAAATTTTCAATTTCACTATTATTTATTTGGTTGATTCGTATGCGCGTATACGATACAATAAATTTTTTACTTATCATTGTTAAATCCATTTTACAATTAGCCGTTTCACAAATTAAAACATTAAAAATTCACAACTGCGAAAAACTGTTGGTAGAGACTTTTCGTTTAAAAAAGAAAAAACTAAGAGAAAGGAAGGATAATGTGTGAAGACATACAATGTCGTCATGTTCCCGTCCGTCCATGCATTATTTCTCCATAGCATGGCGGAAGGAAAGGAGTGCACAGCATCGGGCATACACTACATCGCGCGTAATTCAACGTTGCCTCGGCAATCTCGCGTGGTAGAGGGATAGTGCACGCATGTCAAGACGAATCAGCCGTACGTGCGCGCAACCATGTCGTAGTCGCGCATATCACACGCACGTGTACGGGTGAATGGGATAGTTCTATCCGGGGGTGTGCGCGGGGGCGAGGGAGCGGGTGGCGTGTCGTAGGTCGGGTCGCGGTACCACAAAGGCACGTCTGCGGGGCGGTTGCCGAGGCTGAAACGGGGCGAGCGACGTATCGCTGGAAACGTCGAAGCCGGGCCGAGAACGGAGCGCAGGAGGCGGTGATAGTTTCGCCGTACACAAGCTCCGCTGAAAGCCCCGTCCTCGCATTCCTTCGTAACCTTGTTACGTCAGCCACTTAACTTAACCACTAGATCGCATATATACTGGGAGGGAGAGAGAGAGAGAGAGAGATGCGTCGTTCCCTGAAATCACTACTGCCATTTCAGCGTTAACGTATGCCCTCATCTCGTTCTTAAGAAGCTCGCGAATCCAAATGCATCCCCGGCGCAAATGAGTTAAGAAGTTGCAGAATAATTTCTAGTCACCAGTCTGAGTTGTATACATATATCGCACACTGAGTATTTCTGATTAAGCAGAAATCACAAGTTTAGCAGATGCTTCCTATAATGTCACTGTGCAGCAATCTTGTACTAATGAAGAACTTTGCTTGAAAAGTGAATTGTCTCCACGATACTGGGAGTGAGAAATCTGAGAGGCGTAACGTATCAAGGGCTAAAGTTACGACTCGGTGAATTATGCCTTCTGAGCATGACGCGAATTTCAAATTCTTATTAACATATTATTTGGAAAATCACAAATTTCGAAAATTTAGACGATGCTCAACTCCAACCACGCGGAAACGCAAATTTATTCATAATAATCTTCAAACCCCCGACCATAGTGAGGCGGGCTCCAGCGTGCACGGTCCGCTCGCATATTCGGCATAGCCGACGGCGAATGTGAGTCACGATCCCGTTTGCGTTCTCCGCAGACACGCCCGGAAGTACGAACCCGCAAAAATACAACCGTTTTCGCGAGACGCGCGGCGCCGTTACCCTCTCTCGAGAGCGGAAAGGTGTAAAGCTCTTCCTTTTTCCTGCTTGCGGCGCTGCTCGGCGAAATAATTCGATTCTATACAGGATGCATCAGCATAATTATGAGCTACTTCATAGTCGAGTAACATTCTCGGCGGCAATTAGCCGTTGTTGACAAACGCAATTTACGAGATGTAACTTTATGGGGATAGGCAGACAGAGAGAAGCGAGCGCCTCTCTCGCAAAGTCACTGATGTTCCCGAACACATCGACGACAACCGTGCTGTTGCTTCCGGAGTGGTCGTCTTCCGTTCCACGTCGCTACGTGGCCCGCTTGTTCGCCAACCCGAGGCTGCGTGCCGACAAAGTGTTCGGAGGGAAAATGAGAACGATGTTGTGACCCTTTGTCTCGATACCAAACCACAGTCTCACGCTGATTATGAAAGTTGTGGAAATAATCATGCGGGTAACATTGCGCGATATTAAATCTCGTTAGAATGCAGAGAATGACAACTGCTATGAATGGCAATTGTCATTCGTAAGTAGACTCATTTACAATTAAAGTCAAGTTTATGAAATACGTGTAACAACACTGAAAAAAAATCTGGTTAAAAATGGACGAATCAGAAAAATCTTGTAGGATTGATCAAATATTCTAGTTATTATAATAGGAATTTTGGTTATTATAAGTTATAAAGTATTGAGTTTTATTATAATAACCAGAATATTTGATCAATTCTACAAGATTTTCTGATTCGTCCGTCTTTAACAAAAATTTTTTTTTAGTGAATATATGTAAATTAGATAAATTCAAACATATTTAAAATTTCCGTTTAAAAATTAATTGTTATGTACTTAGTATGTTGTTTTTAAAAACTTCTCGGTCTCAATTTAACGTTATAGATAGAAGTTTGAAGCAATCGAATTTCTCTCTTTAAATAAGCTGCGAATTGAGATACAGTTATTAGCAATATGAAAGTTTCTCGTTTCCTTTTTTTTTGCTCGTTACTTGGCAATAACCCTTCTGGCGGCATGCCACTAACTATCTCGATAGAGATTTCACATCTTTACAGGCTGAGACCGGTTGGCTTGCGCATGATTTACATGTATTTCCCTAATCCGAGGTATATTCCGCGCTTATTAAATACCAAGCGCGTTTCGAAAGTTTCAAACAGTTTGTCTTGAAAATTATAGGTCAGAATTACGTTCAGATCTCATCCTACGTTCACTTTACACGCTTCGCTCGGCGGCGAACTGCGCATATACATAGAGCATACCACGGTACACTGCACTCCCTTGAATGCACGTCCGAAAACAGAGTGGACTCCTCGGACCGCACACACGGAGCTGTGCTGAAATACCGCTGGCAGACAATATTCGGCCGGCAGGGGTTTGCGCGTACGTGAGGACAGACGCGCGACAGGAGCATAGAAGGCGGCAGCGGGAGGTAAACGGCGCGTGCGAGAGAGAAAGAGAAAGAGAGAGGAGAGAGAGAGAGAGAGAGAGGTGGAAACGGAGGACCACCGTCGTCACACAGAAGTTGGGGGCTACAATAGCAGTGCGTCTTGTGGCGCCCTGGAGTCTCCCGACACGCCTTCCAGCACGAGTGCCGCAAGAACTCGCGTATCTGGCGCACGGCGTGTCTTCCATACACCGCGATATTGCAATCCACACCTCCACTAGGAGCATTATTCACCTCGCGTGAGATTTCCCGGACTGAACGCGGAAGCAACGATTACGGGGCCGTTTACGCCTATTTATCTTGCCTAAACACGCCACACGTCGAACGGGACGCCAAATCCGCCGCAAAATATTATCTATGATTAATGCAATCATTAACATATGAAAATGAGTAAAACGCTATTATTGAAATAGATGAAATTTTGAATAATTTGCCACAGATAATATATTACAATCGTTGTGTATCATTGAAATATAATACGTATTTTGCCGTGCACGTATTACATTATGAAATATTTATGAATGTTTGCTCAATCGTGAATCAACGTTAATACCCTTCATTTTAATGGTTCCACATATAATATGTATTGCAACTTCAGTGCCTGAACTATGAATGAGAAGTATAATGCGCAATGACTTCGTTCGGATGTTAAAGTGAAAATAGAAACCCGTATTTTACCGAGCTGTTTTACACCCTGGAAAACGTGTAATGTGTGACTGTAGCCGCAAGCTATTAAAGTCGAAATAATGTCAATATCGGACAGAGATACTGCGAGAGATTGAAAAGAAAAATCAAACGCGCGGCGTTTATATTTTCTCCCAAATGTTTGCGCAACTTATATATCCGTTACTGTGTGAACATCAATCAAACTCGGAGCGCGCAATTCATTATATCGCGATTATGTTTTATGGAATAAGCAATTAAGGGCCGAGCCAAAAATATCTTCCGTCCATCACATGTCAATGAAAATCATATTTCCTTTCCAGGTTTATTAATCAAGCTTTCTAGCAAAATCCATTAAACTATTCCCGATATAGCTAATCGATATTTCACATGATCAATTATCTTTATCGTTTATTCCACGTAAAGGCGAATGGATTGACTGAATATGTATGAACTTCCAAATTGCGCTTACGTAACAGCCAAACTAATATCTGCAGTCAATAGATGAAAGTTACATGTGCAATATCATGTATTTGACATTACATGATGTATCTTTAATATATCCGTGTTTCCAATATATTAGAAAATATATACATTAAATCGTTAATTACAACCAAAAATATTTATCATGTTTATCTTTCACTTTTGCCATTTATCGTTATTTCAATCAATGGAACTAAAACGTATTTTGATTGTATATTTTTTAAAATCTAAATTCTTATCAATTTTATGTTTTATAATAATGATTACGATAACACCGCCATGGAGATTCCAAGCGGTAGAGGTTATTAGGAAAGAAAATTCAAGTATGCTGCACAGCTATTATATTCAATCGTGCGGGAGAAACAAAATGCAGATTAAAATTGCTCTGAACGTATAATTAACGAACGCTATAGAAGAGTGCTAATTGCATTAAAAATTATGTCCTATCTTGGAATTTCAAGTGTTGGATAAATGAAATCAATCCTAATTGCAAATTTTCAGTTTTTAGCATATTTATCTCGTTCAGTTTAACGTGTTTGTCTTGAGACGGAATGAAATTAATTTTACTTAGACTTTAAAATAGATTGCCGTATCTAGCCGTTTAAGCTTGAAACTTGTATCGCGTCAATTCTTAGGGGAGCTATTCTCTCTCTCATAAACAGATTAAGAAGAAATATCGAGTTTTTTCTAAAGTAACGTAAGATTTTTAACACAAATGTGTTAATTACTCTTTATTTTGTTGGATAACGTTACTGAGCGCGACAGTAGCGTGGATAGAGAGATAATTACTCATGTAATTTTAACTCAATTTCCAACAGCCTGGACTCATCTACTAAACTCAATTTATGTTTTCCACTCTCTTTCCATGCAAAATTATCCCACGTGCAGTTACGTACGTTGCGTTTGTTTCCAAATTTTAGCGCGCATATGCACGGAGCTGCGCGCACTGCAGTTTTAATAAATTCTTTTATAAGTCGCGCGAAACTTTATTTATCGCCGGCTTTCAAAGCTCCCGAATCCCCCGAACACATATTACGATCGCGACCGGCCATAAATCGAGCACAAGCCAACCGACTCTCGGCGTCGACGAAGTGATATTATTCTTGCGTTCATATCTTCCGCCGTGAGGGCTCATGCCAAAAGACATACCCCCAAGTAGCCGAGATGAGACGTGCCACAGGTTGTGAGCGCGACCTCGAAAGCGCAGCGCGCGGGCTGCGACGCGTAAGGTAGAGGGATAATTAATCGTCACCTATTGATAAGAGATAAGTGAGTGGGATTAAGACGGAGCGCCGTCGGTGGGGGGTGGCTCAAGAGCCGGCGGAAGCCCCGAGTAGCGCGGAGGCGTCTGCGCGTGGCGGGAAACGAGAGGGGATGATGCGGGAGGTAGAGGAACACGCTCTCGGTACAACCCTCAGTCGGGATGCCGGTCGCGCACCCTCTCGTCCATCCGGTACCGCGATGATCAGTGAGCAACGTGCCCAACGTGTCCGGGAAACCGCGCGAGGCCGACTCCGGCTGTTGACTGGCGCCGTGCTGCTGTCCACGATTGCGGGAAGTGCATGGACCGACAACCCCGTCGCATCCGGTGAGTGGGAATCAGCCGTCGTACGCGCATCTCTGCACTGGCGGGCGTTTCGAGATTTCGCGGCAAGCGCCAGATCGGCAAAACACCGATCTTTCTCTCTTTCTCTCTCTCTCTCGAGCGCGCGCCTTTCGATTCGTCGTCCGCGGAATTTCTCGCCGTTCCCCCGCGTCCGCGAGTGCTAAATTCACCGCCGCCAATGCTAATTGAATCTCCCGTATGTACCCGCGACCACCTTCTGAGCCAGTAGTAATTTTGTTACCCGCGAAAGCGTCCCCCCCTCCCCCCCCCCTCCGTCTCGCGTGTGCGGCAAGTTTAACGAGTTTCGGTGCCGTCGTCACCGTCGCCGCGACGCGACGGTCGGACGCGGGAGATTGTTCTCTCTTGTTTCCCACGTAGAGTAACGCGACTAGGCTAGTGCTAGTATTCCACACGTAGCGCGGATTTGTGGTGCGTGCCTCTTACTCTGCGAATGTGGCTCTCTCGTGCGCGAGAGTTGTTCTCGGCTCGCGCGGGGGAGTAATTCGAGACGTCTATGCAATAGCTTCTGAAGCTCGGCGCTCGGAATGAAGTCGTCGAGGATAACTGGGAAGTATAAGCGAGATGCATATTAGTTCGCTCGTACCTCTTGCATTATTCCGAATATCAGAAATATCTTTGTATTATTTACACCGGCGCAAATGCAATTTCAACGTATTGTTCTCTAAATGCAATGCCTTCTTTTAAATATTGGCTTACAATTTTGTAAAGCGATCCTGAATATCTCGAACATTAATATTGAGTCTAAAAATCGATGATGATTTTCTCACGTAATTTGCACCGCCATGTTATGTACGTTTTTGCGATTTCTTTCTTGGTATTGGAAGATAAGCATGTAACGAGAACTTTTTCTTCCATTATTCTTTATCAACAAAGACATTCTGCCCAGAATACGTGATTGTGCGGAATAAATACATAACGAGATAACGAGCTTCGACCAAATTCTCGCAGGCGTTGTTTTGCGATATCACAGAAAGACTCCGATGACTTGGTGGCCTTAAATAAGATTTTCTTTATAATAAATTATGTTGAAATATAATAATACACTCTAACAAAAAGTTAAGATGTAACTTTATAATTCCCTAATTAATCTTTTTATATGCTGATGTCGCGTTATTACGGTAAGCTACTGTTGTTAGAGTCACAAGAAAATGTCGTCGCATAAAAGCATGAAAGTTATTATTAGAAAGATGTACATTTATGCTATTATTTGTAAATGTATAATGAATGCCCATAACATTGCGAATATCGAAAAAAATTCTATTTCCGTTCATGAATAATATTATTTCGTATCGTTTTCTTTTCAAACATTTTTTACTTAATTTTCTGCTAGATTTTAATACATATTATTTAATTTTTTGAAATTATTTTTTGAAATGTAGGTATTATGTAAATTTTACATATGTTATATAAAATTGTTGTTACATAAACGGGAGAGATTTTTTCAATTGTTAATCCTGCTTTTAGTTAGACAAGTTTATTTGGTTTTGTAAGTAACAAATAATTAGTTATACTGATTAGTTATACTGATATTACAGCAAATGAAATTAGGATTTCATGTTTCCTGTATTATTCGCGCTTTAATGATTTCGACAAAATTATGCGATATGTTTGAAATAATTAGGTTGTATCCACGTAGAGATACATATGAAGCTCTTGAGCTGATTACTATTCGCCATATTGATGCAAGATTATGTAGTATATGAACCAGTTTAGTGTTTACGAAATGATGTTTCATTTCAACAGGAAATTTAATAAATTTTCACGAAAATGTAAAATATTTAAAAATCACCTTTGTTAATATTACGTTTTTATTTAAACGAGCTAAAAACATATTTTTTTATGCATATTTCATGCGTTTGTACAAATATTTGTCATAGTTAAAAATTTCACAATACCAATATTTTTGTAATCTCTATAATTATGCATACGATTTTAAGGATTCATACGAATTTAATGACGATTTTATGCAGTGGATGAATTTTCTCAGATGTCTTACAATTCGTTCGTCACGATCATTCGTTTAAAGCGGCGCAACTTTTTGTTCTCTAAATGCAACCTTCACTTTTTCACTTTTTTTCCAACTCGCATCAATATCTACATGTCATAATTCTCGCGATGTAGAATAAATATTCTGCGTTGGGAAAATTGGTTATACACTTGTAACTGTCAAATGCGATTCGAGCACCAACGATTTTGGGCGATTACGCGGGACACCACGATATAATTTGGTTTCGCAGATATGTGGGATGAATATGAAATTCCTGAGGTAGCACTACCTCGTCTGACTAATTTCTCTCATACATTCTGTGCATCATCGCAATGTATAAAATACCAAATGCGCATAAATTGCCATATTGCTAGCCAGTTGAACATGCAGAGAAAATCTTAAAAATTGCATGTACCTTCGTAAAAAAATTACTGCTAATTAGAACCGATGTACAACTTGATATCAAATTATGTTAACATCACTTTATCAGATTGATATTTTTTCGAGATTACTAAACTGTTCTCCAAAATTCAATACAGTGTATGATGAATTTAAAAACAAAATTTAGAAAGTTATAACTACTGTTGATCTATAGGTAGATCCTCTTGTTTCATGCCAACAATGGGCCGCATAGCATAACATTTCATATGAATCAAGTCGAATTACCGTTGTTTGGCATGAAGTATAACTTTTTACTGAATCCTCACTGCATAAAAAGTCGCGTTGGGCATTTTCTTTCGTATGCAACGCAAAATTTCAGTGCGCAACACTTGTCGCCTTGCGCGCATCGGAATTAATTTCGGTCATTTTATAATTAAGCGTAGCTGCTGATTTATACAATTAGTAGATTCGGTTGCGTTGTGGTTTAATTGAAAACATTAACGTGCACTGTTTGCTATCGCAATATTCCGGTATAATGTCTTTCTAGGTACGTGTACAGAACCAAAAATATCATTTGAGGTCTCGATGTTACGCAAAGCTGTTTCATAATAACTCTAGTTAATTAATTGTACTAACGTTGCGAAATTTATCCGTGAAATCAGATTTAATCTGACCAAGATAATATTAAAGCCGTCATAACGTTTCTTCCTCTTTCTGTCCTAAAAAATATTGAAACTGTCTGTCCATATTATGAAAATGGGTCACTGAATTTGATCGCTGAATACCATCAAGCCTCGCCGGGACATTTAAGAAGTTTCAGTTTTACAGAGAGACGCCGCTATACTTTTTAATGGGATTTACAAACTGGGTTAAAATCAACTTTGCGCTTTACTCATTTTCTCAAAGGTGTTCTCACAAACCAACAATGCGAGTATGACTGTGTCTTCAACAAGCGTCCACAAATATAAGAACTTTTGATAATTAAGTGCCAAACTACTTATCGGCTTTGAAAAGATCTTCGTCGGTCAAACGTCATTATGGTTGTCTTTTTGCGTACGGCTTGTCAAAGTCATAAATTATGCGGATTACATTTTCATTTATACGCAAAAAAGGTTATCATTTTGAGTGGTATACTCGTACCGTATGTATGAAGCACAGTTTCTAAGTGCAGATTTTTGACTAGGTAGGTAGACTAGGTAGGTCTTATTAAGGTCGACCAACCATTTTACATCAAAATATCAAGATGCATACGACTGTACACCGGGCTCGCTGTTTTACTGCCTTCTCGTGAATGTAATAAAAAATTTTCAGCACGGGATATCCAAGTAAAAGGATGTTTGAACCAGCACCAGTTATGACGGTACTCGGCCAGTCGTAAAAGAAGGGTCTCGCGAGTGGTAGCAGAGAATGTAAATGGAAATAAGCTCGAGGGAGGGCACTGAATCTTGTGGCGAAACGATAATCTAACCGAGTAGCAGATTCTCGAGACGGGACTTATGCTTGTAATATCTTGTCTCCGGAAAGTATGATTTATTTATTTGTATCGTATTTCCGTACATTAAACGACGCGCGTGTTTTTGTCCTGTATATTTCATTCATGATATAATGGCAATCGTGAGAGAGTAAGCCATCGCTGTCGACGAAAGTTAATGTTTCATTTTCAATTTGATCGATGACATCTCATTTACCCCATCCGAAAAATAAATTTCGACATTCTACCTCATAAGAGGGAGAAATGGCGAGGAAAAGGAGTTGCTGGAATTGAATAGATAAATTCATTTAGATAGAAAGAGAGAGAGAGAGAGAGAGAGAGAGAAAGAGAGAGAGAGAGAGAGTATAAGAAAGTAAATCCCGGCGCATTTTGAAGTGAAATAGCAGATGTAAAAATCTCCGCGCTGCGGGGATAGCTTCGCGCACGTTAGTAGATTTAAGTATCTTCAAGTGTAAATCTTGGAGTATGGAAGAAAAGACAGGAGAAGTAAATGCGCGGCTCCTGTCGATTTATCTTCAGTAAGAAGGGAATGCTCTCAAAGTAAATGCTGGCTGTAAATCAGCTGGCATTTTCTTTGGCCACGTGCAACAAAAGCATGCGTGTGATGTATGCATGGACTGTATATAACTTGCGTCAGTGGCGTAGAAACGGGGGGCAGTCGGGCAACGAGGGTATGCACTCAACGCGAAACATCCACTAAATTTCTTAAAGCCACAGTGTGACGTAATTCTCTAGCGGGCTGTCAGCTTCTTTCGATTCAAATAAATCGAACTTATTTACGTAGCGCCCCAGGTCATGCTTATTTGCGCAAATATCGGACTGCTGAAGTGGAAGCTTCGTGAAATTGATTTGCCGTCTGATCGATGCGGAAGATATTCTGATCGCGTCTGAATTTCGCGAACAAGGCGTCTCAAGATAAGTTTTACGCTGCAACGTTTTGCGATAATAAAATTAATTACTAATGTCCGATAATGAAACTCATCATTATTTAAAGTATTCTTCCTGTCATTAATTTGTTACGATTAATAAAACGGTAAAATATTATTATTTTTATTTTATTATATCTTATATGAAAGAAATAAAATTTACGTTCATCTTGCCATCATTTCGAGACATTGGATCTTCGAGTTAAATGTGATTTTCTACGTTAATCTAATTATATATTGTTTTTTAAATATTTAATTCATATCAACACCTAAAATCTACCTAAAAACATAGTGCTATTTCCATACCATAATACTAAAGATGGCGCAATCAAAGTCATGCATATTGCATATCGAATCACAGAAGTAGAAATATTTTAATAATTTCGTCAAAAATATATTACACTATTTACGGTCTTTGCAGACGGCAAAGCTCACCTACTAAGGCGTGAGACTCGAGTCAGGTCTGTGCGGAACGTGGTGGATTTAGAGTTAATTTAACTTTTACTTATTTAACTTTTATAGAGGGATAATGTATTTATGGATCCCTACGGTATACCAGACTTTTCTGCAAGAAGGATCGTTCAACCGTGAAAGTTGCACAACATACTTTTGAAATTGCAACTGCCGAAACAACAACTTTACTTATCCCTTTTCGTATAAAATCCTTAATTGAGGATGCGGCTGGGATTAATTACGTCGGTATTAATGAGACAGAAGGAAGGATTGCTGCGATCATTGTTGAAGCTACCGGTTTATCTTTGAGGAAACCTTCTTTATAACTAATCTTTGGAAACTTTGATAGCCGCCAAGATTCATCGATCTTGCTCACGATAGAGTTCAATCGTGAACTATGTTATTTCGCTATTTATTGTATGCCCACTTATATCTCGCACTTTTATCTGTCGAAGGCACCTTTAAAGTCAAAATTTTCAAATTTTTAATTAAATAATAATAATTGCTTCTATTAATGTAAAGTATCATAAATCAATGTAAATAAGATTGATACACGAAAGAGACATATATGATACATGTTTTCAGTCTTTTCTTCGTTACATGAATTCATAAGAAATAAGATTCAAATTCGGCAAATTTATGAATCCTCGATTATCATTTTGTGCGAGATATTAATCCTTTGACTCCCAGACCTCTTAAACGTTAGAAAAAAATTTTACCCATTTAATATGTTATAGAAAATGATAAATATGACTTTTTTGTTTGAAACTTTTTTTATTTGAGAAACTAAAAATGGTTTTTTGAATGTAGCATATCTAAAAGGCTAATATAAAACATTTATGTTTTATATTTTTATTAAATTCACTTTAAAGTGAATGTAGCAAATATGCTACTGTGGGAGTTAAAGGATTAAGGAAGTGAAATAAATGAGACTGCGATTGACAAAGTGACTCGATGAAACAAAATTCGCGAGATTGTTGACGGTCGAACCAAACTGATAGGCGCTCGCCTATTTTGCATGTATGCTTTTGCTATTGGTGCACCGCGTTATGCAGCAAATGGGTTTGCGCCACGGTGAAGAGTAACTGCCAGTAAATAATTTCGTTGTCATCAGTTTAATATTATCGTACCTCACGCAGCGACTACAAAGTACCGCGCGTGGTTGCTTTGTTTGTGAAATATTGAAGTTTAACCTTATATTGGTCAGAAATTACGCGGTACGTCAACTCGTTGTTAGGTTTTTTGATTATCGATAATCCGCACATAATCACAGATATAATTAATTATATTTGTTAATTAATTTAACGACAAAATAATTGTATCATAATATACTAATAAGTCGCGAGCATACGGTTTTACAATATCCAGTTTAGTCGATCCGAGCATCTAGTAATTTGTTTCGACTGTAAGATTTCTTTCGATAAATTCTTGCAGAAAATGTAACTGCATTACGACATCAATGTATTTTTATTCAAGTGACGAGTTCGAACTTTCTTCATAATATAACATCCTTTCTAAAGTAAGAATATTAAAAATACAGTGGACTGATAATAAACTTTTTCACCCGTAATTAGAGATCTTCCAACGTGAGGAAAATAATTATGGAACTTTGCGGGACTGTTATTTCGTTGACCCGTGTCTCGCGTGGGTTTTGTTGGACATGTATCTCGTTGATCTTTCATCGTGTGAAAAGAACAGACGTAATTTTGGAAATACGTCGGAGAGAAGTGAACGGTGTAGGAGATAGCAGGAAGATTAATTGCGTGCGAAACTCTATGATAGAATATCCTGTATCACTCTCTAAATATTTCATTCATGACGCCTGAATATCAGCAGTCATTTATATGTTATTATTTTAATGTTAAAATATCGTACTGAAATTTGGATTGAATAGAAATTCGTTTAACAACATTATGATGAATCGAATAAATACCATTTCATGGTAAGTTTTTTTAAAATAAAGCGCAAAACGTACCTTTCGAACAATATTAAAAACACATATAAATACCACATGCAGTGCATTTTTTAATAAAAACATGTACTTCCCTTGGATCGATAATACGTGGCAAGTGAAATTTTCGAACTTCGCGAAATACAACGGCACGTTTGGGCAGCAGTGCGCATACAAGTGGATTGCCTGGAGGCTAAAATCGGCGCGATTTCATACGCGATCAAGTTCTCCAGTGGGAATGCTCTTTTTCCACCAATTTCTTCCATGTATTGAATCGCTATTCTCTGTGAATCCATATTTTACGAGTCGCTAACAAGAAGAGCTCACAGATTTCTCCTTAAAAAAGATGTATCAATTGAAGATCTTGACTTTATGTTTATTTAATTTTTAAAAGAAAAATGTGTTTATATGTGGTAAAATTACATATATTACTTACATATACATCAATTTTCCTTTTAAAGATTTTTATATTAAAAAATTGATACAAAGCTCGCAATTTCATATAACCGCAAGCTTTCGTAAATAAAAAAAAGGTACCTTGTGAAATAGATTAAATTCATATCGTATTGTTTATCAAACTACTATGGAAACAATTTGAATAAAAAAAATCTATTCCCACTAGAGTATAAATATTGTTTAAATATTAATAACACAATAAAATAAACGTGCCATTTAACATTAATATTAATATTCTGTAATCTAACAGTAACTGTAAGTTTAATTTTCTTGATTAATGCATCGGTGTATTTGAATAATCAATTTGTTGTTCTTATCGATGCAGTTATATCTTGCATAGATATAAGTTTGCATAAATATGAATAATTAGAAAGGCATGAATAAAAACATCTACGCTGGACCGACCGACCCATTTATTTACGCGGTATGAATAAGCAACTGTGATTTTGTGAGCGGGGTGCAATGTTCTCTAGCGGATCGGTTTCATTGAACTATCAAACGTTTCGAAAACGTCGCGGTGCCTACAACCTGTCTAACTATACCATCGTAGATTTTCTGTGCCCCGCGGTGAATCAACACTGTCTGTAACTACTGCACGTTTTCTAACAAGCCCTAAGGCATAATGGCGATGGCATGTAACTGTTACACATTTCCTATACTCTAACATGTTTGCTACGAATGAGATAAGTCTCGTACCAGCTACTTTCGAATCAAAGGTATCTGCGATTTCGTCGACGTACCGTGTAAATCCTAAGTGCTTAGAATTCTATTTAACATGCAACAGAGATCAATCAGTTTTATCAGAGAAATACCTTACCGCCTGGCAAACGATCTAACTTGGCAAGCAATTTTTAAGCTTGGCTCTAAATGGCTTTAACACATTTGGTAGCACAACTGACAATGAGAGATATTTGCTGATATTCGGTTGAAAGTAATTGCCAATCTGTAGAATGCAACCTGCAACGTCCATTTTCATTCATATGCCAGACGGTTTGTAACGGATGTACATTTCGTACAGCCCGATGTATAAACAACGTTATTGGTCTTCGTTGTATACGCAAATGGCAAACTCAAACACGACCTTTACATCTCATACATAACCGTTCTTCGTTTCACGTTTGAAACTCGAAGTAGCCTCCACCGCTCGATGAAGTCCGTGGAGATTGGTTCGTGTTTATGTTAATTAGCGATGTCGTGCTATATAGGTAATACTCATTCACTGAAGCAATAAGCCATACTGTTAATATTGAAAAGCAAATTACGCGGAGCAACTACCCACTTATAATGCATGTGTCCTGCCATTGTTTGCGACAAGTTTCACAAGATTTTCGAAAAGTTTATTATATTATAATTCTCGATGTATTATTAAGACTTGAATACATTTAATTTTCAATTCTTGAAATGACGGATTTATAAATTAAATAAAAATTGTGACAGGTAAAGATATTTCTTGTCCTGATAAAACGTGACAGTATCGAGCGCTACCAAGTTTGAACGTATCACTGTCCCTTCTGATAAAAAAAAAGGAAAATCTAATAACAAATTACGTATGAAGAAAACACTATGAATAAAATACAAATTAAATTGCGAGAAGATTGAAATAACAACAACCTGACATTAGAAGTTAGCTGTAATTAGAAACGGAAAAAGGATTTAAAAACTCTTATAACAACGAGCAACTGTGATCGCGTCGATATAGAATTGAACTTCATCCGCGATGTATGAACATTATAGACCCCGTTACGTTTAGGCAACGCCGCAATTGAAACATTTTCGCAATAATCCTCTTAGTCCGACCTGGATTAAGCTTGAACCGACCTCGTGGCGGCTCTTCAGCGCGCTGTCAAATGCAAATACCGCGTGTTCCAACGTCGGCGCGGAATTGCCACAACGTACAAGGAATCGGGTCAGCAAACAAATACACGTATGCACGTTTAATTTCTAAGGTCGAGAGAATTTTTGGCGCCGTGACAATGCAATAAACTAATTCAACAAACTGACATCTCTCCGGAGAAATATGATGTGATTCTTCTATTAAGAGAGAAAATATTATTTATTAATTGAATACCTTGATAATGGAGCTGTATAATGCGAGAAAATCTCATACATCCCGCAGTATTTTATTGACCGATTCTCTTTCTTCTGATCGGTCCCATCATTTATAATGTCATCAGGTATGTCAGATTAGACATTAGTGTTTTTTCATCAAAGTTTTTTCAGGATACAATGATGGCAGCTATATAAATCCATTGAGTAATCCGATTATCCGGATATTCTTGAAATCCCGTTTATATTGCTGCTGCTATTTTTAATTTATATTTCTGGTCTCGCTGCGCTAAGAGCAATATTTCTTTTCACAGCTTACGGGACGCCAAAGCGTTATCCCGATATCCTCGCGATTTGGTTTATATTTTATTATTTATAGCTTTTATTCGTCAGAGAAGAGACCGATGCGTTTAAACGTGCAGGGTGTTCAATATTGTCACATTTCGTCTCGACAAGAACTAATATTCAATACTTTGCCAAACCGATCATCGAACATCGATATCCGAACGTTTTGTCAGACAAATCAGCTACAAATCAAATCGCGTTTTTCATACGTTGCTCAAAATACATACATCGCTCTTATGACTGTATTTGAAATTTATCACCATTTATGCCATGCATTGTGACTATTTTAAACTGTTAACTTGATAATCAAATAAGAGTACTTACAAATTATCAATTGTGAACTTAACAATCAAATAAAAATACTCGAATAAATTACTCGATTTCGGTTTCAAATAAAGACACGAAAGACGTGTATCTTTCGGATATCTCGCATTGCTGTACGCTGATCTGCAGGGAATACGCGAATACGCGAACACGCGGACGTAAACCGCGTGCCAAAACAGAGAAAATTGTTTTCCGGGCGCTTGTATACTAGCAAGAGGAAATGAGGCGCAACATTATATCGCAATAGCAAACCTCGGGTAAAACAGGAAAAAAAAGTGCAAAGATGCGCAGTGCATTCGCCAAGCGAGCAAGGATAACAACGAGAACGTGCAGAGAGAAGGAACGAGAGCGATGTCGAGCGTGCTTAATAACGCTAATTGCTCGTCTCTTCCTTCTCAGCTAGCGTTGACTTTTACAATACACTACCCGTCCAACACGTGGTCCACTGCGTAATGTGCGAGTTTATGTGTATGCTAACGACCGTGTATATTTAATTGTGCGCGAAAGTCGGGTACATATTTATACACATCGTGCAGGCTGCCTACAGGAATTGTTTACTGCTCGTTAAAGATAATCAAATGATTTGTTAAGTTGCACGTGAATTTATTGAGTTTACAATTTTCCACTGTAGAAGGATGTTGTACATAATCTATGTTTAAATCTTATCGCTAAACTTCTTTATTTTTAGCAAATTGAAATATGTGAAATGGTATTGCTGACACTAAATGAGAATTTAATAAAAATTTAATAAAATTTAAATAAAAGCACATTTTATGTTTTCATATAAAAAGTATTCGTAAAAATAATGTGTTGTGTACATTTTTGTCATATTATTAAAAACTGAAACGATGTTTTGAAACTAGTTTTACACGGTAATCCATTATTTTTTCATTTTTATGAATTATCTGATTATTCTTAAACAAATAAATGTAAATTACATTGAGGACGATGTTTAATCACATCTTTTATTACTATCCAGTATAAAATTGCATCATAAGTTAGTCAAGCTATACTAGCCAAATTTCGTGTTTATATGGGCTAAGTTTAATTTATACAACTTTTAATTTGATTTGCGACTGAAATCAGGTCAGAATTCTATCTATAAAAAAATTCTATCTATATTCTATCTATTTATATCTTATATTTTGTACTTTCTTATGTATTTTGATATATTCTGTATACGTATGCACATTCTGATTTTTAAAATATAAAATCTATATTATATTACGTATGCGGCATACAAAATTATGAATGAAATTATATACTGAATTTTGTGGCAAATCTTAGTCTAAAATGAAGTTTACACCGTTAGCTGTTTTGTTTCTACGCGATTCAAAATTTTGTTCTTTAATTTTTGTAAAACCGTTATAAGCTAGAATAATTAATAAGGATGTACTCTTTTCTCTCTTCTTTTTCTCTGGCACGTGCTACAAAGCCCGCCGCCTCCACGATTTCATGATCCAGTTATCACCAAAGTAATGCAAACGCGGCTACTGAACGAAGGCAAGTAATTAATCGGATGGTTGCGAGCATAATTAAGTTTTCAGCGTTGTATTACAGCTATCTCATTCCATCTTTCCAGGACTACCAAACTAACGCGATAGACACGAAACAATATCAATTTCAAAATGGAAACAGTATTAGTGAACGAAGCCTATTGTGTGTGCCGCTAAAGCAATTAAACGAGCAGCACGTCGTGTTCTTATACTTTTTAATTTTGCATATTAACAGCTTATTATACTGCATAGCGAGTTTTAATTATCATTTTCAAGTTTTCTCTTAAATATACCTTTGATATAACATTTGCACAGAATATTCATTTTAAAAGCTTGCAGGAATGAAATATACATGCGTACGTAAAAGTAAAATTTATATAAAGTAGTACAAATTAAACTTTTTGGGGTAAATGATATATCATTTGACGTAATATATTACAACACTCCAGCCAATTAAATCAAATTAAAATAATAACATTTAAAGCAAGAATTTGAAATGAACAGTTACAATATAATTAAATTACTTATTGCACTTTATCAGAAATTACGTTTGCGGAAATGTAATTAGTAATTGAAAATGAAATTAAATTTGTCGTCTCGTCGTACATGATTTCGTCCTTCTAGCACATAATGATGGAATAAATTTATTTAATAAATAATTATTTAAATTTCGCATGGACTTTCTACACTTACAACTCATAGGAAATACCTGAATGCGTTTTACAGAATTAACCGGAAATTAATTTAGTTAGATCGTGTTAAAATATATTATATTATAAAATATACGATATGCATCAGTTTCTTAACGAATGCATTTCAGTGATCAGGGATAAGTGTTTCGCAGTTCTCCAAGTACGTAGTGAAACTTGTCTTTCCGGAAGATATAATCTTTGGTGCTACACTGATAGTAGCGCGTATTTAATGAATTATTGTGCTCCCAATTGACGATAACTTTTGTAATTGAATTGCGCCAATCGACCGACGTTGCACGCGCGTCGGTGCTCCAAGGAACAGACCGTCGGAGTTATCTTGAAGCTACGAGTTATCGCACGACTCATCGAGCCGTAGACAGCCTAATTAGATTTCAACCTCTCCCTCGTCTCTCTCTCTCTCTTTCTCTCTCTCTCTCTCTCTCTCTCTCTCTCTCGCTCGCTCGCTCTCTGTGTCTGTCTGTCTGTCTTTCTCAACGACAACTAGACACTGCATGCATTGCCTTGCAACAGGATGCATCAATATTGCGCCTGGGTTTAAGGATTAGTTCACAGATTTCGCTAGGATCCGGACAATTTACATTCAGCGAGTTATATTAAACTTCTAACAAGTATGTCCGACGCTCAGTCGCATGTAACTAAATTACTATAAGCGAATCCGGATAGTTTACTGTTCGCTGTAACGAATTTGGCTATCAGTATTGAGCATACGGCCACTTTGATAAGTGCTATTGAAATCCTGTGAGCCGAGCGTTTCACTAACAGCAGAATTATTCCTCGGAGGAATTATGCTTGTCGCGATAAATAAATAAGACGTCTCTATCCGTCTTTATATCATATCTGAGCGAGAGAACAAGAAAGCAGCAAATAGATACAAAACGACGTAGGGAGGGAAAGACATTTCTCTTACAACGTTATCTCTGGGGGCACGAACGTTTATTAAATTAGGTCCATTACTCGGTGTGAAGTTTCGTGTTCTGCCTCGCGTGCGTTCGTTATATTCTATGCTACCGAGCGTTGCGGAGATCTAAAGTAGTTATAAAAATAAAGCAAGCTGAATATTATGAATTCGTGCGGCAAACAAATTACAATTACTCCGAATACTTCTTCCCCCCCCCCCTCCCTCCCGATTACGTTATTTCACTTACGCGTATTCGCAACGCTCTATCGCTGCTGGCGCGGATTGCTTTTATGCGTTTTCGGCACGTAACGATTAAGCCTGCCTGTCGTTCGACTCGCGCAAAGGCCGCGCTTTCGTCATTTGATTAGCATTAGCTCGCAACAGGTAATGTGTCGTCCTGTTGGCGTGTCCGCGTGTGACGGGCCCAGCTTTGTTGCGCCAGCGATTACCGCGAGTGGAATTGTGAAATGTACTACATCGCCTATGCGCACTGTTCATTAGTAATGAATCTGGTTTGCCCTGTAAAACTGATTTAATTAGCGGGATATGGTCGAATCAGTGGTTTTCCCTGTCGCGATACGTTACGCACAACGAGTCGCGTGAATGTAAACGAGCGCCGAGCAATTTTGCAACGCACTTCAACGTTTCGCGTTCACAAAGCAAAGCGAATTCAGCGATTTGTAAGTGAACCGTGACGTCTCGCGGATAAGTCGACGTGTAACGACGCGAAGTGCTACGATTCGCTGCTTTCTATTGAAAATTTATGTGGACAGTATAAACCTTCTGTCTCTTTTAGAGCAAAAATGCGTCTTATTGTAAAGCAAGCCTTGCATGTTGCTCAATTCCCTATAGTGGCAGATCGCGACCTGTTGCATTATAGTCACGGTATTCTTTTTTATTATAGATGTGTGACAGAACACAGAAGCTACATTGAATCGTTACGTTGAATTTTCCCCGAAAGTTGTTCCTCACTTTTCCGCGTTTATATTAAAACGTTTTGCGTTATGATAAAAATCTAATTACGAAAGAGCTTTCTTCGACCTTAATTGTTAATTTAATAGAGTAAATGTTCCAAAATTCAAACAATATTTTTAGGCTAAGTAATTTATTAACATTTGTATATTTTCGTCATGCGTGGCTCGCTGCATATTGTAAGCGCATCTCCAGATGAAATGCCCGCGATTTGTGTGCGGTGCACAACGGATGAGTGCATTGTGAGAACTATGAACCTTCCACAAACACGGCCATACATTTTCAAGTAGAAGGGAGGAAAACTAATTTCGAATAATTATTCATTATTTTAATTCAAGCCGCCGACTGATTTTAATTATGGGGCTGACAAGAAACTGACGAACTTCTAATTACTTCGAAAGCAGGTAATCCGATCTGCGGGGGTGCGAGAAGTATAAGAGAACAGAGTGGTCGCTGTCATGACCGACTCCGGAAAGATATTTCTTGGACAGCGTGAAAGAAAAAAAAGAAAGAAGACAAACCGTACAGAACGGTTGCAGTTGCACGTGGCGTTTCAACCTCCCAAGGCAAAATTATGCGGTATAGGCGGCGCTAAGGTCAAAGAATTAAACTTGGCAGAATTCCATTTCTTCCTTGCTAAACTTCTCCAGATTTGTACGATTGTATTTCTTAATATCCTGTATTAAAACTTTTAACTGTCACATCTTTATCGCTTTTATCACATAAATTATCGTCTTACGATGTATCATATTTCTTCAATAACATTTCTAACGTTTTTATAATTGTATATATCGATTTACTATTACTGCACTGCTCAACAAATTTGACGAAATTCTTAATTTTTAAGTTTAACTTACACCAAAATGCATGATGCATGAATATTGTTGCACTGAAAAAAAATTTTGGTTAAAAACGGACGAATCAGAAAGTCTTGTAAGATTGATAAAATATTCTGATTATTATAATAGAAATTCTGGTTATTATAAATTTCTATCATAATAATCAGAATATTTGATTAATCCTACAAGATTTTCTGATTCGTCCATTTTTAACCAGAATTTTTTTTCAGTGTATTCATAACTGAGATTTACAGATTTGATAATAGAATATTTATAGATTTTTATCATACATTACTTATTTCTTTGCTAAGGAAAAAGGCGATGTAAAGTTATTTAGAGGAAAAGATTAAGGAAACTCGTTAGTTGTGAATTACGTGTCGAACGATTCGATTAGAACGAATCTGCGGATATCGGGCGCGGGTAGGCCCCCGGTCCGTAGTTAGAATCTCGAAATAACAGCATCGGAGGTAAGAACGATGTAGAAGCATCGTAACATTGCGAATGGAGGTATCCGAGGAAGCGGCTGAGATCGGCGGAGAGTCAAGAACTTTCGAGCAAGAAAACGTATAAAGAAGTTTCAAAGAGGAAAACTCGAAAGGATCGCATCGATGGTTCGCGGGACGTTCTAATAGAAGTAGGCGAAAACGCGCGCGAGAGAAACTCGGATAGAAATCGAGTAAAAAGGTCAACGGAGAAAAGTGAAACAGAAAAATAGCATGGACAAGCACCAATGATAGTTCGGAGGGCCTCCGAAATGTCGATTCTACTAGAGAGTTACGATGATACATTGTGACACATTTACACTTTTTATACCTACATATTTTCGCGAATTTCTGTAGACATGTGATACAAAATATCGGCGATAATTAATTTCATCGTGATTGATTTATAAGAGAATTACCGTAAAAAAGAAGATAACAATTTGATGTTACTAACATTAAAATCGTGCACATTTGCATGCAGTAATTAACAAACTGAGATTTTCAAGATTGAGGAATCGCGATAATCCTGCGGTTTCCTTCTCTTTCGTGTTCATGTAATTGCTGTTGTTGTGCCATAACCATTCGCGCGTAACACGTAAGGGTAACTTATCCGGCATTAAAACGAAAACGAGCTAATACGGACATTGCATATGACTGCCTCTTGAAACAACTCGCAACAATCGTTGAGAACAACAGGCTGAAGTATTTATAACGACCTCAGGATTGCAGCACCCGCAATGCTTTTCAAACAACTTGCTAAGCACTCAACGTCGAATAACGAACTGCGAATCGATATGAAGAAACGCTACGCACAAATGGAAGAGAATTGCGAAAATATGACGAAACGAGTAATGTCGTTTGCATGCCACTGAATCTTTTTTTCTATAACGCTCGGTGATATTGAACTCTGAAAAATGTTTCCGTCCATAAAGAATATTTTATGAAAGAATTTGTGCGTATCAGAGATTCAAATATTACGTAAAATGTTGGAATAAAATATTTTTTCTGCTTACAACGGTCATTTTATTTAAGCAATTTTATAAAAGCGTGAAGGCTGAAACTATCCGGGACATTAAATGATGCGAAATGCAGCAACGGAAGACAAAAGGCGTAAGGCAAAAAGCGAGAGTTTTACACGATCCGTCTCACAAAGTCGATCTGTGCGTTGCTGGAATTGCAAGATCTCAACTTTTACTTGAAACGAGCCAACGCAACTTTGAAGTTATGCAGTCGATTATGAAATTCTCGTGATGCATCTATTCGGGTATAACACCCGCGGAAACGTGTTTCCAACTTCTTCTGCATTCCATGAAATTATTTAACCGAATCAAAGAATTTAACTTCTTGCCTTTCACGGCTCAGGAAAATAATTTGCATCATGATAAATTGAAACGAAATTTATCAAGTCTTATCTATCAACGGCCAAAAAGGAATATCTCTTCTATAAATATTTATAGTTTTCCAGCGATACCGTTGTCCTTTTATGTTCTTTGATATCTAAGTCCAAATTAAACTGAAGCTAAGCGGGATCCGAGTTTAAAGCGCAGCGAGCTTAAATATATAACTTACCTAACTTATATATAACTCCGGTCTAATTCAAATTCAATTTCTAACTTGGTTTAGATCTAATATCCCGGTGGGCTCTGGCAAAAGGATCGATATCCCGCAAGACGATATATCTAAGTTTCTTTTCGTGGAAGCAATGTGCAATTATTAGAAAATTTTTTCAATCAGTTTTAAATAATTTATACTAATACATATAATATATATACAATATATGTATATTATAATAATAGTTTAAATTAATTATAATTGTGATATAGATATAAATCAATACAATAGTACCTGAAATTAGTAATACATTACGGAGGACGCAATTATTGAAGATAATTCTACGCGAAAAGCGGATTTCGTGAGGACATTGATGAGAAACCGTATACCATCGTTTTACTTGGCGAATACGGTATACTGGGAGCTTCTGACGAAGGAATACAACGAACAAACTATCTTACATTCTTCTCGAGGCTTGTATATCGGGCGAACGTGGTCTCCGTTCGTTGGAGCGTATCCGTTGAAATTCCCCGATGTGCGCTTTCTTCCTTCCTACTAGAAAAACCGGACGCTTGTCGATTTATCGCCGACATATACCTCTCTAAACGAAGACGTTTGGGGAAACATTCGCGGTTCGTTGCGTACAAAATATCCGACGATGAGCACACAATACAACGCGCGCAACAAGAAATCAATGCTCAAGTATAGCGGCCGTGCTTACGTATTATGATAGCGAATTTACAAAATTATCGGAGAAATATGGTCTAAGATATTTGCAAAAAACCGACTAATTCTCAAAAGCTGCAAAGCTTCTTCAGAGTTCTTATTCAAAAGATTAATTTAACTTTTTTTTATTTTTCCGATATTATCAGTTCGCTCAATTCTTAACCGAAGCTATTTTATAATAAAAATAATAATGATTCGTGAGCAAATCTTTTTATAGATCTTCCGCAATTTTAAGAGTAGAATAAAAGCAGAATATTGTCTCAGAAGAAATGTATACAAACAATAATAGAGCGACTGCGAACTTATAGATATCGTAAAACTATGTACTTATAAATATCGTAAAACAATCAATCAAATTCACTTCAAGTGAAGGCGAAAGGCGAAAAATTAAGTGTCTAACCATGAGATCGATGCGTTACTCTTGACATTTATAAATAGTCTTAGGTATACAACGTTTATAGCGCTCTTAAAAGCTCTCGGCATACATCTATTGACTTGCCAAACGTAAGGACTTCCGAGGATCCTTCATTCTATTTATCCTGTTACGAGCATTTTGCGGAACAAACATTAAAACACTTTCCCTTTTTCAGTATACATTTTACAGTATATATTTTCGCATTGTGAGATTACGCAGAGATAAATTTCAAACAAATCTCTATCGTAGGAGAATTTTATTATTAATTTTATAGGCACAAATGATGTATAAGACGACGTCTCATTAGTAAGCATGAATTTATAAGTTAACGAGGAGGTAATCCATTTTTTAACGTTATTCATCATATTTTGAGGATAGATTTACGTTGAATTTATTTTGTGTCGGCAAATCGCCGCACACCGTAGACATTCTCAAAAGTGTTATTACGGGCGAATTCCAGATGCTACCCTCGCGGATCGATAAAGCAATACATGTCTAGTCGCTGCAACAATAGCGGACTTCTGCACGTCAGTTTAAGATTTAGACCCATACGCCCGGATAAACATCGCTATACACATTCGGTAGATGCCATGGTAAAAAACAAAGGGGACCGGTAACGACTACATTTTCTCATTCTATTTGTCGGTAGGACGCGACACTGTCGATCGGAGTTTAGGATGCCGCTACGTTTCCTTCGAATATATTTTCCTCGGGAAAAGGGCCATCGACATCCGGCTTTAATCGTTCGTAAGAAATGGAGATGCGCGCGAAAGGCGAGGAAGAATGGTTGAAACAAGGAGGTCCGTAATGTCTGGAACTGTAGGTAGTTCGAAGAGAGATGGAGCTCGATAATCGGGAGCTCGATAATCGGGAGCTCGAATAGGCAGACAACATACTCAAAATAATATTTTACCTTTAGGTAAAGTTAGCTAACCTGAAATAATATTCCATTTAGAAATTCTAAATTAATTTCTGTAACAAATTTAAATTTTCTATTTTGTGTCCATAAAATATCGCGTTTAAGTCGATTAGATAAAGATAAGATGTAAGATAAAGATTCCAATTATTAATACACCATTAGCGGTCCGGTGCTATTTTTCCAACGACAGAATGTGATCCATCAGGGGATTAACTTAGCTGTCCAAGCGGGAAAAGAATCTTAGGAACGGAAAAAAAAGAGAAAGCGAACAGAAACAGTGCTGTAAATCTACGTCAGCCGCCGGGAAGGAACCGCGAGAAGCGCGACAAGATTGCACGTTAAAACAATACAAATTATCATGCACTTCTGCTGGCAGCATAAATCCGGAAGACCTCTGGCGGTTCTAAAAGGGATGCCACTTGCAGAAACTGCGCCGCGGGCGAGGGAGTATCACACGTGAAACACATCGTGACGCATATTTCTAAATAGAATCAGGCTGATTTCAGGTGGCAGTGCGAGACGACGGGCTCCCGCGGGTCTTAAGTTCGCCTTTCCGAAGCGAGCATTCGCGTTGTTACAGTCGTATATATCTGCAGCCGCTTTTCCAGGTGGATTACCAAAGTCTTATGCTCTTATCTCGACGAACGCGGAGCGCAGGAGACGCGAAAGAGATTTCCACGCTGATCGAAAGTACAAGCGACTTCCATCCCGAGAGTCGCCCTCGTTACTTCTCTGCTCCAGAATGCCTCGCGCAAGATGGCCAGCCAATAGTCACGGGAGTCTGGAGATAGATAAGTAAGAATGGACGAAACGGGGCGGGGGCAGGGGACGAGGGCGAGTCCGGCACGAAATTTAACGGTCGCGAGCGACAGTTATCTAGCGAGGCAGCTCGGGAGTTCGGATTTCCTACGAATACTTTGAGATATTCTACTTTCTTTGGCGCAGTTGATAGAACAAAAGTTAGGAGATTAATGAGAAGCTTGATTCCGAAGCGAGACAATTCGTGTAAGAAAATTTACAGACGGATAGAGATATAGTTTAATGCATCTACATTTCTATTCATTGAATGTGTCCTTGATTAATAGTATTTAATATACTAAAAAAATAAGAGGAAAAAATACTACACTGAAAACAATTCTGGTTAAAATTGGACGAATCAGAAAAATCTTGTAGGATCGATCAAATATTGTGGTTATTGTAATAGAAATTCTGATTATTACAAGCTATAAAGTATTGAGTTCTATTGTAATAACCAGAATATTTGATCAATCCTACAAGATTTTCTGATTCGTCCGTTTTTAACGAGAATTTTTTTTCAGTGTAAAAAATATGTTAAAGTATTATTGATATATATTTACTCGGCATAACTGAATCAAATTAATCTCCATATTCGCGTATAATTAAAATTATTATCAATTCATGTACTGTGAGAAAAAAATTTTTCAAAAATCTTTAAAAGCAATATTAATTTTTTATACGTATATTATATTTTATACGTATATTGTATGTATGAAAAATAGAAATAAAATTTTAGTAAAGCGTACATTGTAACATTATGAAGAAAATTTTTTTAAATTTAAAGAAAATTAATTGAACCGAAGTGTTTCTGTAAATACATAAAAATATATATCGAGCGAGATGTATACGGAAATTCAGAAAGAGTTCAGCCGTGCATTAATCTGTAACGTTGATTCAAAACGACAATATCATCAGGTTGCATGGTATCAAAGTTTGTGTCCGTGCGAAGTTGAACACCGACGTGCGCGGTTGGATTCTGAATCGTGGCGCTGTATCTACGGGCCATTCTGAAGGCGTATTTAGGAGATAAAACAAGCCAATTTCGAGGTAATGATACGGAAGACCATGGTCGTTGGATAATTTGTATTGTTCTTCGGGACAGCTCGTTTATTATAGACGACTACAGCGGACATTGCACTTGCTTTTACGTAGCCGCGATTCCTGCAGCGTAAACACTGGTACAACGTATGTCGGAAATTTTATAGTAGCATGCTTGTCTGCTTCGACAAAATCGCGTTCTTTAACAGTCTAATGATAATTGGAGAAAAATTTCAAATAAAAACAATAGATATCTCTACTTTTTTATAGCCGTTTACTGATATATGGTAGCAATCCCATAAAATGGATGGATACCGATCATGGAAAGTTTATTCCTTTGCTAAGCTTTAAATTTCAGTTTATACAACTCTATGTATAGATATTAAATTAATGCTTTTTGTTGGAAAAATAGTTCGTTATATCAAAAAAGGATTATTGAAAATATTTTCGAAGACTTTAAAATATCTTACAATGAAAAATTTAATGTTCAGAATATACTATACTTAGTTAAAATATTAAAGATATTTCAATCATTTCTAAATCTAAATTAATAGAAATTATTAATCCTTCTTAAAAATTTTTTTTTAATTTCTTGGAAGTTTTTATATCAATAAAGTATTTATTTATAATAATTTGTACATGATATTTGCAGGGCAAGAGAACGATTTCGTTGAAGTTTTTTGAAAATTTAACTAGATACAGATCTTAAAATACAATTATTTTATTATACCATCAAAATAATTATATAGACCGCTCAAGCTGTCGTTGCTAAAATATCAAAAACTGTAGCATTATTATTATGTTCCAGCGTTTTACATAATTATGTTGATGACCCAATAAAATTATTTTAAGATCTGTATCTAGTTAAATTTTTAGATACTTCAGCAAAACTGGTTTTTAACCGTATATATGAATCACAAGGAGAGAGAAAGAGTGCTTACTGAAAATATAATTTTACTCTTTCAAGCATCATCTGTGATCATATGTCACATCGAATTTTTTTTATATTAAAAAGCGCAGGATTTTTTGCTCATTTACCATCGGGGATTTTAAAAATAATAAAAAAAAAATCTTGTGCCGAACTCTCTTTCTATAGAAATATAATGCCACAGGCCAAGCTGCAAGTTGCATCGTCGACTTTATTCCGTGCGACCGTCGACGTTCAAAGAAAGCCTCGAAAAAGAATTTCCGTATACATAGATGTGTTTTGCTTTTTTCATCCGATGTGCATTTTTATATCTCCATCCTTTGCATGCAGGACTGTATCTTCTAGAAGAAAATGGTGCAACATGTACATACCCCCCCCTCTCTCGCGCGCGCCTCTTTCTATACTTTCTTAAGTAAATTTATTTTGGTATTGCAGATACAATTTAAGATTTTTATTGCAACGGTAGTTGTAACGACTTTGCTCGCTATAACGATAGTCCTAACGATACATACATATTGCTCTGTATTGTTTTAAGGCATACTGTATACAAACTCTATCGCTTTCGGGGCGCGTGGGGTTGATATTTTTCAGTATAAAAAAAGATCCGCTCGAAATCACGGAACATGTAGCTCAACAGAAAAAAACAAGTTACTCGTAATAGTCGAAAAGTTTTTTGACACATTCATCAATATCGCGAAACAATGCCACCATCTAGAAATAATTTGGTAACAATACCGTGAAATTAAACAAAACTGGAGATGTACTACAACATGTTACAGTGTCCATGTCAAATTACATTTGGTTCTCACCGATCCTTACACCTTTTGTTTCTCCCTGTCACGATGACGTCTGGACAAAAACACATTTAACGAAAAGTTCCTCTCCCTTTCGTTCTTTCATCCTGGCGCGGAACCACGCTGAAAATTCCCCAAAACGAGAACAGGCGAACGTTACGTTCGACGGTCATTGTAATGGAAGAATTAGAGTGTCGACTCTTCGTTATTCCGAAACTTTTTATCCACCCGGCCGAAATACGTTCGATTTAATTTTTTTTTCTTTCCTCCCACCCATTGTATTGTCGCCGGGGAGACGAGCTGCCGAGGAAACCGGGGAACTTGTTGTGCGGGTGCAGGGACACGTAGGGGATGCGGACGAGAGCGAGAGAATATTTCGATACCAGCTCGACCGTAAAAATAGAAATAAAACCGAGGGGAATTGCATGCGCGTGTCCGCGACTAGAGGCAGGTGGTATTGGCCGAAATTCGACGATACGCGAAGCAGGCTCCGGTGATCATGCAGTTGGTAATTAAATCAAACGTACAATGCGCCGTACGTTCGAACTATAATCCGTTACGATACGCGGCATCGATTTATCGATCGTCATGCTGCGTATTACAGATTCGTCGATCGATTGAGAGTGTCGCTAAAAAAATATCGACGAAAATCACGAAGTAACACTATCTGAGCCGAGGTAACGTCACTTGTTGGTTGGTATAATCAACACTTTTCTATCCCTTTTTATTCTACAAGTGCCTCTTTCGTAGGAAATGAAAATAATTACATTTTAACACACATTACATTTTATGCACTCCCGGCCAAAAGTTTGGATACAGTAGTAAAAGCACAAGGAAAGTTTCAACGCGACTTTTTTTTCTTACTATATATATATATATATATATATATATATATATATATATATAATGGAGATTTTACATAATGGAGACTTTACATAATGGAGATTATTCTTATCGAGATATATATATATATATATATATATATATATATATATATCGATAAGAATAATCTCCATTATGTAAAGTGATTATAGCACTTCGATACTAATTTCCTAACGTTTATCCATTTTGTTTATTCAAAACACGATTACTTATTAAAGCTTTGAAAACAGAGTTGCGAATGTTGACATCGTTCACAATATGTATTTATTACTAAATCAATGTATACTATTTATTGAAACACAGAATCTATTAACAATATATTACAAAATAAAAGAATAACAGAATATCAAAGTAACCTGGACTTTGCTACTCAATATCATATCAAGGAAAGTAGTCAACTTATACTAACTCTTGTGTATCTTTTTGTTAAAGACCGCAAAATTTTTGATTAATATTATTGTATATAATGAATTTACTGATTCATAAGTAACAAAAAATTCATTTCTGACAATGAGCCATTAGATTCTTGGTAAAAACAACAAAAAAAAAGGATATAAATACTGATGTATCCAAACTTTTGGCCGGGATTGTATATAATAAATTATATATTATATTTATTTAGATTATAAATAAATAAATAAATATATACATATATATATATATATATATATATATATATATATATAGAAACTATAATTGAATTTAATAAATACATAGAAGTTGATAACATGGGAGAAGCGGTAATATAGAAATGACTATAGAATTCGACAAACAAGCTCTAGGTAGTGCTAATTCACCACAAATACTTAACGTTCTATCTATTTACTCTAGTATCCCCAGGTCAGTTAGACAAGAGATTGCGAAAAGAGCGGACGTGATTGTTTTACGCCCGTTCACAAAACTTTCACAGGGTAAGAAATTAGCTCGTTTTTCTTAATAAATTGAATGACTTGAAATCAACTTTACTAAACTGCTAAAAGTGCTATGTTCAGTGCTTAAAATAAGTATTTGCTTTTAGTGCAATCTGTTTAAATCCCTTTAGCGAGTCTGTTCCCAAAATATTTAGATTAA
The DNA here is from genome assembly GCA_928718305.1 of Tetramorium bicarinatum. Taxonomy (NCBI): domain Eukaryota; kingdom Metazoa; phylum Arthropoda; class Insecta; order Hymenoptera; family Formicidae; genus Tetramorium; species Tetramorium bicarinatum. The sequence goes on from OV788328.1 coordinate 13,215,321, forward strand.
GTTCAAACATGACGAAAACGGTAATACAAAAACTCATGATATTTCCGATATATTTTTTATATTTATATTTCTTAGACTGAAAACAGTTTGATTCTAAAATTAGTTAAATTAAGCTCTATGTTTTTGTAATTTATTTTATTTTTGTAATTTTATTTCATTATTCTTTATTGCATATTTTAAAAAATTACAGATACATTAAAAATAATTATTTTCACCTAATAAAATTGACAATATATTATCATTTTTGCATTTCGTAACATTTCTTACATATATTGAAAAAATCTTCAAAAAAATGTTTTCTTCAAATCTTTCCTGCTGTTATTCAAGATGTCCATATTATTACTCCATTTTCTTAATAGATCGGTCCGAATTGAACGTGATTTTGAATTTTTAGAAAAATTGTTTTATTCTCTGAATTAAAAAATGTGGCACTTTGCAGACCGAAAACAAATGTTTGCAAAAATAAAAAACGCTGATGTTGAGTCCGTTATTTATGATTGGTCTCAATTTATTGCAGAAATAAAAAGATCTGTAGAAAAAAGCCTCACACTATATGTGAAAATATACTCTTGTTTTCATCTCGTTTGTATCTTTTTTTATATATCGTATTTTTTCTTAAACTTAAACTGACAATAGAAATAATAGGAATACATATAATATTGTCAATTCTTTAATGAATTATGTGAGTGTTAATATTTTCTGAATTTAAAATTATGGAATTATGGAAAAATAATTATGGAAGGATGGACAAGTTTCGTCTGTCATATACATTTTGCACTTAATTGAGAGACAAAGTTCAATAGACTTACAGATAATAGGCGAATTTCGATGCATACGTTACCCAGCAGCTGCTACATCGTGATCCTAAAGCAATTAGTTCAATAACATGGTACACCATGACTATCCTCGCCACTGGCAAATCGAATTTCTCGACAAGCTAACGCTGTCGATAACGTTATATTGTATTACGTGTATTCTAACCGTATAAAGTAACAAAGGTAGTCGCGGTTCAGACCAAAGCAACTCGTATAATTTCCGTTTATCATTTATTATTGCTATCTCGCACAATTGTTATATAATTGTTATATAATCAATCTAATTAAATTAAGTGTATATTATATGTTATATATTATATATTATATTATACATTATATATTATTTTAAATAATAAATATATTTAAAAAAATATATGTGATTATTATAATAATATAAATTACATTTTCTATTTATTTTTAAGTTGTGATCAACTTTTTTTTACAAAAGCTATAAAAAACATTTTTGTTAAAAAATGTTTAATTTTTTTATGGAATATGTTCCAAGAGCAATCAATTCATTCTTTTGATACACGAAAATTGCTCAAAAAGTAATGCTCCATATTTTTTTTTCAATAAATAATAAAAATAGAATAGTGAAATTTTATATGCTATAAATTTGATATTTCTCGCGTTTGTACAGCATTGTAGAATTGTATAGCATTTCGACAGATAGCAGAACTGTAGTGAATTGTTAAATCTGTTTATGATTGGTGTTTCAAACAACGAGCTGTAATTGAATATTTGGTTGGGGAAAAGAAAACTGTGATTAACATTCACAAACGTTTGTGTGCTGTGTATGAAAGTTGTAAAGTTGTAAAGTGGATAGGAGCACCGTTGATCGTTGGACTAATTTTAAGTTAAAGCTTCAAAAAATAGAAAGTAAAAACTACATGATCGACCGCGATCATTTATAATTTTCTAAGCTCAGTTGACTTCACAATTTCCATACACAGCACACAAATGTTTGTGAATGTTCATCATAGTTTTCTTCTTCGTAACCAAGAATTCAATTATAACTCGTTTGAAACGCGAGTTGTAAACAGATACCATTTTAATGATACAGTTGTGCAATTTGTCGAAAAGCTGTGTAATTCCGTACACAAATGCGAAAATTTTGTAGCATATAAAATTTTACTTTTCTATTTTTATTAATGGCCGAGGAAAAAATGTGAGGCATTACTTTCTGAGCGACCCTCGTACATACATCCTTATGAATTAATAAACTGATATCTACTCATGTTTTAATCAAAATTTGCCTATAGCCTTCTTTGAGGATATTTTAGAATATCTTAGTCCCAGTAATAAATTTGATTGGTACAGTAATGATTCATTAGTATAAAAACCAATTTTCTGAACACAAATTTTATTGTAATATAACGATGAATTACTAAACTGACATCTGCTCATGTTTTAATCAAAATTTGCTTATAGCCTTTTTTGAGGATATTTTAGGATATTTTAGTCCCAAGTAAATTTTACTGGTATAGTAATGACTCATTAGTAATAAAAATAAATTTTCCGAACACAAATTTTATTGTAATATAACGATAAACTAATAATTTCAAGAATGAAATGATAAAAAACAATTTTTACAGAATGGCAAATTACACACGGTTTTAGTTTTAGTAAATTTTTCTTCTTGAAATAGCGAAAACATCGGCTTCTATATAAAGCTTTACTGGAAAAATGATTAAGCGTAAAAGCATATAAATTCTACATTTCATGTTTTCTGATTTCACATATGTGTTAAAATTATTGATCTTCACTTTTATTCGTTTATCTTGGACATATTTAACTCATCAATAAAACAAATGAGTTCACTGGGACATATACATATATCTCTGCAATGGCGAAAGGGTTAAATTACTTTTATTTTCTCCTATAGAGCTAAATTACTTTTATTTTCACCTTCCACTTTGAGGAATAATACAAGGTGTTGTAATAAATGATTCTGATCCGTTTGCAAGCTGTAGTGGATAACTACTGGGTATATTGGCTTGCTATGTTACGTGATCACACATAACGGACCTGCGATCTCTCTTCAACCTATTTTTCAACCATAGTGAATTTGCCCAACGACGAATCTGTGCACGCTTCATTGCGCACTTGGCAGCTCCCGTATTTTATTTTCTCTCGCCCTTGTGCTCCTTGTTTCGTGGCCATATCATGTGATACTGACCTCTTTCGGATACGGTATTGTTATTTAAGTTTTATACCTAGCATCCGAGCAAGCAGGTCGAAAGTGACGCAAGCAATTTATTTTCTGTATTATTTATAGACGGTATGCTGCACGGGACTTGTACCGAGGATCAGAAGTATTAATCATGAACAAAGAACTACACAATTCAGGATGAGAAATTCTTTCCTTGATTTCTGCCTCTTCATCAATTTCTATTTATGCTGACTATTCTTATGAGAAATTTTAATTAAGAGGAATTCTACAGTAAGTTGCAAATGTCTTGTCGCTAGTCGCTAATGTTGTGATACAGCAATGTGATTCGTCAATTATGTCATTTGCGACTGGCGCCAAGGCATTTGTAACTTATTGTAGAACCTTCCTAACACCCCTCTTGTAATGTTTTAAGATATTGCCTGTACCTTCTATAATTAATTCGCCAGTGCGTAATGAAATTACGATCAGAAAAATAAGTTTCTTCGGTAATTACTATTCCCTTTGCGATGTTACCTGCCAGCACGTAACGTACGAGCATTTCTTTGCATTTACGATATATTTTCTCGGCGACTTCGTAGGTTTCGATTTTCTACTCCCGCAGTAGTATACGTGTTAGAAAGTTTTATCGCCTTTCAATACATGTAGCCTCTCATCGACATACTCAAAGGAAGTGATTTTAGACTTGTCCCTTTCCCGATACTATCTTACAAGTTCTTTCCGAACGTATTTCTTCTGGCAATAAGTTCACGATCATGCGATAGGCGAAATTGATTGTGCGATTGTTTTTGGCGGATATACTTGTTGGAGAAAATAATTCGCTTAATATATTTGTCGTAATATTTATCTTTACATTATAACGGATTGAAATAATTATGATCAACGGTGCAATTATAGGCACCTATTATAAATTTCAAATAAGCAACTCTAAAAAAATATTCTATTGTTGCTGAAATTGCAATATTAAACATACATTGTTATGAAATAAATGAGACAAGCAAGCGAACAAGCAAACATTTAACAAAAAACTTGCTTTTTATTTATAAATTATTTTTACTTCAGTAATTAATTTTAACGAGCTGTTCTATATACGTGTAAATTATCAGAATATATATACATATATATATGTGTGTGTGTGTGTGTGTATATATATATATTGCTTTTTTGCAAAAAATAATGTCATGTGTATGGAGGAGAAGCAAGAGAGAAAGGATAAAAGTTAAGCTCTCATACATAAATTCAATGATAGAGAGTCTCGGGATAAAATTCTTTGTGTCAAAGACGGCTTCCAAGTTCGCTGTTTGTTTGTTAGCTGTGAAAGCCTCTCTCCTCTCCTCTCTTTCTCTTTCTCTCTCTTTTTCCGCTGACCATTTTGGCGAAAGAAAACATGAAGTACGATGCTCTTATAACGGAAAATCGACCTAACCCTATCTTGTAACGTCAATATCAATTTACCGTGGATCCGTGAGCTTCCATAGCACGAATCGATCTCTGCGTTTATATCGATTTCTTGTAAAATAAGTCGAAGTTGAACGACAGTGCCGCGAGCCCGCGAGAATCCGACGTTAGCCGTCTATCCGGGCAAACATTATTACGTTTCCGCGTAGAAATCCGACCATCACGCGGCGGTTTATCGTCTCGTTATTACTAGATACATTCAACCCTTCATCCACAGCGATCCACGACTTAAGGCCAATATCGAGTTATTAGGTATTCACATGGCACATACATGGTATATGCCATGTGGAATATTGAGGGTCCTCACAGGCTTCAAGATAGGTATCAATTACGTGTTCATGGGTTTTATGAGGATTTAACCGTATAGCGAGCACCCGATATTGATCGAAAGTGATACGAAGATAATGGCTGACAAGAAAGATCACCACTTTCAACAGACTTGAGGGGAATTAATGAGAAATCAATGGCGATTGTCTAGTACTATCTTCTCAAATAAAGCAAGTGCGTTCAAATACCATTTGTCTTTGATTTCATCATAATGTAACGATTTAATTTCATTACAAGTGTAAAACCTTGTATATTTTTTTTTATTAGCACTGCCCTTTAATCTTTGAATCTTTAAAGATTAAAAAAGTTTAAAGAAGATTTAATCCTTTAGTATTTTTCATAACGCGATTCGACGCGTGGAGTTTTGAGATATCTCAATATAAAAAAATTTATATCTTTTGGAAATAATATTTATTCAGACTTTCAAAATTCAAATGGCGAAGTTTATATTTTATTACGAAAAAATACGTTTTACTAAACATTAAACTTGTAAAGACTGCCCGATAACTGGAGGATTGAAAGAGATTTTTTTACCTAGAAAAGACGGCGCGTTTTTTCGAGAAAATTATACATAATACAAGCTAAATAATATCTAATGAAAAAGAGAACTGTATTTTTAATTTTAAGAGCGTATATTTCACTTTGTATTTCTTTCGTAAATCTGATCTGAAAGTTTGAAATAATTTACATGCGCTCTGTATCTGTTTCATACATGTATAAAATTGGAATTCGTAAACAGATATCTATAATATTCATGTGCATCGTGAATGTGCAGTGAGTTTCATACATGAAACCGCAATTACGTTTAGAATTTAATGGATTTTCCCCATAACGTATATTCGCCTACAAAGGTTCACAGTCGGAATGTGCAGTTAGTGGTATAAGTGACGCGTCGTTTCTCCCAGCCTTTGCTAGAACAATGGAGCGTGTATACCTAAATCTAAGAACCAAGAGAGAACAAAAGGACACTTATGGCATCAAGATCTCATGCCAAAGACAGGTGAGAGCTTTGATAATTATAAGACATTAAGCAGATATATCTATCTAAGTTTTCTTCATGTTTTGATGTCAGCAAAATACTTTAATTTCACGTACGCGAGAAATTTATTCATTCTTTTATTTACGAATCGTAAGCTTGATCACCTTACAAAGAAAGTGATGATTTTTTCAATAAACAAATCATGTTAAAAAATGAAAGAGAAAGGAGAAATTATTCTTCGATTTAAATAAAATATATTTGAAAGATTTCTATATGCGATATTCCTTATGATTAATCGTGTGTTTTAATGTATTCTGGCATGCAGCGTATATTCTGAATTTTATAGTCGAAAATACGATAATATTGAGGTCGGACTAATTATCGATCAAAGTTGGCTAACAGTATCGTAAAGTTCGCACGTTTAGACCCATAATTGCATCTATAAATTGCACTTAAAAGTTCAGTTGTCACTCATTGATCCGACGTACAATAACGGAATTACAAACTACGTTGATCTATAAGGTATAAATATCTAAATTATATGGATTAGTTACAATCGCGCGATATAACAATCCTGCACAATTAGTTAATACATTATGACGTATACTTCATTACATCGTGACAAAAGAATAAAAAAAAGTATAAAAATATGATCGTGCAAAATTGCTGTTCACCGCGATATCTCGCAAATTAGTCCAACTACGCGTACTAATTAATGTGCCGCAACGTCAAATTAAGGATCAATTTGGTTTATACTCGCAACATTCCTTTCAACTAAACGGCTGAAAAATTCAAAAGTGACGTCGTTTATTTTCTGAAACAACGTTAATAGAAGGCAAATAAACTCGAGCCAATAGTTAATTAAAACACTGGACTCTCCGAGAATATACCGCAAGTTCAGTATTGTTTAATCGCAACACATTTTGGATGCATAAATCCCGTAAAATACATGCGTTATTAACAAATGGTCAATATATCACGGCTTTCCGTTACTTGAATCGATGATCGGACAGTTCGCGCATTTTTAATCCGAAAATAATACATACAAATTGGATTTAAAACGGCGAAAAATTTAAAGAACGACGCAAATATTAAATCCCGGAAATAAAAAGAATTATTATTGCTGTAAATACGGCTGTAAAATAATAATTTATAAAAAAAACATCCATTTTGACTTTTACTTCGGATGAGTAAATCGTGCGAAGATGCACCTGAGACGTCTAGTCTCCGCGATAGATTTAACGTGAATGTTCGCTATGTGTGAACTTGGCACGAGACGCTATCGCGTCTCTTAATGAGCTGTTTATCGTGAGCGTTAATACGTAGGGAACGATCGCGTTCGGTGTCTCCGTAGCACTTGTCTCGAAGAGACAATACAAGGAAGTGGTTCGTACCGCTGCCAGCCGACTCGAATCCCATGGTATAAACAAACCACGTAAACAATGGCATACCGTGATATTACACACTAAGGTAAATTTAAATTACGATATATTTCAGTTCCTCGAGTTTTAAATTGATTGTTACACTGAAAAAAAATTCTGGTTAAAACGGACGAGTCAGAAAAATCTTGTAGGATCGATCAAATATCCTGGTAATTATAATAGGAATTCTGGTTATAATAAGTTATAAAGTATGAGTTCTATTATAATAACCAGAATTCCTATTATAATAACTAGAATATTTGATCAATCCTACAAGATTTTCTGATTCGTCCGTTTTTAATCAGAATTTTTTTTTCGATAGCTCTCTGTTATTTGAATAGAAGATTCATGAATGATCAATGAATCTGACGATTCATAGGCTTGCTTAACTTGCTTGATTCACTTGCTTTCTTAATCCGCGAAAATGTATGATAAAAACACCTGTTAGCGTTGCGTGAAAAATTTAAAACGCGGAGATACATTCGAATCCGAACATCAGAATGATACATTCACGAGTGTATTGCGATAAAATAATAAAATAATCTAGAATTTTTATTCGCTTTGATATTTATATATTGAATAAATCGTGTGAGACAAAATGCTTCGAGAAATAACCGTCGCTTCGATACATATACGATTCGTTGGTGCGAATTAATGAATCACGCGGGCTAACAATTTAAACATTCGTAGATTCATATTTGATCTTCCGCTACGTGTCACGATCACATCACGAGAAAAAAAATGTTATGACACGTGCCACTATCCTCCGGGCTCGCCGCCGATAACACTGTCAGCCTTGGACACATGACAGCGTGTAAATAATGAAGAGAACACGGTACCAAATACCGGCTTCTACAAAATATTTAATGTTTCTATACGATAAGCATTCCATTCGAACAAATTTTGTATTATTGTACATTATATCTCATTAGTTCGAAGGCTCATTAGCCCTCTGAGATAACAATTAATTCCGTACAATTGAAAATTTGTCGAGGGAATTTAAAAAAGGATAAATAATTCGCACGTAATTGTGTTAAAATTCACTATAATTAATTCGTTGAAATTAGCTAATTATAATATATTATAATATACATTGTATTTATATATGAGAAATAAAAAGAATGACATTAATTTAGCGATAAAAATCAGTACTATCAAAATTGGCAATCGAAAATTAATAACAGATATAAATTACTTTATATATCTAATATTGAGCAAGAATTTGTAATGACAAGGATCGAAATCAATATAAATCAAAAAGTGGATTTTCCCTTCCTTTGAATTTAACGTGAACAATTCAAACGGTTGCCAGATTTATATATATTCAGTTCGTATTGAATTGATTTCAGCACCGTACCGTCTACTTTCCCATGTACTTTACAGGCGATTAACTCGGTTAATTGCAGGTAATTACCTCTTAAAATCGTACCTCCGTCGCTCGCATAAATTTATCCTTTAATCCAGCATAGATTATAATGACTTGGTCTATCGTCGAACCAAGCCTCTCAAAAATTTTATTCGATTAAACGTCCTGTCAACGGTTTGTAATCCGAATAAGATTTTTTCTGCGATTTAGTATATCAAATTGATTTGAACGCAATTAATCTCTTCCGCATTGTAAAATCTCTTTATTCCTTTGCGCTTACGTTAAATGAAGCACAACGAATTTCATTATCTCTTTAGAATATATTTCCCACTATTTGTAATAAATGAAAATGTTACGTATTTTACGTAACAAGTTAGAAGTTTAATTTATTAAATCAAACAAGCTAAACTTGAAACTGTTATAATACATAACATTGTTTTCAGTTGAAAGAACACTTAGAAAAAATTAAACGTAAAATTTAAATTTAGTGAACACTCCACTTCTTTTATAATAGTTTTATTGAATTGTTTCTAACAAATAGAATTGTTTCTAACAAATTATATTATGTGTAAAATATTGTTTCATTCAGTATAATGAGTGAAATATTAATTTTAATGTTTTAATAAGATTAATATAATGAATATAAACTGTATTATTATCCATGGATGTCATTGTATACATATATTATTTTGGATTTGAATTGAAATCGTGAGTGATCCTAAAGTGGATGACTAACTGCCCATATTTAGGCAGGAATATACATATGAGAATTATTTTCCACGCAAATAGCATGCAGACGAAATGTATACGTTCGATATCGATATAGCGGTAGGCAGGAATTTCCGTTCTATGTGATATTACTCGTCTGCATTCTCCTCACGATATCGTATCGTCTCTCAATAAATGTAACAAAACGTGCTCGACGTCGACAGATGCGAATGTCTCTTCAGCCATGAGTTTGTCGGCCAGCTAGTTGCAATTACCGCGCGATGCGGGTTACGAGCGGGGTGAAGAACCGCATAAACTCGCGCTTGAATTTTTCGACGATGAATGAGATTTAACAAGATCCTCCCGAATAGAAGCGCCATAAAAGGTAGAAAAAAAGGCGCGTATTAAATACTGTCATGAGTCTGTGCACGTATTTCTAAAAATTTCATATCTTCTATACCCACGAATGGATATTGGATACCATAAATATTACACGGTAGATAGAACCGTATTGTTTATGTCGAGGTGTAATTACAATCCTTCTGAAGCAAGGAAAAGAAATTTCCAGCTAAAATTCAAGATTGAATGGCAAAAACAAGTAGGCTTAAAAAAATCTAATAAAAACAATTTCTAACATACGCTGCAACGTATATCTATAAGTATTTTACGCGTTGGCGTCTATACGTTTCACTAAAAAATTTTAATATAATTTAAGAGATATGTCTGATTTAAAAATAACGGTGAACTTTAGTTTTCGAAATCAGAGCAGTATTTTTCCATTTAAAACAGTTTTCTGCACATAGCAACTTGCTGCGAAACCGCAGCAATGTCAGTGGGATCGGCTATGGGAAACGGTAAAACAACGCCGTGTGAAAATGGCTCGTAAACGTGGGACACAATTTGAATCGGTAATGCCAGTTCTATTGAAAGACCGCTATAAAATTGGAGTCCGCAATACCATAAAGCTTCGAAAATGGTGAGACGTTTCAACGTTATTTCCTACGAGTCTTTTCGAGAGCTAAACAATAATATAAATATAATAAGGAGTATATCATCGTGTTGTCGTTCGAAATGAAGGTTTCATAAAATGCTTATGCACTGTAGATGAAATTGTCAGAAAAGTCACGACTAGGAGTTGGAATATTAAATACAGCCATATGCATTTATAATTTTTTACTTTCTGATTTTTTTCATTTAGCTCGTGGATTCAGTTCTATTTAATTAGTTTCGATCGCTCTTGTCACGTGCCAAGCTATGTGCTCCACGTAAAAGGGACATTTTCGAGCGAATCCGTGAAACCAATGTATAAGCGTACAGATCTTCCAAAAGCGAAATGCACAATATTTGAGGCGTCACTTGGCAAGATACGTGATGTAGTTTTCAAACGGAGATCAAGTCCGCTTGGCGTTCTCGAAAAATTACGGACACGCTAGCGAGTTCTTATTAGAACTCGCGCGACCCGTACGTGACATCGATGTTCAAGGATTTATGGCGGTCTCGGGTACACGGATTTTCGACAAAATGACTGCAGCGACTGATTAAACCGGAACACCGACATTCTCGCGGCGCTTCCAATGTAGTACATGCGCGGGTACTATCGGTTTTAGTCTAATGAATTAGAGTAAATTACACGCGCGGCCCCCTTTCCCCCCCCAGCATGCGGTTTATTCGGTGCGCTGAAATATTTAATCGGCACGAAATGAAAATCGCGATAAATCGATTTTACCCCATTTCGGTATAATATTGTTTCGATGCAACGTCGCGCGGCAGGTTAGCCGTACAAAATTAATAAAAGCGATCGTAATCTCGATTACTGATAGGAGTTAGTAATTATATTAGCGTAATTAAATTATGCAAATGCTTTGATCAATCAGTTAAAGTGAATGAATACTTAATTATTTACTCACATATATAATGCGTCCACACATGATTTATACATAGGCACGTACGTTCTAATGCTCGTGTATTTAGACTCGCATATGCTTTCAGAAATTGTATCATAAATTTGCAAAGATACCGGACGTGCGCTTGTCTGTAGTAATATTGTAATAATATTGATTCTATCACTGAACGGATTTATGTAAAATATCTAAAAATTGCTCTAAATGGACGTAAATGGACATTGAAATTATTAAAGTTGTTATACTCTTGGTAGATTTATCGGTTTCAATAATTCCATATAGCACCCATAAATTACGCACATAGATTTCAGAAATTATTTCTATACATTCCTATCGAAATATGATGGCTCCTCATAATTTTTTATTCTATAATCCTTGTATGATCGAATTCCTGTCGTTAAAATTTCATATCTACGACCGCTACGATCCAATATGCTTTGTGTAGGCGTAATACAATAAATCAAGCAATCACTATAAATGGCGAGCGGGAAAGGGTCGTGAACGGGGTTAGGGAATGGGGGAAAACACGTATACGTAGTACGTATCACACAAAGAGGCCGCGCAGGGATGGACTGGGAATTGGGGAAGCATACATCAGATTGTGCTCCATATATCCCTGGGTAAAAGATAACATTTTCATTCTTGTACCAACGACAATTTTGCGCAGCAGGTCGACGGTGGTGTACGACGCGTTATTTATTTTCCCCCTTAGAACACGCGACAAACGTCAATCAACATTTCCAGTCGCAAACTCAAATACGCCCTTTGAAAAAATAATGTGGCAAAAATATTGGTACTCGCTCTTCGACGCAGGGGAGCGTCAATATTTTCGCGTATTACTTTGCAAACCGCAAGCTCGCATTCGCAATGTGTATTTACGACGATTGGACGGATGAATGAATCAACATGCTCAACGGATATTTTCCAACCAGTTATATCGCAATCGCATACTCTATTGTTTTCCTCAAAATTAGAATGACTAATTAAAATAAAGCCTCTTCGTACTTGTACGCGTGTACATACTCGACATACCGTTGAATATAAATTACAACGTTTCGAACTATTGCGCGGTATCAAGGTCCTCTTAAGTTCGATCAGCGCGATAATACGATAAAATGTACAGTTTGATAGCCGCAAAACACGCGTTACTCGAGCCTCTTTGACATAAATGTTGTTACATAGCCTTTCATGATTGCGCGCGATAATTTATTCGCAGTAGTTTCTATCTTTGAGCGAAAGCCTCGACACGAAATTTCGCAATTTCGATACGATGATTTTCCACTCGAAAAAGATAAATGACAAGAGACGTGGTCCGCGTTTACATGTAATGTTTTATCACGCCCATACGTTGATATATTATTTACCTTCCAATCTTTCTATTTTATAAAACGAAATATGGAATTTATTATAGGAATGTAATAATAGTGCAATTTTAACGTGAAATAAAATTTTACTACGGTATGAGAGCAAAAGGGAGATTTTATAACTTTATAACTTTAATATAAAATATAATCTGCTATATAATAAAATCATGAGAGATTACATTGTTTTGTATTAGCAATTTTAATTTATGCATTTCAAACATTAAAGTTTTATTATTTTTTTAACATTTGCGTATTACAATTAAATAATTAATGTAGCTTATTATTAATAAATCTTATCTGACTAATCATTGTCACAAGATTTATTAATAATAGAAATTATAGAATTATTAAAATTCTGTATAAGAATAACAGTCTGTCGATGTGATTTTTTTGGCCCTGCCCAAAAGTCAATAACTAGTTACATAAAATTTAATGAATTATTTCTTATTTTTTCCGTGTATTATTCTTAAAAAAAGATTTTTACGTCTTTGATAGTTAAGATCATGTTATCATTTATAAGATTCTGATATTTTATTTATGTATTGTTACATGTTAATCATCTTTTATCACCATAGGTGCGATAATTGTTAGACGTGCGTATGCGCGCACGCGCATCAGGGAGTGAGCGAGCGAACGAGCGAGAGAGAGAAAGAGAGAGAGACACATGGATTAATTAAATGAAGTAATTTTCCTAGTATAACATACATTGTAATAATCAATATAATTGCTCAGTGAGATTTATTTACCACCGAATTACGATTGTCGGTGCAATCAGTAACCGAATAAACAATTAATATGTAATTAATAATTTTACGATAATAACATCTAAATGGAAATGCAAGATAAAATATTGTGATTTTATTAAATAATACGCGCATCTAACAGAACTTGTATAGAAATGTGTAAATAATAATTTCATAGCATTAACAATCATTTTAAATCTTTTATTAAAAATTTTATTTTGCTATTTAAATAATAATTTTGTTATTATTTGTTTTATTAGTTAACGACTCTCAAATCGATTAATTTGAAGATTTTCTCGTTGCTGTCTGTACCTATAAATATAGTCTTTTTTCCAGTCAATGCACATCTTATTTTGCATTTTCTCTCTCGAGTATCACACGTTGATATACACACACACACACACACACACACACACACACATACACACATATATATATATCTATATATATATATATATATATATATATATATATATATATATATATATATGAGAGTGCTCGGTACAGCGCGGTGGGCATACTGATATCGACATTTTGACGGACGACCACGCGCAAAGAGGAGGATATTTGGTAAAAGGTATAAACAGTTAATGTCTTTGGCGATCGAGATCGTTTCACGGTGAATGCGGCCGATGCTGTCCGCTTTGAAAGCAAGCGCTTTGATGTACTTTGACATACTCCTGCACGGTATATCACCGCGGCTCGAGTGGCGAGTATCCCGTTTCCTTTAAAAGTCGAGCGACGTTGACGAAGTATGCTGTATGTACATGGCTGCAGGTACGCCTGCAGGATTTAGCCAATATTTTACATGTGATACATCAGACGCATTGAAATACATCGGTAGTATTTTTCAGCTTCCGAAAACGCGATAATCTGGAAGCTAAAAAGTGTAATTCGAAAGTAGACGTAGTTGAAATATAAATTAAGATGCGTGCCGGTAAACGCGATTATTATTATGTATAACGTTTTATGCACTTAGTAAAAATAACATTATAGACGCGAGCAACGTGGTTACGGAAAATTATTTTATACGCGTCTCATGAAAATTTCCTTTTATTCTACATTACGTAAAATTTATGAATCATTACGTCGTACTTGACGAAGGTGTAAGATAAAGCAGTTTTTATCGCGACGGCGTGATCTGTGTAAAGTTTCCAGACACTTTGTATTTCATTAAGAGGAACACGATATAAACTAAGCATTGCGTGGTCGCTCGTTACGCCGTAAGGATTCAATTAGGAGTCTCGAGGGAGGAGCGCGGAAGGCGTTGATCGATGAATTAAATCGCAAGCGGCATCGCGGCCGGCTTAATTCATTGACTTTGGAAACTAGTTGGTGAACTCCTGAAGGTAAATTCGGAGGGTTGCCGGGAATAGTCGATTCGTGGCGATAGATATCCTTCTTCGCCTCTTTCGCGTCGATTTTATGGACTAATACACGCTCGCGAACAAAGCCGCGGCTTATGAGGGTAAAACTTTACCGCTGCTGCGAAATACGGAGTATATATATATATATATATATATATATATATATATATATATGTGATAGTACCAGAGAATTTTTTTTCTCTTGTTCTGACGCGAGGTAATTTAGAAGCTCGAATTGATGTCATTAGTTTCAAACAACAACAGTTTAAATCGCTTACAACCTTAATATATACATAATGAAACGTATGCGAGCTTTTTATGTGCGCATGTGTATGTTAATGATTGATATTTATTAGTATATTGGGGGATATTCGATATATTCTACTTATCTAATTAGAGACTAAAGTTATTAGGTAATATAATAATGACGGGACAATTAGATTGATGCTAATGTATAATACGATTATTATACAGATACAGAAAGATAATCCATATCATTATAAAGTATGAAAAAGTGACTTTTAGTAGTATAAAAAAAGATATCAATATTATCAGTTCTTTACAAAACCTACAATTGTTTTACAGCTGATTGAGCAATATTGCTTGATTGCCCCGACAGGTAGTTCAATAAATTCGCGATTGATTATCGATAATGCAAATATGCCGGCTTATCCTTCGTTACTGGCAATTTCGCGCATCGTGAAATGCGGGCGACGTCGTGTAAGTAATGTTGGATGATGCATCGTTACGACTAAAAAAATGTATATATATAACGTTCCTTTACTGCGTTTTTCTTAGTTTAAAAAACTCAGTTTTTCATTATTCGAGAACAATAGTTTGGTACTTCAGGGAATTGTTTAAAATCCTTATAAAATTTATTTATTTTGCATCCATTTGTTAAAACGGAGAAGCAATTATTGTAGTCAAAAAATAATTATTCCTTTTAAATGCAAAGGTTTTTACGCTTTTTTTCTGTTTACCATTAGATAGACATCTCACATTTAACTTCACAGTAATCTGCAATTACGTTTTAGATTAAGGATTTCTAAAATTAAGAGAATCTATCTTCTTATAAGAAATTGATTCCATTAAACACGTACATACGTACACACATTACGCGGTCCTTGCTCCCTGCGGAAGCCTTACAATAATCGTTAGCCTTAATACAAAGCCCTAATGTACTGTAATAGAAATTGACCCAATTTTCGCCCAAGGAAATCTCTGAAAATCTCCGTTATAATGTTTCGCTTATTCCACATTGTGAATCGATGGATGGCATGTATGAAGTATTAGTCGTGTATTCTCGTGATTATTATTAATTCTAAGAATTCTGCGGAAGAAGGCAGCGCGCACGATTAAACATTTCAGCGCACGACGTTTGTGTGCGCGGAGTTCTCACGGGAAAGAAGTGATCCGTGTTATATGAATTTCACGGCATTGTAACACATCTCTCCGACCGTGCACAGCCTCGAGTTCTTCCCTTCCCTCCACCTCGCGTTTTGTATATCACTCGGTAGTTTGAACCAGTTTTGCCAGAAATCTGGAAGGGTTGTAGAATGCAAATAAAACGGATGGCATAGGAAAGCAAGACAGAACGAATTGGTGAGAACACGGGAGGGAGGGAGAGAAGGACGGGGACGGAGGGATGAAGGAAGCGCGGATTCCGACGCGATTCAAGTTTCGTAAACGACGCTACTTAGGCGATAAATTGAGCACGGAAACTTTTATCCCCGGCAGCGGCTTTCTCGTTTTGTTAACTCCCCGTGATGTGTTGCGAGATGCGGCGCGCCGGCCGGTGACGCGTCGGCAGATCGAGTTTTAATGATACAGCCTCTTGATCTCCCCTGACGCGAGTTCGTTTTTGAATTTCACGCGAGAACGTCAAGCTATCTAGATAGTTTTTATGTTCTTTGACTTTTACGCTTCCCTGTTCGGTGTTCCGTAACGAGGTGCTTACTCGTAACGACGCTATCTCGAGAAGCGTCTCTCTCACGGTCGCGACCGAACGATTAGGGTCGCGGCCATCTAGGCAGGCACGTTCCTGCATCCGTGCTATGCATCGCGAAAGACGTTCCGTTTCGCCCGGGGATATATTGCCCGTCGCGTCATAATTTCTACATAATTATTGAAATATCTTTCGGCGGTGCGCGACGTGGCGCACACTCTCGAAAATTAACTGTCAGGCAAATGCATCGGTTCAGAAACGATATGAAAGGCATTCATCATCGCGACGTCTTATGCAAAACGGCCTAAACTCTCACGCGCATCTGCGCGTAAATCTCGCAGCCATTAATTAGGCATCTATGTTGCATCAACCCTTGTAATTAGATGCAGTTAATAGTTGGCTGCCGAGCTCGGGGAGCATCTTGGGCTGGAAGTGAAACTCTGGTAATCCCTGGGAAACGCTTGACAATACATGTACGTGCACATGGACGCATACACAACTATTGATTTCGCATCCGCGTGTACGTGTACACAGAGTGATCCATTTCGCGTAACTTTTGATTTCGTGGATAATTATTTGAAGAAATATTTCTGCCATAAATGAATAAACGTGATTGGAATAATATTGAATAATTTTGTTATAACGATTCAAGCGCGCAATCTCATCGGATTTATAGAAATCCTATATTGGAAGGTTAACGGATAATTATTTCGTCAAACTTTTTAATTTGTAAAATTTAATAATAAAATTATGTGTAGAATGTAACAATCAACATTTTACAACGTTCGCACGTTATAAAAACCTGTAGCATTTGTGTAACTTTATAGTGAAAAAAAACATCGTTGTTATTGTAATTACAATATGGACGCATCTCGTTTGTTCTTATTGCTACGAATAAGACTCAACGAATATGTATATTTGTAAAATTCCCGCTAACACAGATACAGTGGGATTGTTCAGACTCAGAGAGAGTTACCTGTCTTCGTACCCCTGATTTGCTTTGCAGAGTATGTACAGGCGTCCGTGTAATTAAGCCGCTATTTACAGAACCCTCCCGTTTGGCTGTCCGACCGTACTTTGCCAAAACTGTGCAGCTTGGAATTTAACGATCATATTTCGAAATAATGGGATTTTTGTTTGTACTCGCGAAATAAAGGTTGTATGTATAATATAAATATAGAGAATACTACGGTAATCTGGAAAAATGCATTAGTAAACGGATCCTAACGGGATCAACCAATATTTTACGTGTCCATATATAGGAGTAAATACACATGTGAGCAATATTAATATCTTTCCTATACGCGATACATTTTTCCCAAAAGTAAAACATAGATATACAGAGTGTAGAACATGTGGGCATAACTTCACTGATGCATTCAGCACACTAAAATAAGAAAAAAAGTTCATATAAATGTTTGTTCTATTTGATCTTGTTCTCGAGCCATTTTTGTATTACCGGTTGCTCATTTCCCTTTATAGAAATTGCTCAAAGTGACTACCTTTTGTTTAAATACAAGCCTCTAAATATTTTACTGTTGACCTTCTGACTCTTTCAAAATTGCCAGATATTGTACGAATGTGTTGGCAACCTGCAATAATATACGCTGCCGGAACGTTATCTACTTCTGTATTATAAACAAAGACTTCACCTACCTTCATAAATAAAAATCTATCGGATTCGGAAATCACTGATTTAAAAACTGTATTATTATTCGATTAAAATAAAGCAGAGCACCATAAAAATAAATCAGAGCACCATTAAAATAAAGCAGAGCATCATACATAAACTACATGCGACAATATCTGACAATTTTGAATGGGTCAAAAGGTCAATATGTTTAGAGATTTGTATTCAAGTCGAAAGTGATCAGTTTGAGCAATTTCTGTAAAGGAAAGTAAACAATCGCTAATACAAAAGTGGCTACAACTCGAAAACAAGATCAGACAGGACAAACGTTTATCTAAACTTTTTTTCTTATTTTAGTGTGTTGAATGCATCAGTGAAGTTATGCCCACATATTTTGTTACACCCTGTACAAGAGCTGTATGTAAGCATGTAGAACGTCTTGTTTTATTTATGCGATATATGGCGTGTGTCGTATTTTACATCAAATTCTGAAAGCATCTTATTCAACAAATAAAATGAAGGAGAGTTTCTAAAAACTAATTAGCAAACCCAATATAACTGCGGTTGTATATTTATCCAACTAAAAGCGAAGGTAGAATTACTAGTAGCACGGTATCAAACATGTATGTTATAATAACTTACATTGAGTTATATCGAGTTACTTGAATGTTACATACGGGTTTGTCGGATAATAATCGAGTAAACCTCTAGGGGATACGCTGCTTAACGATCACGAAGAACTAACAAACTAGGTAGTGTTATGTCTGCGTATGTGTTTGGGAAATATAACAATAACAACGACGACGACGATAGTGGCTGCTCAGCGGTAGGATTACGGAAGAGTACTATGCATTCAAAATTTTCTCATCGGATATAGCGTGTAGTTTCATCGCGGAGTCGTTTAATCACCGTACGACTTCGAATGAAAGAATTTTACGTCGTTGAAACGTTGAGCTTTTTGCCAACGGCAACAATTCTGATCTGCACGAGCAATGAGACATCTTGTCGTTAAAGAATTTTAAATATAAGTCTGCTATTCTGCTGTTCATAATTTAAATTCTCATGCAAAAATATAATCATTTATTATTAGTTACTCGAAAAAAAACTTGGTAAATTGTATTTATTTTCTCATTAATTAGTATGTATATATTTTAAGTTGGCGTATTAATATATTAAATATAATTAAATACAATTACAAATAATGTGTATACAAATGTATGTACAAATATAATACAAATTCAAATAATGAAATATAGAACTAAAAAGAGCGTCTTTTAATGCTGTTATTCTTTCCTCTTTTTTTCGAATTAAGTTCGTTCACGTAGATGCATAATCGAAATGATCCACCCACGTAATGAGAATTAAATTATTATTATTTCTATTCTTTTGTGAAAATTTTTATTCATAAAATTATGTTTTACTCTCTGCAATATTTCCGTATATCGATCGATGCTTTTATGTTATTTTTATCGTCAATGTCATCGTAAAACAAAATAACGCCGGAACTCTACACCGTCTTAAAACTGAAGTCGCAAAGCCTTCGCACGTTGGGTGGCAACATTACTTACTTCTTAAAGCAACTACTACCTTCTATAAAATATTTTATTACCGACCATCTTGTTCGAGGGAAACACGCGCGTGGAAAAGGGTGACGACGCTTTTATTACTTCATAAAATTCTTAAACTGCACGGTACTTAATCTATTTGCATTTAATTGTTTTATCTGTAATTCGATCTTTCTAAAGCGTGCGCCATACATCTGAATAATGTCAATTCAAGAAGCTTCTAATGGGACTGATATTCGATAATACAAATGTGGAAAGACAATTTAAATGTATCGGTAAGATGCCATGTTACATTAACCGTTTCTCTCGTCTACTATTCGTTGTTGAGCATCAATCTTTTACGTAAGCCCGTGGTCGACTGTAAAGCTTTTTTACGTGACAGAGCTATCGTCTCTTGGAGTTACTTCGTTCCGTTTCTGACACGATTTAACTCGTGCATTCACCGACGGTAGCATCGGGAAGGAATAACAACGAAAGATCCACTCAGCGTCTTGAAGGCGTAATCTGGAGGCGGCCCTGACGTATTCACGGCGTCGCTTGCTTCCGAGGTAACCGTTACGCTCGGTAAAACGCTCTTTTTACTACTGACATAGCGTCACGGACGACAAGCCGGGCTTACGATTATTACATCGCAGCCTCGAAGCCGGCAGTCTCTTCCCTCGGAAAACGGCGGAAAGCACGGCGACACCGCACGCGTCCGGAACTCCATTATAAATGCCGCAGAATTCATTCCCGTCGCCGTCGTCTAAGCTACGAGGGCCTCGCATTAGGGGTGAGACGGGGGCATCAACTCCCCGCATTGTTTCGACGGAAAGCCGTTTCGTCCCGGGGAAAAATGGCTCGCTAGACGCCGCGCTCGTTATTACATAATTCACCAGATAAGGCGACCGGGCTCGGGTGATTTGAAAGGCTCGTTCGTTGCCTCTTAAAGAGAGAGGGTTACGTATGCGAGTGCCACTCCGACGGAGGGTTATTCGCGCTGCGCTTTACGCTAATGCGGGTCGTTTAATCCCCTCCTTTCGCGGAAAGGGCATATCGAAGTGCATTCGCGGGAGGTACCGTTCTAGATTTCTCCTTGCACACGAACGCGAAATCACTGGCCTATACGTGATGTCGGCCATCTACACAAATTCGCCGCAATTAAATACTTTACGTGGGGGGAGAAAGAAAATTATGTCACGCAAATATCACCTAATCGCGAAGCGATCTATACGGGAACGGTTAATATTAAATCCCTCTCGCGATTAGTGAGAGCTGACTCGTTATTCGCATTGTAGATCGTAGAAGATGATTAATACGTGAATTTCGACCCCCTGCGTGAAAGTACAAAGATTCGAGGATATAAATCTTCGGGCAATTTTCTGAAAATTGGCAATTACGTTATACCCATTAATCCTCTGTCTCCGCTTTCTTATTAGAATATTGCAGTAGCGTCTGCAACTAATTACTTTTGCAACATCCGGTAGTCACGAACATCGCGTGTTGTATAATGCGATGATTAATGGAGATATTATTTATTTCTCGAAACGCGAAGGGCAATATTATGATGAGAGCAGCGATTATCTACTTTAAGAAAAATACACGGACTTGTCTCAAAACTGTCGTCATTATTTTTTCCCTCCGACTTACGTTGAGTTTTTTTCTCCAAGTCGATATAACTTTAATTCTCCTTTCCCTCACGCTTCTAAATATAAATTGCGAAATTATTATGATGGAAACTTATTATTAAACTGGCAAGGAATGGCTATACTATAATGTACATAACTTACGAGCAGCGTGCAGCAGTTGCACTAGTCCAAATAACGCGAAAATCACGCTACGTATTTATGGAATGCAAAAAATCCGCGTTCCATGTAAATCATATTAGAGCTGAAGTAATAGAGTTGCTCATGCGCTATGTAAAGTCATCTACTTACGTAGATACAATTTATTGTCTGAAAATAATTAAGCAAGTGCGTTTCTTGCACATAAACGGAGCGAAAGAACATTTTACTATCGCACAATTCTAAGAAAATTGTATATTTACATATTTTATTAAAAATTATGGTATATCACGTTGTATTACTCGCGTTCCAAACTTCTCGAACTTACCACTATCATTTTTAACGTCAAGGCGAATCCTAAATATCGCCAGTCTACATTAATCATGTACTTTCGCAACTTTTGTCGCGTCGATCGAACAGAGGAGTATCATAAAAAATAATGGCCAAATAACCTCGCATATCGCGTGTTGCACCACATAAACGTCATCGCGCCCTTTTACTGGGACTGACAAATAATTGCGTTTCCACGGAGAAATTGCGAAATAATGAAAAAAAAAAAAGAAACGCGGGATGTGACGAGGCGCGTGTAACTCGCGCAACACGTAAAGCTTTAATCCGTGCCACCGCGCAAGAAACAAAACGAACGACGCCGCGCGTTCTACGGTTTCGCGTGCGGTTTCAGATCGCGGGTGGATAATGCCGCGGCGTAATCTGTATTAATTTATAACTTCGCGCACGGCGTCGCGCCGGTCTCGCCGCGAGGACTTTATCGCATCAGCGCGTTTATTTCGCTTCCGCGGGTTGACGGCGGGGGTTGGATCGCGGATCGCGAACAACAACAACGACGGGATACGGATGGGAGGCGAAGGCGGATGAAACGGCGCGAGCAGGATGGAAGTCACGACAGATCCGCGGCGTGGTTGGGAGGAGACACGGCGGAGGCCATCCCGGCCTCCGTTTTCACAATGAACGGGGGAAAACGCATTTATTCCGCAGTCGCGTTTTTATTGTTCCGCGAAGGGTGGAGATTCGGGCCCGACGGAAAACGGGCGGCGAAACTTTGATAATATCCAGCGGCAAGTTCGTCTGCTGCGGCACGGCACGGAGGTGGAGACGATTCAGCTCGGGTCTTAATTGAGTGCGCGTCGGTAAGTGAATATGAAATACGTAACGTCTTCCCGGCGGGCCAGCAAGGTGGGTATGTACATACATCGTGACTTTGGCCTTTGATGATGGCTGCCACGTTTCAGAAATATCTGCTCGCGTGTTACATTACACTCCGCAGTTTTAAATAAGACATTTCTACACTGAAGAAAAATTCTGGTTAATAAAAACGGACGAGTCAGAAAATCCTGCAGGATTGAACAAATATTCTGGTTATTATAAATAGAACTCAACGTACGAGTTACTTTGTAACTCGTAAAGTAGTGTAACTCGTGAGTTCTATTATAGTTACGGTGACCATATTGTTTTGAGGAAAATAAAGGGCACCGCCACCTGCCCTTTTTCCACAAACAAGTGTTTTATTGTTATTATGAATATTTTTCTTTGAATATTCTTTGAATATATATTTATATGAAAAAAATAAAATTTTGTAAACTAAAACAATTATATATATATATATATATATATATATATATATATATATATGTATATATATATTTAAATATTACACAAAATATGCAAAGGTGATAAAGACTGAAATATAGGATTCTTCAGAAATAAAGGACATAAGTTTTCAAGAAAAAAAATAAATCTAAAGGACACAGACCTAAAATTATAATTACCAGAATTTCTATTGTAGTAACTAGAATATTTAATCAATCCTACAAGATTTTCTGATTCGTCCGTTTTTAACAGAATTTTTTTTCAGTGTAATTATCAGTGAATTGCTTCCTACTAATGTTTAGATATTTGCGACAAACCAACTTTAATCGTCAGTAATCGTCAATATAAATTACTTGGTTGATTCTCGATTTGTTGGATTAATAAAGCCGAGATTTGAACGCAAACGCCACGGGAGTATGGAGAATGAATCACGCGAATAAGCCGGTTACTTTATTCCACCGTTGTTAGCATAAATTAGCCACCGTGTTAAAATTCGACTATGTCGGAGCGGCTCGGTGGATCGTAGCTATCAGCAGTCCATTACGTAATCCGTTTGTATACCTTGCCGAGGTGTTTATCAAAGCAACGAATGTAATTAAATGTATTAAAACCGGTTACGCGCTGCCAGCGCTGTTGCGTAATCAACCGTGGCAAAATTGAATGAAAACGCAGCGATCGGCCATTGCCGGTAGTAAATGAAGCGCGAAATGCCAAAAATATTCAAAGGGTCGATGTTCATCGATTACATAAAGAATCGGCTGGCGATGGGAAAAAAGCAAGTATAATTTCGTTTGAAACAATATTTTATCTTCCTTGCCCGCGGGAATTTATTTTACATAATTCAGATAGAAAACAGTTATTGATGAAACACGGCTTCGCGAACGCCTCTTTATGATCGTGTATTTAGCAGTATTCATTAACTCGATCGGTGGTCGTATTGCACGTTGAATGGCAGTAAAATTGATTAATAATCGCGCGATGAGCTTTGCGTCGGTGATAAAAGTCTGTTATCAATAATTTCCTACGATTCGCGAGCGTTCGTTTAATGTGCTCGGATTTACCAAAAATATGGACGGATGTTGCGCTACTACTGATAAAAGTATCGGCAAATTAATGTTCTCCGACTGCCTCTGTTAAAGTGTGTATTGATTTGCATCGGTACACGATATACGGTACACGGCTTATCAACTACTACAATACGCGCGACTCGACCGTAGAAATCATTTTACTTCGCAAATATTAATCCAATAAATACAATTAATTAATCGCATCGTTAACACTTTCTGAATCGACGCAAATATGGTACTTAACGTAATTCAAGCTGTCAAAATAAATTTGTTGAAATTTTCGATAATATATTCTTAAGTAAATCAAACGTAATGAAATATAAATTCGTATAATGCGACTTACACGATAGTTTGTAAATTATCGGCAAGCATTTATCGTTCAATTTAATCCGAAACCCTATTCGGATTTATGTGAAATAATTTGTAATGTTGAAATAAATTTTTCACACGCGAGAAATATACCAATACGAGAAAATTCCAAAGCGATATACGAATCATTCTCTATAGAATACTCTAGGTTGAGACCTACGTGTTAAAACAAATGGAAAAAACGAGCGAACGTCACAGAACGTGATATACGTAGACGCGTGTCGGTTCATTACCGATGTCAGATCGTTGGTTCTTTGAAAGAGTATAAAGAAGAGCGATGAGGGGAACTGTGAAAAAGGATCGTCTGCCGCTTATCGCTTGTAACGAGCTGTCTTAAATCCAACATTTTTTATTTGTATTCCCGCGGGAAAAGGCAGCAAGGTGTATTTCGCGAAAACGATTTCTTAGAGAAAATTATCTTCAAGACTGCCTGTGATCGCATGGGGAGAAAAAAAAGGGCGTTGCTACAAATGCATCGGTAACGTTCTCTTCAACGAAACCAGCTACGTTCTTTCAACGAGAATATATATGCACTTCCACTTTCATAAAGCTATCGGCTACAGCGTAAACCGCTTAATCGCCCTTTCTTTCGTGCTAGTTTTGTTGGCTCAAGCCGGAGCTTATGTTCTTCGCACGGCATTGTTTTCTCACTTGCTGTCCCCCAAGCGAAGGAGTTCACGCAAAATTTACATCTCACCGATGCCATCGTTTGTGGCTCTTTCGACGAGGAATCGATCGAGTAAAAGCGCGGCCAGATTATCCTTCGCAGCTTCCCGTGCAGTTTAAGTATTTGCTTACCGTTTGGCAAAATAAAGTTTGAATTTCTCCGCGAGCAATTTATCATTGTACTTAGCACATCCGTTGTTCGACATCTAATTTTTAACAAAATCAATGATACTTGTTAAAATACACAAGCTCAACTACCAATAAGTTCAATGCTCAATGATAAAGCATGCTATTTAGAAAGATCTAAATGAAAATATCAAGTAATACTTCATCAGACGATATATAATATTACAATTACAAATTAATTGTAAATCTAATATAGATTAAATGCTATATCAGTCTGATATCACTGACAGTGAATGTGCATCATTTAATGAAGCGTTCGTTGAATTAACCACTTCACATATTTCTATCAATATTAATTATGAATATACGTTAATAAACGGTAAAATGAAATGTATTGGAAATATTCGATTGTAACCGTTTGATATATTTTTAAAACATATATGTATGTATAAAATGATGGAATTATCAATAAATTGTTATAAGAAGTGTAAAAACCATGTATGTTTGTTTCACCATAATGTTACATTGAAATGGTGAAGTAAAGCTCCAAATTATTAAATAATGACGGTGAAATTCTGGAGGGACGATCATGATGAAACTAAAATGAAGATGGATATACGGGAAATGGTAACGTTCTAGGATGGAATAGTTCATCCAGCCCAGATGGGTCATTAATTCATCATAAAGGCGGATTAATTAATAAAAATTACTTGCGAGTAATCGCCAGTTTAACAAAGCGAGCGCGCAGAAAATGGTGCTTAGGCGACTTCAACCGCGGATTTAAGGAAATTCGCGTTTTATCTGAAATGAAAAATGACCACGTGTATATTCACGGTTTTGCGAATAATGTTTAAATTTTAAACTTCAAATTAGGAGCTGCGATAAGTAGACGAGAATAGTTTTATATGAATAATTTAATATACACATATATATATATATATATATATATATATATATATATATATGTATATGACGTAATACATAACGTAAAATCTATTCAGACTGATTGTTCAGAATGATAGGAGATATCTGCATTACATGCAGATTAACATCGAAACCTGTATAGATTAGCTTCGCTGCGCTGATCGGGACATGACCGAAATAGTCCTAGTTGACGCTTTCGATACACGTTGCGTGCTCGCAACGATCACGTTGCAAGGATGATTAATTTTCATTCGTAAATTGCTTCGAAAATTTTCCTGTGATTAAGTTATAGCTACATTACTTGGGAGTAGATCGTGACGAAGAGTAATGACGTATCGTCGCGTGCTGCGACGGGCGGCCCGGGAATGCGGTCGCATTTTAAATTCATACCGTCCCTTCTATGAAAGTACAAGTTGTGATATAGGGGCGACAAGTGTTAACGGTGAATCGAATAACATACCAAAGTTCCCTCGGAGTAAATAGCTTCGTAGAGGCGTACTAGGCATATCTATTTATATTCATATCCGCTCGTATCTGCAGACCTATATATTTGTGCAGGCCGCGGTTAAGCCGCTCAGATAGAGCCAAGCCAATTGCATAATCCAAGGTAAGGTAGAACTTCCCAAGTGCGCAGTTATTATCATTTCTAACAGCCATATCGACCGTTTTCGCAAGGGAGATTAGCCATTACCGCATGATCGGATCGCGCGGAGGGGCGCAGTAGCAACGGCTTACTTACTTATCATCGATTGAACAATTCGTAGCTCTGATCAAAGGCGTGGTTATTACAATAGGAAACGAAACGAGCGGCGCCGACTTTCACATTGTAACTGCGTTATTGTAACTCTTTGTGGGAGCCGCGTTCATCCGCGTGCATCCAGCAAAAGAGACTAATTAATATTTTTCCGATACGTAAGACTGCGGAGAATAATAGGGATACTAACTGACGCGTGCACATTTTATTCCGATAGTGAATTAGCTCCTTTCTCCGCGCGGTACATCCGCGCCGGATTCGCAGATTGGAAATTTATCTCGCGATACTTCTTTTTCATTTCGTTCAAAAAAATTTTAGATAACTGCCATACGTATTTCTACGCTACAATAAACGAAATTGACGTAAATAGGGATAATGAATGAGAGATTTCGCATTGAAATATCGTACGGTATTGTGTGTGAACTTTTATCCGCGCGGTTTTCGGAAGTGATGTTCCATTAGCTTAAATAAGCAGGTTTTATTTGATATACGATCAAATAGGTCTAATTAACTTTTATCTGCAACGTTAAATCGCGGATGTCAACTGATACCTTGTGTTTATCCTCCAAGGGCTAATGCGCAACAGCACACATTATTTCCCGACGCGTCAGATAACGCAGACTTATATACGCGTGGGCAATGTATTACGATATTATCGCCCCTTGCAGCGGAGGATGCATCCCTATATTCTATAATAATCGTACATTACGGAATTTGTATGCATGGCGTACGGAAGAAGCGGCGCTGCGTTTTACGTGAACAGAATAATGCTTAAATTACGTTGTACTTTTCTTCATGAAAGAAACTCGCGTGCGTTTCCCTCGCGTGTGCATGAACTCCGCGCGGCGTTTTCGCTGGCGTTTCCGGCGGCCCTACAAGAAGCGCGGGGGCATTCGTCCTGCTCGGCGACCCGATCCAAACCATTCCAGCTTAGATCGATAAGTCTAAACCTCAGCGCCGGTGGCACTTCGCGGTTCCTACCGATTCGTTCGCGTCACTCGCCCTTGGCTCGCTCTGCGAAAATTGTACCTCGCAATGCGGTAGCCCGGGCGCAGGGGAGCGTAATCCGGTAGACTAACGTGTACAAACGCGGCATGCACAGACACAATGGAGCCAAACTTACCTAACGACTGTTATGCTTGCAACCGCACATGTATAAACAGTGGAAACCGGCTGCCTTCCCGGCGCGGCCACGGAGATACTTCCAGCGTCTATACCGACCTTCCGTCCTCTCGTTTTCCTCTTCACGACGCCAATTACGCCACGCCGAATCCGCCGCTTTCTGTTCCGCCGTATCATCCCGCCGCTATCATCCTATAAACAGAGCATGTATCACTCGAGCATGGCCAATTATGAAACGCGCGCGGATGCGCATTGTGTGCTTCGTATGTATAATTGGGTGACGTTACATTCTCGATTGCAATTCCTACGAATTCTCCCTTCGGTTTTATCTGATAAACGCGGTTAAGAGCCGGTCGCACAGATTATTTTCAAACGTTGAATTATCACCGATTGTGAGAGCTCGAATAATCTGCATTGTAACGTATAATGAGTGCATGCACTTGTGTGAGTTTTTTTTCATGAAATCGCACTGACTGTGAGAGAAAAGTATAATTACTTTTAGATACGGCCATAATTTTAAAATATTTCTAACACGAAATATGATTAACTATATGCATCATTATGTTAACCATAATTATTATTAGAAATATTATAAAATTGTAGTTGGATCCAAAACTAACTATATTTTTCTTTCAGTGCACACTGAGAGAAAAATATTGTTACTTTTGGCCTCAACCATAATTTTATAATATTTCTAACACGAAATATGAACTTAACTACATACATTATTATGTTAACCATAATTATCGTTAGAAATATTAAAAAATTGTGGTTGGATCCAAAAGTAACTATATTTTTCTTTCAGTGCACGTAAAAGCATAAAAGTATACGAGATTTTTATATTTACGAACGTTTGCATACGTTAAAATTGATGGATATGCAAAGTTCTAAAAAAATCATAATCCTGAAAATTGAAAACTGAAACAATGTCTCGAAAAATTATATATAATTTTGTTATATTTCTCAAATTTCGAGATTATGACTTTTCGCGATGACTTTTCACGTTATTTGCTACTTTCGATTTTCGATACTTTTTTCAGCACTGTTTGCACGTTCACCTCAAAATGAACTCAAACGGGTTACTATTAGGGTGATGAAAATCACGTTTAAATTTCGATCAAAAAGAACTTCCCGTTTTGGCTGGTTACGCATGTTTACGCGCACACGTGGGTGAAATTTGCGTTCGCAAACATTTATGAAGTTACACAGTTGACTGTAAAATAAAACAGCGTGTACCATTGTGCGATGTTGCTGCAAGTTAACCGTAAAATCTCTGTACATTAGACCCCTGAGTATAATACTGATGCATTTATTTACTTTACTTGACTGGCGAGGAGAAATACGACGCCACAGGGAAAGGACGGCGGCGATTATTTGAATTTTCCCAAAAATTTATACATCCCATTACGTACGTAATGATATCCCTTAAGAGATGGAGATCGAGAAGTTAACAAGCTAGCTATTTTCCGTGACTGTTTTTCACGGGGGGAGAGCGAGCGGCAGTTTTACGACATCGATCGAATCGAATGTCTGCATTACTGATATTGGAAAACTGCCCGATGATTTTATCGGCGTATACCAATACGTATATGGCCTTCGTATATAGGCAATCGGTTCACGATCCTTTATATCGGATCGGACGGGATTCAGGCGATTGCCCGTATGACCCTGCTGTCGAGTCAAGCGGAGTGCCTGCGTGACTGTGCCCGAGCTATGCGCGAACGCGTGTGTTTACACATATCATGCTCTTTCCGTCCGGACAGGCCGTGTGCTATACGGTAAAACCGCGATCCCGCAATAGGACCGGTCCCGGCCCGGCCAAAGCGATATAATGGGAATACTTCTCCCGGGTGCATTCTGCCTTTTGTACATTAAACAAGTCCGCGCACGCCCGCGCTCGTGTTTGCTGGGGTGAGGGAGGGGAGGACGCGGAATATGGAGGGACATCGAGCGAACGCCAGGGTAGGGTACTGCACCGGGGCCGAGCACCGTGTTCGGGATTTGATTTACACACGGCGCGGACCGTGTCGCTTTTACGCGGCTCTGAGGTCGTTCCGGCAAAACTACGCTTACCGATCCGGGGAGTTAGAACGTATGCGCGTAAACTCTTGGCCATACACAGGGAAGAGAGACTGAATAATGTCGTTCGCGATACCATAATCTAAATCTCCGATTTTCGCGCTCGGGTAATAACGAGTACGGATTTATATCAGAATTCGTGACAAGTCTTTAAAAGTGATAAGCCTTGTCTAATTCAGCATTGCGGCAATTATAAGGATGTTTAATCACGTGAGAGAGCGCATGATTTGCAGGTTGTTTAACTCTTTGGGATTCGCTTTTTACGCCGAGAGGAAAAATTTTATTTCAATTAATGATAGTTAAATATAATGTTTTTTTTACGAAATTTAAAAGTCTGGTACAATAAATGCTCTTTAAAGAGTTGTCGGATCTCAAAGGATTAAATGCAATATAAAATCATTAAGTAACTCTGTTGAAGTGATCCACAAAATAAATTTAAAATGTTAAATGTGTAAATTTTTCTCTTTTCGATTTATTATCATATTTTTCTGATTTTATATAGTACAATACATTGGAAACATCTTTCTTTCTGCGAAAATATTGAAAGACTACGTTATTCTGAAGGAAATATATCGCGGGGTGAAGCCTTATGTTACAATTGTCCGAAAATGAATCAATTGCCTATGCAGAAAGTTTGTATATTTCATATAAACTTTGTAATTTGTTGATATGCATATAAAAGAGAAAAATATCGAATATCTTTGCTGTTTTTGTATACTGTCATTATGAATTATATAAAATAAACAAAGAGATAATTAATTAACAATATATGATATAATAAATCTATTTCCTTTGCAAGAGGAAAACGTAACTTGCTGTTATTTCTTTTGCCCTGGAGGGTATTTTTTTCAGAGCTGGCAAGAGCATACGTTACCATACCTCTGCTCAAGCATTGTGTAAGGAATATGATTTATATAGTGCACCCGTCGCTTTTACATGGGTCGTGCCGACAATGCTGTCCTTTCTGATTCGGAACACAACGTGCACAACACAAGTTAGAAGTAACATAAATGGTTATAAAAAAAATAAAAAAAATACTAAAAAGGATATACGCATATTTCGCTAGGAAGGATGTGCTTATAAACTTGATATACGATATATAATTAAAAATCTATTAAATTTCATTAATATCTGATACTTTTTAACATTCAGTTGATAATTAGAAACTTTGTAAGAAGTTACTTTTTTAAATATAAATTTATTATAAAGGCAAAATTATTCGTTCATAAATAGTATGTTTGTTTCTATCGATCAATTTCATCATCATTATGTTACACCTAGTGTATTATAAAATCATATTATGTCAGAGGCATAAATCAATAATTATTAAAGTGGAAGAATGAAGAATGCACAACAGCATAGAATCATTAATATTGAATATATTTATATAATTATCACCAAATTATCAAATTAGACATCTATTTCTATGTATTATTATTATCTATATTGTTTGATTCCATGGGAGTTCATATTCTCTTTCTCACTCACTCACTCATTCGCTCGCTCGCTCACTTACACCCTTTCCCTTCCTCCCGACCCCTCCCCCCGCCTCTCTCTCTCTCTAAATTGTGATGCTATTCCAATTCTATTTCAGTTAATTATGTTGCAGCATGCATGAAAACTTAATATCTACGTAGCGTGATTGTCTCATCGGATTACATAGTATATAACTGATTAATTATATCCATTAACAAGTAAAATAGATCCGGCTTTCCGCTATCATGAAATTAATGTATCTGAAATGTATGTGAAATGTATCTGAAATTAAAACTATTTATTTACTTACAGCAATCGATATTGTACTAATGAATATCAGATATCTGTAATATTTACAAGTCAACTTACGTCGATTGTCTCACAGGCAGAATTAGGGAAGCTTCGAGGGAGGTATGTACTTCAGTCCCAAAGTACGTACGAGCCTTCAATCCCGACTCTCCGCGCTAATTAAATCCATTGACGAATAGCAGAAATGTCAAATGGTTGAATGAAGATGGGAGGCGCAGTGTAAAGACCCTCGTCATGTTCAAAGGTAATACAGCAAAAGCCGTCGTCATTAGATACGCTAGACTGCGAGGAGCGTCGTATGAGAGGGCTACCCAATGTTTGTAATCAGTCGCCTAGGCTGTTAGACACCGTACGTACTTTACGGTTGAAGCGACTATGAAAGTATCCTTTTCAGCAGGTCTGCAACCTGCCTTTTGAGACAGGTGTGGATAACCAAAGCAAATAGTGTCTTTAATGAACTCCCATAGAGTTATCGCACTACGTCAGAGAATAGGTTTACATTCTATGTTGTCGCGTAACACTTCGGAGATAATTTATTAAGTAAAATAAATTCTTCTCAAATATCGAATCAATTTATACGCTAAGAAATTAAAATAAAAAGACATTTTATATTTTAAAATTAAATATTCTTAGGGGAAAAGGGATCACGTAAACAATCAATTTTTAGACAATCTTGATTTTTATCGGTCATTTCGTTCTTCTTTCAGAGAATATTTAAATGAGAAGTAACATTTCCTTTTTCATTCTTATTTCTTGAGGTATAAATCGATATATACAGGGTGGAACAATAATTTTGTCCACTTGAAGTGTCTTCGCTATTTTTAGAGATTTGAAAATATTGTAATTACAAAAGTTCTATTGATATCAAAAGGATCATGATATTCTAATAATAACAATAAACAAAATAAAATAATACTTAAGGTTCTAAAATTTTTTAAATCAAAGTAAACAATAAAGTTGGACTAACGAAACAAGCTAGGTGTGATTGCTAATAAAATTTATTATAACAAACGATGTTTCTATACATCACATGTCTTGTGAAGACTGCAGACAATTTTATATGTATGCCATTTTTAAATTGAAGGTAGAACTTTTGTAATTACAATATTTTAAAATCTCTAAAAGTAGTGCAGATATTCCAAATGAACAAAGTTATTGCTCCACCCTGTATACATCGATTTATACTTTATATACATGCGTATAAAGTATGTATATGTGTATATACGCTACTATGTATATCTATATATATAATATATATATATACGTTTGAAGTTAAATCAGATTCTTTTAAATAGCTATTCCCCCATCTGGATAGTAGTAACTTGCGGAGATGGGATAGCGGCCGGGATAAGAGGCGCGGAAAAGGGGAATTAATCAGCCGAGGAAAGTTTTCCTCGCGGAATGTTAAGAAACTACAAATTAAATGACTGCGCCTTTTTAAGTGGCTCGCGAGAGAGATAGCAGTCGATTTCTTTCCCCTGACACTGTTTTTGCACCCTCTATAGCGTCATTTAAAGAACGGTGCAACGTCTATGTTGTGAATCCATCACGGGGTCTTTCCGCCGTCGTGAAGATGCATCAATTAACCCATCGTCCGCCATCTGGCCTCCATTAATCGACACTAAATTTTTGCTTGTACTCGTTGCGCAAACTTTCTATTTGAATATACATAGTATTAATTTAGATTTCATTAATAAGAAAAGCACCTGCGCCGCGGAATTTTGTCTAACTCTATGATATACTAAGAAATAATAGTATGAGAATTATTAAATAATTATATTTATCGTTCGCAATTCTTTCGGACCGGAGATTGAATTGAAGCTTAAAAATAATGAATACATCTTTGTCATCCTCCTCGTAATGCATTAACTCCATGTGCCTTAATTACTACAATTTGCAAAGACCGTTATGAGTCTATTAACTATGCCGTTGTACCGTACTACGTTGGCGACTAGAGTGGCACTTGCGCGGAGGGTTACGCCAGCCCGTTTTATCGTGTTTCCATCTCTTAAACCGACTTAACACTTACTTAGCTTACTAATTGCTTCGATAAAATTTAATTTGCGGGTGTGCCACCTTGATTACGCGGCCATTATTTAGAGAAATTGCGGGTACCTATTGTTACTACATCGGACACACTATATTACATGCTTCTCCAAGTTTCTCCAAGAAAGTATTATTACAATTTTTTCTCGCACAATGAAAAAAATGTGTCAAATTATCATTGTTATTAATCTCCGAGTCAAGGAATTCTATTATTATTAATACGGCTGGTGTGACGTGTTCTCAAAAAGTGTCACCTGTCCGAGACAGCGAATCGGCTGATATCCTCTTGATGACACACGGATTACGCATCTCTAATATTTCATCGGCGGCATACCGTATCTGAGATCAAACGTGCGAGTTTTCTAGGTGTCCGGAAATTACATGTCATTGCCAGAGCACAGAAGGAAGAGAAGTCTACATTTTACGTACGCCGTATTTCAAACTGCAAATCTGGCGCGAAATTAATTCCTGCTCTTCCTCTGTGGTACAAATGTTTAGGAGAAATTTTAATCTGAACGTTACGTCACACTGCACGTCGCTGTTATCGACAATATTTGCATTATAATTCTCGCAGTTAGCTGGCAAGCGTTACGAAGGCCGTTCGGCAGCTTATTGCATAAATACATATGTTATAAGCTGCAATTACGCGCGTTTCACGCGAGACGGGCAAATGCGATTTTCTTTACGCGCAGATAGCATCGGCAGCATCGTAAAGCAACCGTGAAGCGTGATTTCGCTGTAAAAGACATACGTGGCTGGATTTTATTTCCGGCTGAGATAGAAACGAGGCTGCAATAATGTCGCGATCGCGACACTGCATCCTCGACCCGGGGGCGATAAATGACGCATGGCGGAAAGGCCGGGAGGAAAACGCCGTGCATAGATGGTCCGCGCGAGAAGTCCCTCAATTTCGCGTTCAATAAATTGCCTCGTAAAAAAAAAAGGAGAAACTAAAAGTGCACGCGGCAAAGCAAGACCGCGCGCGGCATCCTGCGTACGGTTGATGAATTTCAATATTTTTTTTTTTATGGATTCTTTCCAGGCACATCCGCGATAGGGTCCCGCGGGGGCTCTCGCAGTCATCTCTCTCCTTCGAATCGTCGAATCAAAATTGAAAAGCACATTTCGCCGCCTTGGCTTTCACCGGCGCGAGAATCCGTCGTGGAAATAAACGTGTGGCTGTGTTCGTGAAACGTGTGCGTCGGTATAACGTTTGCATCGTTTGCGAGTACATTGGCAACGCTTTCGAAAACATCGCTCGAAACGTCCCTAAGAGAGCTCTCGATGCGCTTGGAAATTTTTCATGTGGAAATTTTCAACAAGTACTCACCGTAATTTTGCGCTCTCGCAGTGGTTTAAGCAGGACGAACTGCAACTTTTATGTGCAGCGTATACTGTATATATGTACAGTTATCACTCGTTTCTATTTCATCGCGTCAATTGTCATCCAATAATACATGTATATATAATTCCGCGTAACGGCAGACTTTCAGTCCGCGACAAAGATGTACGACCTATTGCAAGATTTAGGGCCCCGACTCTTTTATTTTCTTCTTCTCATTTAATTTACCTCGGCGTTAAAAGTGATATTCATGTCGAAAAGGCGAGAGGTACTTTACCCTCAATGCTGTGTTTCTGCAATGGTAATAATATACACTTCTTCTCGCGACATAATTCTCATTTCACGGGAGCTTTCAAGCCGAAACTTTTTTCACCCGTTTATTATTTCGTTCCCTCCCGAACGTTCCATTTAGTGGCTCAAATGCGCGAACAGTTACCGTGTCGCATAAATTGCGAATTTTTCGCGGACCAGCACATTTGTGTCATGTTTCCTGTTTATGTAAATATAAGCAATAAATCGTATCCACTCATGAATTCGTTTCTTCCGGTCGGCTGCCTTTCCAGCGGAATCGAAGAAACTGAATTTTGTGCCCAAAAGCCAAACATACGTCAATGAAACTGCATTTCAGAAAAAATGCTGCGCACGTCTTCGAAAGCTGACGTACTAAAGTGCTTCAATGTGTAATAAATAAATAAAATGTACGGAGAGAGAGAGAAATCATTAATTGTAATAAATACAGGGAAGTAAACGACAATTATTTTCGTTAAATTCTGATTAAAGTTCAAGAAAGATGCAAGAAAATATATGAATGAAACATATTTCTAAGCAGCACAAATTTGTTCAGTCGTCTTGATCCAAAACGCGATAAACGTTCGTACAGGAAAAGATTGTTCATCTAATCAAATAAACCGTATTTATTCGCGGAAACGTTGCTCGCGCAATGTATACCGTAAATGTCGAAAGTAGACGAAGCAACATATTTGTATCGAAAAGAAGCAACGGAAGATCCCCAATTTTCTCGATGCGCCAGCAAAATGACACGCATATTGACATTGAATTCTGTAGTGCGTTGCACCGCCGCTCGCGTCTTAAGAATAGTAAATCCGAGCGAACACTTCGGCAGTATCAGTACTTGCTGAACCTCGAATTTATTCAAACAACGTAGAGAGCCCCGGAGCTTTCAAATTTCCATAATCCTCCGCGTATGTTGTCGGGGAAGTTACTCCGCAGGTGGGACTTTATCGTTACAGAGAAATGATGTATGCGACACCGTCGTCGATCGTTGAAAATTACTTTCAACTGGAATCACTTGTCGCGGCCGCGATTTAAATCGCAAATTTATGTAGTAAAATATTTATTCATTCATCGCCAATAAATTACGATTAGAGCATAGCAGATTTACATTAATTTATCGACTTTCAAACAGGTTTTTTCCCATCCAATGCACTCTTTGTAGGACAAATGCGTTCCGCAGCAAAGATGTATTTTCTGTTTCAATTATTCTAAAAATAGCAATGAAAATCGTGTATCGTAATTCCAATTTTTAATTTTACGATTCTAGAGTCATTCATAAATTTTATTTATTAAGCGAAGGAAAAACGGAATTACAAGACTGATTAATTTGTCCGCTTTAAGAAAATATATTATAAATCATCCAAGAAAAACACGCACTTATAGCTGGAAGAAACTCTCGTTTTTTCATTTACAAAAAATAGCGATAAAAATCGTGTAACGCGATTCCAATTTTTAATTTGTACTCGACGATTTTGTAGACATTCATAGAAACCTTATTTATTCATATTAAGCGATGGGAAAACGGAATTACAACAAGTCTAATTAATGTAGCTGGAAGAAAATCTCGTTTTTTTTTACTTGTGTCTTTTATTTACAAAAAATAGCGATAAAAATCGTGTAACGCAATTCCAATTTCTAATTTGTACTCGACGATTTTGTAGACATTCATAGAAACCTTATTTATTCATATTAAGCGATGGAAAAACGGAATTACGACAAGTCTAATTAATGTAGCTGGAAGAAACTCTCGTTTTTCTACTTGTGTTTTTCACTTACAAAAAAATAGCGATAAAAATCGCGTGCCGGGACTTCAATTTCCAACCTTTAGCCAGAGAAATTTTATTCATATCGAGCGACGCGAACGGGGCGAAGGAAAATATTTTGGGGGAAAATCTGTATCGTGTGACAAAAAAGTGTGAAAGTAATCCGACACCAGAAATACCATGCAGCATGCACATACTCGGCCGACTCACCGTCGCCGGAGTATATCACGCGGGTGTGGGTGTTTGTGTATGTAGCAGTCATCTGCCTCTCGATTAATCCGCTACGGCGATCCCTCGATGTTCATCGACGCACTCACAATGCACTCGCGATGCTCGATCACCCACCCGCGAATAATGCGAAACTCACGGAATAATGCGACACGCGCGCGTCAATACGTCATTCCGGCGGAACGATAACGATCGCCGGGGGAGGGGGGGAGGGAATATCGGGAAACGCATACGATTTCGATCGGACGGCTTAATTGACGCGTTAAAACGAGATCTCTTCGCCCGTAGATCTCTCGGCCATTTCCTCCCCGCGGCGCGCTCTCGCGCGAAAACCCCCCGTCGTCGGGTTCCGCGCCATCGGCAAACATGGCGGCGATACGCGAATAACCGGCGATACGCGGATATTCCACGGGCGAGCGGCATCGCTGATCTCGTCTAATGCGTCGCGACGTGCTCCATTGGCGCGTCCTCTCAATGGCCTTCTCGATTCCTCTGCGGATGCGGTGCGACGGAACACTCGTGGGGAAATGGAAATCTTTTGCGCGAACCCGTCGGCCAGGTTATGGATCGCGGGAGCGCCAATCGCCGTCGCGCACGGTAATTACGGCTCAAATAGAACAGGAAGTCGTAATAATGTCAAAGCGACGTCAAAATGACGGAAATATGATTACAAAATTCATCTTTCAGTCATAATTTAATCTTTTTTTTTTTGTCATTTTGACATCATTTGAGATCGCTTTGATGTTATCATGACTTTCTGTTCTACCTGGGGGGGGGGGGGGTTAACGTGAGGACGGTCGCTTGTCGTCGAACGCGACATCCTCGGCACTGGTTCATACCGAAAGTCACTGGGAACTGGCGAAAACAGGGAAACCCGACGCGTTCGCGAGATCCGATCATCTATCGGTAACCGACAGTGCGAACTGAGCGCCGGACCCTTCGTCACTCGCCTAACTTCACGCGAATTCGAGATATCTCCTTCGCGCCCGCGCAATTTCAGACATTAATATAAATTGCTAATATTTATGATATCTCTGGTAAAGCAATATATTGGAAAATAATATGCAAATCTAATATTATATACAAATATGTAAAATAACATACAACATCGGAACTGCACTTGTATTTATTCTATGGACAATATTGGCTTTACGTTGGGAAATATCGGCCGATGCACTCCCAGCATCCTCAATGTATGTACAGCCAATGCAATGTGCTACTATAGGGATAATTACGGCGATATGATATAGTCATAACAATAAATTGGATTATTTAAGTTTAGCCCGTTCAATATTGCCCTTTGGCGAGCCGCAATATGCAGGTACATAACGTTTACGTCAGAAAACAGTTTGTTTCGACGAGCGCCGTTCGTTGGGCTGAACGCGAAGCGATCAATGGGCGTGCGGGCCACGAAAGGCATGCTACGTGATTAAGTAGAATAATTAATATTAATATTGAACGTCAAGATCGTCGGTTCTCGAATTCCCGGCGCGTGTTTGTACCCGAAATGCCTGGAACGAACGGGAAAACACGAAAGCGCGAGTCAATCGCTGTATTCGCCTACGTATTGGTGACCAACAATGCAAACTGGGTTTAGAATTTCCTCGTGATTTTCTAATTTCAGCAATTATAGAAGAAATTCCTTCGCGGTGCGACATTTTAACACAGGCCTGTCCGACAGTTTGCTCGCGAGATAAACGCTTCCATCTCTATCGTCTCGTAGAGAGCGAAGGAAAGAGAAAATAAAAGAGACTAAACACTAGAGCCTATTCTGTTCGTTTCACTGTACGAAACGATTAAGCGAGATAAAGAGAAAATAAAAAAGAATGGACATTAAAGTCTATTTTCTGTCTCGCTCTATGAGACAATAGAGAGAAAAGCATTTAGCTCGCGAGCAAAATGTTTTAAGACATTAATAACAACGTTAATATCGATTGTACGATTATTATTTAATGTTATAACGCTAAATGACATTATTTAAGTTTATTTCGTTCGATATTGCCCTTTGGCAAGCCACGAAATGTAAATAACGTTTATGTCAGAAAGCAGCTCGTTTCGACGAAACGACGCTATTTGTTCAACCGAACACGAAGCGATCAGTGGGTACCCGAACAACGAGAGGCATGTTACGTGATTAAGTAGAATAATTAATATTAATATTGAATGTCAAAATCATCCTTTGTCGAATTCGGCACTCCGGATGTACGTTTGTATTCAAAATTCACTCAGGATGAGCAAGAAGACATGAATCGGTTGCTAGATTTGTCCACGTACTAATGACCAATGATTAGAAATTCGGTGATGGAGCATTGAATTTTCATCACATGGTAATATAAAGTAATTCCTTCGTGGCGCAATAAATTAAGAACATTTTGAATATTAACACAAAATGCTAATATTCATTATGTAATTATTTATGCACTGAGAAAAATTCTGGTTAAAAACGGACGAGTCAGAAAATCTTGTAGGATTGATCAAATATTCTGGTTATTATAATAGAACTCAATACTTTATAACTTATAATAACTAGAATATTTGATTAATCCTACTTCTGCTGATTCGTCCGTTTTCAATCAAAAATTTTTTTTCAGTGTAATATAGTTATAGTGATAAATAGGATTATTTAAGTTCAGTCGTACGATATTGTCCTTTGGCAAGCGACGAAATATATCTGACTCAGGTATCGGGAAATAGATCGTTTCGGTGAAGGCTATTTGTCCGATTAGACACGAAATGATTGATGGATGTATGGAGAGGCATATTACATGATTAAGTAGAGTAATTAATACCATTATTGCCAAGATGGCTGTCCGTCGTCAAATTCAGCACTTCAGATGCTCATTTGTACGCG
The DNA here is from genome assembly GCA_928718305.1 of Tetramorium bicarinatum. NCBI lineage: Eukaryota > Metazoa > Arthropoda > Insecta > Hymenoptera > Formicidae > Tetramorium > Tetramorium bicarinatum. The sequence continues at coordinate 13,255,867 of OV788328.1, forward strand.
AAATTCGAAATAGAACGAATGAGAAGATGCAAAAAAACGTGAATTGGTGGTAGGGCTTGATTACGTACCGTGATACAAATTGAGCTGCAATTTTAAAGTATGAATACGTGACTTCGCGTTCATACAACGCGAGAAATTTCCTTAATGAGAAGCAGAGTCTCATTAAAGTGTAAATTGATAAGTTAAGAAAGCATAAAATGATACCTGTCGCTCCCGGAATTCGTGATTGATGTAAATTGCGAGTATCAAATAGCTCGGCATTCAAAACGAAACGGTATATCAGGTAGATCGCCGCAAATCTTATACATACGTTCGCGATGGCGTATGCAAAGTAAATGGCAGTCGTTCGCTGCAGTCAGTTCCTCTGGGCTATATCTAAAAATCGCAAAAATAATAGGATATTCCTCTTCCGGGATTGGAGTTATGCGCAGTTAAAATATTGGAGTAAAAATATCGGAAATATGGAAAATAATTTCAGGAAATGACGAAATATGTGAACGTTGAAATCCGATAGCCGAGTGGAAAGACAAATTCCGGATTATGAGAATGTTCAACAATTTTTTCGCTGCTTGTGGAGTTATTTAATTTCACATTTCGGCGGTTGAAAATATTCAAATTCTAATTGATCAAGTTGATAACTTTGCTTTTGCTTGTCGTCTCGTAAAGCAAACGACACTTCGATTTCATAGAGAATTATTATTCCACGATATGTCGTATCTAAAGATATGATTTTCTTTTTCTTTTTTTTTTTTAGTAACTAGGAGTATTATAGACGTATTCATTTTCGCTGAAAGTGATGCCGGCGCTTAAGACACCGGGCTGAATATTAACGAAGGGTGCAGTGAGTTAGGTCAGGTGACGTTTAAAATCACACCACCTGCTGAGCAACGACGCCGAGCCATTAATTTTAATGCTGGTCTTGCAGAAGACCACGTTATACTCATACAGATGTACAAAGCACCCACTGCGTTTGCCGCGTGGGGGTTTCCGTAAACAGAGTTTCTCATGTTGGACTTACGGCGCAAAATTTCAAGTTTTTATTTAGTGAGAAAGTTTCACTCTCGCGCTTGCTTTTCGACTCAGTGTATGGAAAGGAAATATTCATCTACTTACGCTGTCAGACGGCACGCAATGAATAAAGCCCTCCCACTGGAGCGATCACCATGTAAACTTTTTTCATGTCCTACGATCGAGTTTGTAGCTTTAAATGAAAAATTCAAGCTCCTCTTTGTAAATTTAATAAAAATTAAAGTATATATGCGATTGATAGCTTTTTACGTATGTATTAATTATCTCTATATTTAAAATTCTCTTAAGCTTTCATTTCAAATGAAGCATTTCATCTGCGTTTGAATTTCAATTATAAAAATATTGGCACACTGAAATATCAAGATAAAATAGGCTAGAAATGTGACAATTTTCATGTGTATAAATTTGTATTATAAATGGTATAAATTTGTACATGTGTATAAGCTTCAGTGTGTTGGAAATTTTAGCTGATCTTATAAAGCAGACACAACCAAAGGGTCAAACTGCTAAAGGAGATTCCTCGCATCAACGGCGTACGTGCTAGCACGAAGATGCACGTAGATAGCATACAGCACCCTTTTACGCGCATTTTTCATTCTCAATTTAAATTCACAGCCCGCACTATAACCATGTGATTCGCGATAAACCAACGCGGGCGAGATACTGTCAGCCAACTAGTAGATTGCGCGCGTATCGCTACGATTGTAAAGTGCAGATATGATAGACTCGCGTAAACATTATTTTGATTGAGAAATCACAGAGTTAATTCAAGTGTTCAATTAACGCTACACTTGTTCCAGATGATGCTATAACCATTAAAAGAATTTAAATATTTTGCGATTACTATGGAGGGGAATATAATCATGTGAGAGATAATGAGAAGATGAGTTCGCGCATGGTTCTATGACATGTGTGATTTTAGTTGTACCATCGCGAACGTAAGTCGGATAGTAGAGGGAAAAGGTGGAGTTATTTTATTTGATAAATGCATGGGAGTATCTGACAGCTGCTGCAGGAAGGCTGGCTCTCTTCTGCGCCATCGTCTCTCTCTCTCTCTCTCTCTCTCTCTCTCTCTCTCTCTCTCTCTCTCTCTCTCTCTCTCTCTCCCTCCTTTTACGAGTCGCGTCTCTCAATTCTATTTTCCAACTTGAGTAGGATGAGCGAGGGGTAAAAGCGGGTGTCGAGGATGGCTGGGTCGAACTCGCCACTTTGCCTCGGCTTAAAAGGACACCCAAGTTGGCGCAGCCGAAGCTTCTTTGGGATGTTCGGAACTTGCTAGTCGTCAACGGGCATGGGAAGGTTGTCGCTGATACTAATGTCTTTTCTTAACGAAGGAAGAATTAGTGCTTCCACCGAGAGAGTTGTTGAAGGAGTGAAATTAGAGCACAGATTCTTATTTAATGGCAAAATAATAAAGCTTCTCTCTCTCTCTCTCTGTTTCTTTTTTGAATGTACACTAAAGATGCTATTAATATCTCTTGGAATTTCCCTTTCTTTACATTGCAACTGATTTTGCCGATATCAAATTTATATACACGATAAGTTTACTTGTGCATTTTGGTTTGAGTTTGAAGTGTAACTTTGCCCGACTGGAAGTCTTGTGGGATAGGTAGGCGATCTCAAGTACAATTGCGCTCCGTGTTGCAATTTCTAATCGTTATATTGCTCTGTCAGGCGCAGAGGGATTAATTTGCATTTACAACTCATGCACAATTGTTGCATTAACTGTTTATTATAATTTTATAGAAATATAATTATATATCTAAAATTATAGTTCAAATTATAATTGATTTTACACAAATGTAACTAACTGGAATATAATTTACTACGAAACTTTATTAAATATAGTATAATTGTATTTTTGAAAAAAGAAAATCGATGGGAAAAAGTAGAGATTAAGACTTTGTTTTACAAGTTTTAATTATATCAATGTTTTTAAAGAGCTTTCAAAGGATCTGCTCTTTTAAAGATTAAAAAAGCGTAATCAAGTCATGAAGTAGTAAGTTCTATGTAGTAGAGTCGTATGTAATGATAATATTAGTGAGTACTCCTTAGATTCTTCAAAAGAGTATTCATAAAATTTTTTATATAGATAAAAGTTAACTCTCTCTCTCTCTCTCTCTCTCTCTCTCTCTCTCTCTCTCTCTCGTGAAATTATTTAAAAATTAAAAAAGAAAATGATTCTTGTACTTTGAATCTAGAAAACGTTGTGCAAATGACTGCATGAAATTTTTATTGAGGAAAACGTCCCTTTTAATATTTTTATAAGATATTTTCTTAAGAAAGATACACCTATATGTATAATATATTATATCTTTTACATACACAGGTATCCATAGATATATACATATGTACAATATTATATATCTGTGTCCAACTAGCCAAAGTTAACGAAGTTGTTCAATTGAATCCCTTTCGTTGAATCCTCCGGCAAGACACACCGAACGCCTTATTTCCCACGTCCGATCCCCGACGACGGCCGGCGCGATCCCCTTCTGAAAGCCAGGTAACTCTGTTTTCTCGATCGTGAGGTCACGGCGCGCACCAGAGGAGTGCTTCGGCAACGAACCAGCAATTGCCGGGATCGATATTTTGCGGTTCGGTTATATATCGAGTTAAAGACGGTCCCCCGCGGAGGAAGGCGATGGCGACGGTGGAAGGCGCCGACACTGGCGGCGAGTGAGGGGAAGTAGGAGCCGCTGAAATTGAGATGCCTTATCTCGGGGATGAGAAAGGAGCTTCCGGATGGAGTGCAGTCGAAGTGAGGTCTCGCAAAAATCTCCCGGGGAATAAAAGGGGATACTGCTTGCGGGAACACCAAGCAGTTCCAGCGGTTCGAACCATTCCTGTCGTTCGTACTCGCGTACCCGAGATTCCACGTTTCCAACTAGAATTCCTTCACGTGGAAGTTGAGAGTGAGTTGAGCGGACGTGCGCGATGTAAAGTTGCTGGCTAATCGATATCCCTGAGTGACATTGTTACTGTTTTTGGATAATAATGCAACTTAGTCCTATTGCAATTCTCCCGTTATCTGCGTGCCTGGGAAACCTTAGACATACTGTCATTGGTTGAAATCTTCATTTAATAATCACAGAGCGATTTTTCGTTGTCCGATATAATTTATATGTATGCACTGAAAAGAAAATCTAATTAAAAACGGACGAATCAGAAGAATCTTGTAGGGTTGATAAAATATTCTGGTTATTATAATTTTTATAATAGGAATTCTGGTTATTATAAGTTATAAAATATTGCGTTCTATTATAATAACCAGAATTTATATTATAATAACGAGAATATTTGATAAATCCTGCGAGATTCTTCTGATTCGTCCGTTTTTAATCAGAATTTTTTTCAGTATACACATGTATAAAATTATTTTTCTCAATAACCTTTACATTTACAAATTTATGCGTTTCAAAATTTCTATTATCTTCGTGTAATCATAAATTACGGTAAACCGAGACTTTTAGAGATTTATTAATTTTTCAATCAATTATAATTAATAAGTGAAAAGGAATAAAAAAAGATTTTTAATCAATTTTAATTAATCTAATCTTAATTAATAATGGCAAAATTTATTCTATTATACAATATTCTCATTTAGATTTATTGAATATTAAAATAGAATTAATATAGGTAATTTGAATAAAATGATAAAAAGAGGACGCGGTGTATGTATATGAAAGTTTAGAATTCGTTTGAATAGTTGTATAAAATCAATTGAATTTTTTTTATTGGAATTTTATAAGGTAGGATTTAATAAAAAAGTTAGATTTATGACTCTTACTCTCCATTTACCTGGCATTTAGCATTCATGTTCCTCGCATTTCGTATGGCCTCGATCATCATTTTTGAGCGTAAAATCAAACTCTTGAAATGTTCGTTGAATATGTACCGCTCCTACGACTTTTGACATCTGTGATCGCTGTTATGCACCTTAGGATGAAACATATTCTATGACCGTATGAATAGTTGGAAATCTCTTTATTCCTTTAGATATCGCAGAATCGTTACCACAGGTGACATTCCTGTTTCCCGTGTAAAGGCCATTCTACAATTGCGTAAATGTTGTTATAATTGTAAGGCTGTTTTGACAATAGTCGATTATTCTTCGATCGTAAGAAAAATGTTCGACTATGATTGGTCATTTTCTTACAGCCTTTTGTTTACAATAACGCTTACGCAATTATAGAATGGCCTTAAGCGAAGATCTCGAAATGGTGTGCGTTTACCACGCGATAGCGTTAGAGAAATTGACTTGGTAAGATGTTCCATGAAATTATCTAGTGTAACTTTCCTTTAGGATTCTTCGCACTACATCGCGTTCCGCGATCGTGCTCGTTAGACGTCCCGCACGGGGTTGACCTCTATCCCTTGGCGAAAGATCCGGCCCCTATCTGGCGCCAGCGGGAATTCAGCATCTTCGCATAGATACCCCGAGGTAATGCCCCGAGTGGCGTACCTCCGCCCCACGATTCCCTATAAAAACAAATTGCCCCAAGCCGGCGTATTTCTCCGTTTTCGCGAAGATTTACGAAGGTTGGAGCTAGGAGCGGTTGGTGGATGTTTGAGGAGGGCGGGACGGCGGGTAAGACGGTACTGGTGTTACCCGGCATCTCCTGCTGGTCACTTTTATGTGTTGGATCGTTATTTTTACACGGCCAGGCGCTCTCGCCTCTTTGTTCAATCATTTACTGCCTTTGCCGGAACCAGTCCGGTTCTCCAGATGACGTGGCGGGACGTGCGACGGGGCGGAGTGATGAAAACGAAGAGCTTGCAAGCCCCGGGGGCCTCGTCCTTCCTTCGTACATAACGGCCTTCCGTCAGGTTGTGTGTCGTCTTGTCGAACGTCGATCCGACGTTCGACCCGATCGATTCGGTAGGGGCAGTCGCTTTTGTTAACTTATGATGAAGTGTAAGACGTGTGAAAGCAGACGGTTGAATGCAGTTTGGAAAAGAGGCATAGTATAAAAATTTCCTTGTTTTAAAATGTATTTTTATAAGTTCTCTCTAAATAAAAATGGTCGAATTTATTGAAGAAATAACAATTCTTAAAATTGAATAATTACGTCATTTTATATTAAAGTTTGCATATTTTGATAAGAAAATATTGTAGTAATATAAGCGCGTTGTTTACATTGTGTTTCAGATGTATAACCTTCGTCCATGCGGAATTGGTTTTTCTATCTATTTCTCGTTTAGGATATACCGCTGCTTTGTATATTTAGTTGTTCGATTTAAAAAAAGAAACGGTTTATTTTTACTTTATTTAAAACAGAAGAAACGTTTTTCCTGCAAAACAATATTACAGTTGCAAACCATGTCGTCTTTCGCAAGATGAAAAAAAATGTAAAATATCAAGAAGATAAAGAAGGTTTGCAAAATCTAATTAGCACCTTAAGTTTTCTTGCCAGATTAATAAGTTTACTTTGGCTGATTACTTATTATAAACGCGGCTCTCTCAGGAAGTTTTTAAGAAGTTCCTGACCCTTTCACGATAAATCAAAAAAGCGTGAATAGATAATACTGCATAATACCAGTGAAATGAATGTGAGTGTGAGCGAGTGTATAAAGTATATAGGTACATATCTATATATATGTGATATATACTGAAAAATACGTGACGGAATGAAATCGCTTCGCGAACGCCCATCTCGCCGTTCAAAGACATCTCGAGAAATTAATTTTTATAGTCGTCTGCCGGTCGGAATCCACGGTAAAAATCGCCGACGTGCAATTTTCGCGGAACGGCGGAATTTGCGAAAATGACCAGCGCGAAAATCTTTCGCTCGCTACCCAGTACACTTTACGACTTACTAAATGCGCGGTCGGATTCTACGCGGATACGCTCGAGAGGATACATAATATGTAACGATCCATATATTCGCCGAAGCAGATTGGTGTTTTCCTCGTTAAAACTTGGGCGCGAGAGCCACTCCCACGGTACTATGATAACCCGAATGGGGGAATGGGCGCTAAGGTAAGGAGACTAGACGTAAGGCGGGGGCGAAAGAGATTGAGAAGAGCTATGTCCTGGCGTGACCTCCGGTTTGGCCGGAAATGATTCATACCCGCGGGACCACTGCTGAACCGGCTCTTTCAGCGGATTCCGCGAGGTTCCCCGAACATTCGTACATTCGTTTCCTTTAATAAGACATCTGGGAAGGAGCGCATTCGCGTTTTGTTACTAATATCTCACCGGCGGCGGGAAACGTTGCGGTTAACGAGAACGGACGGGAGGAAGCTCCTTTTATGACTTTCGAGTTATGATTGGTATCGCGCCGTCTAAGCGCTCGTAATTCCTACCGTACGATTTGTTGACGGAGATATTCCGGGGGATTCAGAAACGAGAAAAGTAGCCGACGTTGTATTTGATGCTCGCGTTAATGCGCATAGCTCAGCATCTTTTCGAAAAGAATGAAATGAATCTACGTGTAGCCTCTTTTGAAATAGCGAGTGTAAAGTTCTTCCTTTTTTTATCGCGGGGAGAACTAATGCTAAAATAATTAACAACTTCGTGAGCAAGAGAAAGAGAGGCAGAGAGAGAGAGAGAGGATTGGCTGAAACTTTCTACAAAGAATCCCAGAGAAGAGCTCGACTTTAATATCGTAGCAACTGCAGACGCAGCCACGACAAGTGCAGGAGACATTTAAATAATGGCGCGTAGCATCGAATATTTGCTGAATGAACTTTGTGGGAAGACCTCCGGCTCGAGTCAATATTTCGCGGCTTTCACGAATCCTTCCGGCAAATAACGACGGATTGGTTCTGGTCGATGGCAGCCCCGACCAAAGCCCGGATACTTACGCGTACGTCTCATTCCTTCCGGTTTGGAGTTCGCGCGCCTTGGCTCGTAGCTTCAACCTACGGGTGTAATATCGAAGATGTAGGTACATACGACGTTCGCCTGATCCGTCTCTCTGAGTATCGAGCTATTCGGGCATGGAGACAGCCCTAGCTGCGAGCTTCGCCGGCTCTAAAGACGGGAGGGGGGGGGGGGGGCGTTCAACCGTGTATAATGTCGAGAGCGTTTCCGTAATAGTATCGAGCCGTGTCGAGGCTGTGATTCGTGACCAGGAATTGCAGTTCGAAGATTCCTCTCTCTGGGGTTTCGCGGGGTATGACGCGACATCCTCCGCAATCTCGTCATTGTCATACAAAGACCTCGCTGTGTCCTGCAATATTTCCGTTTTTTTAAAAACTATTTTCCCTTTCAGCGTAATCGATTTATTGCAAATTAGACCAGTGCCGATCGTGTCTCGGGAAACACGTGCCACGCGAAGGAGTCGTGTTGAAAATTTGAGTGAATTGTCATCGCGGACAAGTTCCTGGAATCGCTCACGAAATTTCTCCACCGGAGTGTTCAAACTTTGGTATCAACCGGACTGGTTGCTCCCCTTATACATACATTTCCTCGCAAGTTGCACACTTGCGGGATATACCTAAGACGACTTTCCGCGTGCACCTGGCTACCCCATGAGATCTTGACGAGTAGCGGCGCGACGTGGCTGCCGATCGGCGCTTCCCTAATTTCGCGGATGTAATATCATCCGTAATATCGGGCTTAATGTTAGTTTCAGACTTTGGAAGTTCGAAGATTACCGGCGAATCATTTCAGTAGAATTTCTCAGACTCTCGTATTCCCTGTCTTTGATGCCGTCGCGCCGCTCTTCAGGCACTTTGTGCATCGGTGCGACTTGGATGTGCCCTGTATTGCATCTATATATCGGCGAATCGCCCGGACGGAGGGTTCCCTGCAGAGTAATTGGCTGGCGGTTAACTCGTGCGACTGCTACTCGTTCGACCAGCCTTTTGAATCATGTACCGATGGTACTTCGTTAACAAATTCCATCGGCAAAGGGGTATCAATAAAGTCTAGAGCGTTAATTTACTGTAGGTTTCGAGTAATTTCGTTTTCTTTAAAATCCCATTGTTACCGTCTGTACAATTCCCCCAATCGCGGAGTCACCTGCTGACAGTCATTATTTCCAGTATTTCTATTTAAACTCGCCGTTGGTCGTCCCTACAATCCACGATACCAAATATAGAGATTTAATTAAAAGATTTTATTTTTTTATCTGTGATTGCCGTTACAATGAAGTCTTTTGTTGGACTTTGTGCATTCAGCCGCGAGACATTCAGCTATGGATCCTGTATGACAAACGAGCGCTGCAATATAATTAAACTTGGACTAATTAATCCTTTCGTTCAGATCGAATTGTTATTAGGATTCAGTTAATAGATTCTGGTTTTTACATTCTTTTTTAATTACTCATTACTTTCTAATTGTATGCTAATTAAATGTCATTTTTCGAATGTAACTATCGTAACGATATCAATTTTCTTCCCTTTTTCTCAAACGTGTTTAATTTTGTCGACCTTTAATCCTTTAGCTCCCACAGTAGCAAATTTGCTATATTCACTTTAAATTGAATTTAAGAGTAATAAAAGTATGAAACATAAATTTTTTATATTAGCCTCTTAGATATGTGTCAATTGAACTCAGGTGTACTGTTTTTTCGTCCAGTTCTTACTGTTATTATTATTAAAAATCTAGTTTTTTTATTCACTTTAAAGTTAATTATCGAGAAGAGTATTTTAAAACACAGTGATAGATAATGCAAGGATAACAAATTTGAAACTATAATTGATCGAAAGAATCGTGACATGAATACGACTATATTATTCGTAGATTATATTCATACATATGCTTCATAGATCGATCTATGCTAGATACCATCGCTCTTTCAGCCGTAATGCAAGGGAATCCGGCATGTAATCGAACAAAGGTTAATTGATGTGGCCTTTTAGTCGTTTGATGAATGTTACGGCTATTATCAATGGCATTTGATCCATTTCACCGATTACGTCCTTAACTAGAACGAATTTCTCTATGTCCCATGAAGAGGGAGATAACATTATCAGCCATTATGTTCGCCGTCCGCGCTGCAAGCAAAATATTATTTAGCTTTGTATCTAGAACTGTAATATTGTGCACACACTATTTCAACGTGGTAATTATAGATTTCAATTTTATAGATATAATACGTGTGTTATATAAATCGCTCTTTCCCAATTTTATATCGTTTGCATGTTGTAAACAATTGCCCATTCACGAAATCGCATAAGCGTTCTGAAGCAACGTCTCTAATAAGCTATTTTTGTTAAAAATTCGTGAAATATTACTTTATTTTTCAGATTTATGTAACGTGTACATTTTTAAAAAGTTGGACCACCATTACTTTCATTTCAACCGGTTTATTGCGGCATATTTCAATTTCAAATTAGCCAACAGCTATTTTTCATTAAATGGATCTTTAAGGCGAGGATAAAACGAGGTTGCGAAGATTGAAAATAGCTAACTATCGAGAGACGATAAATTAAACCGGCTCGAAGTCTCTGCCTTACTTGGCTACGCCAGCGGGCGGAGCCGCGAGATAAGGAATTTCTATCGTGATTTGCATTTTACAGCGGTACAGATCGCCTGGATAAGAGCTCGAACTTGCGTAGTGTTGGGCGCCAGATGTCTGACTACTCGAGACACGTTATCGAGCATGAAGGATCTTTTTATTAAATCTCATTGAATCATATTCATACAGTTATTCTGTTCTGCATTAATGTCATAATTTGCAAGTAACCATTTACGTGGACGTGATGCAAGTATATAATAAGGATATTTCTCTGATAGAGAAATCTGATAGTTATTATTCATAAAAAAAAGTAAACATAAGCTAATGATATTCTTTCTCTGGTTCCGGTCTGGAGTCTCTCGTTGCAGCGTCTGTCGCGTATTTCCGCGGGGAAGCGCTGATTTAATATTTTTTAAATGTCGTTTCGCGAAGTGAACGGTCGGGCAGAAATGGAATTTTTATCAAGTCGATATCGATACGCCGTAGATCAAGGTACCGGGCGCGATTTCTCCCTTACGCCGGAACTGATCAGCCGGATAAGATCTCCGGCTGCAATATCGCCGGCGGGAATGTTGCATTGGTGACTGCACACACGGGTAGGAACCGGCAAGGACTCGGTTGCGCGCCGAGATCGGCGCTGCACTGAGAAACGTAAGGCCATGTCACGTCTCGGCTTTGACCCGGGCCACCTTCTCTCGTCCGAACACACGTCCTCGCTTTATGACACCTGTTTGCTGGCGTTGCTTCTCGCACCCGACCGCCCTTTTCCCTGGTACCCGCCGCCCTATTGCCACTCATATCCACTATGTCGACACTGCTACTCGACGTCGCAGTGTTGTAATATGCTCGTCAAATCGATACGTTGCCGTTGCTTTCGACACGTTAGATCGTACGGGGAAATATTGGGGTACGAGCGGTTCCCCGTTTCTTTCTTTCCTCAAGTTGTTCTCTGATAAAGTACAAAATTGTTTGGAAAAAAGAGGACTCGCCTGGTCGCGATACTATTTTCCACTCCGCGATAAACTTCACGGAAAAGGATGCAATTATATCAACGAAACTAACTGTCCACATATCGATTACATTTCACTTTAGAGCGTTTTTGCGATCGATATTCATCGAAATGCCAATTTTATCTATTGGTCTATAGCCTTATCTATTTTGATACTCAAAGGTATCGGTCGATTGAGTCGCGGACTCCGATATTCTGTGGCGATGCATTTTTATCGATTTCTACTTTCTACGCTCTAGACTTTGATGTTTTATGTGAATGAATTTCTCTGAAATTTTTCGATTTCTTCCATGGACCTCGCTGTCGTATAAAGTATCAGATTTTTGTTTATTTTGAATCTTTTCTATTTGAATGTACAACTTTGTTGACATTTATTTAAATATTTTTGTTACGTATTAAAAACGATCAGACGTGAAGTCGTAAAAGAAATAATATAATAGAAATAAATTATAATTTATAAATTATAAATTATAAAACACAAAATAAATTTTAAAATTTCATATTTCATATTTCATTTATATGCAGAATATTCTAAAACTATCGTATATTCTCTTAATGGCAGATTCTTTAGAACATTTCACGACGAAAAACCTAATACAGAAATGTCGAAGCTAATAGTTTTTAAAAGAGAAACGATTATATTTCATGAATGACAGGGCTGAGATTCGCTCACGGCGAAATGACAAGTAGCATAGCCACCTTCATAGTTTGTAACATTGATCGACCATTTTGACAGCTGAAATTGAAACAGTTCACAAATTTTTATTTAAATCATTTTTTAGATGTCTTTAGTTCTTACATTTATTGGATGTTAAGAGAATGTACTAATGTGCAATGCGTAGAAAAATGGGAAAATATATAACGATTATGCTATTATAAATTTATACAATATCATAAAATCATAATATTATTAAAAAATATTCACGGAAACATTGTTATCACAACTGATTTATATTTTATATAAAATATCTTTAATAATTAAACTTTTATGTTATTTCTTTTTCCACATTGTTATTTTACAGAAATAATGTTCCTTCTCGTTTGATAAATATATACAATCAGATATTTCTATCAGTTTTCTTTCGCTTTTAAAGGCGAGCGGCCCATTTTCAACACACACACACACATACGAAACTATCCTTATTATATCTCACAGCGCTTAGAAAAAGCGCACAGTGTTTCCATTGCGAGCCAGGTACGAGATATAGATTTTTCCTTAGTCGTTTGAGCCTTCTTCTGTTCTATCTCTTTGGTTGTACCAAGAGGGTAGACGGGATCGAGCTGCTGCACTTCCGCAGATTGAAAAGTGCATCCAGTAATTTGTCGGGCTTGAAGCGTCTAGTGCTATGTTTTATTCTTAAGAAAATAATTTTATATGCTTTTTATCGCATATCTGTATAAAGATTAATTGCTCTGTAAAAATCATTTAATCAAATTTTGCATTATAATATAATTATCTATATAGAAAATCTTAGAAATCTTTGCGAAGCAATATACATATAATGCATTATTAATGTGATTTATAAAAGTTTTTTGAGAGATTGCTAGAATTTTTTATTTTAATAGTTAAAACGTTATAAGAAAATATAATAACTAATTGAGTTTGCTCTAAAACTTGTTATTACCGAAATGTTTGTAGTTGAGGAAGACTGCCAATTTTTTTTTAACTTGACTTGCATTATTAGCAAGATAATAGTAATTAAAAGTTTGAGAGCTTAACAAAAAGATTTCGTTTTTATTAACCGTGTAATTCTTAATTAATCCTTGTCAAGTATAGGCTAGGGGAGTGCCTTTGAAAATCGTATGATTCTCTAGCTGCCATTACCGGGTATAAAATCGACCCTCTCTCCTGGTCTGCTCGGCGCAAGATTTACAGGGCGAAGCATCAAGAATAGAGGGGCGTTACGCAAGGAAAAGTGGCTTGCTACTGTAAGGCAGTGACACACGACAAATTGTCTGGCGTTTCGACAGGAATCTAAAGGCAGATTTATTGCTCGCCAGTGTAAAGGCACTCGTGGGGGCCGTACCTACATCGCGCCGTCTTACAATCCGTGTCGTTCCGCCTTGCATATCCGTCTTTGCGTCCCCGTGAATATTCAATCGGTGCGCAAGTCAAATATTTGGGAACATTAAACAAGTCCGTTCGAAAAGAAGAAAAAATAGAGCAGTCTCTTTGACGGAGATGCTCTATATATATATATATATATATATATATATATATATATATATATATATATAACCAAGTATGAAATTAGCGAAAACGGCGGTTCTCCATAAGCCCGACAGAAATTTTCGCGTTATAAAACGCGTTATTAACGGAGCGGAAATTCTCTTATTCCGGCTTTTAGCGGGAATAAAGGAATACCGTATATAATTGCAGTATGAGCGCCAGTGGTTCAGCTTACCGTGCGGATGGAGAAGTGAGGAGAGAAGGAAAAGTAACAGCGGTCTCCTGAGGACGATGGTTAAAGGAGGCTTTAGTGGGCTGTTGGTCCAAGTCTGATATTCCGCGCGTTGTGGATTACGACCGGTAATAACATTCCTAGGACGATCTCGAGGATATAGAACGCGATCTGAAGCGAGATCAGCCCGGGATACGGGAATGGCCGTCGGTGGGAAGCATGTTGATTTCCGCCGGTGGTCAGGTCCGGTCTACGAATTCAGACGGTTTACCTTCATGACGGTTTCAACTATCTCCCAGTTTATCTGATCATGTAAGGATAGAATCGAAATAATACCGCGAGTGGAATGGCTCGGTCGGACAAAAACCCGGTTATTAAATTTGCGCGACGCGATCGTGTGACCGCGGTGAGTTTCCTTCCAAACCGAATGTTTAACCCGAACGTGAAGAAAAGCGGGCAAAAACCATTTGTAAATCCAGCGCAACGAATCAAACGAATCCGATAAAAAAGTTACGGGCTTGAATTTGCCGGGCGTAACTTCCCGTTTCCGGTTGCGTAAGTGCAAAAAGAAGAGTCGTGCCTCGAAGAATTTGAATCTCCAGTAAACACTCACGTCCGCATGAAACTACGCAGATGCAATTTAGTGCTGCGGGGGAAGATGGATCATCTCGCGCCCGAGGCCGGTTCATCGATCTGCAAACCGTGTGTGTGTGTGTGTATGTGTGCGTGAGCGTGTGTGTGTGTGTGTGTGTGTATGTGTACTTTCCATCTCTCGGCTGTGCCCGAAAAGAAAAGTGGTCGCTGAAAGACGCGTCGTCACTCGAGCGTGGCATACACTCAATGAATACCGCTTTCTTACTCGAATGGAAGGGAAAACTGTGTCTGCCAGAGCGCCACGTCGACTTAACTTCCTGGCTTCTTTAGACGAATTGTTCGTTGAATTCAGACATCGATCATTTTCCGATCATTTCGTGTAAACGATATCTCTTGACATATGTTTTGCGCGATACGCCTGGGAAAGTTATCGATTAAGAAGCCGCAACATTTAATTGCAGGCTGAGTTTGCGTTCTTTTCTTTTTAACTTGGAAGTAAAAGTTTTCACATGAAAGAGAAGCTAGTGTTACTAATTTTTGTAAATCGTAATTTATATAGCTATTCGCGGCATTTCTTTTGATCGATGATAAAAGCGATTTAAATAAAAATATAACGCAGAGCATTTAAAGCCGCGCTCTGGCTGGAAGTTCGCTTGATTGGACATCAAGATTCTTTTACTCGGTTAGAAAGTGAATTCAGTGAGACGTAAGGACGGAAAAATTGCATTCCTTTGATAAAGAAATTCTCAATCTCGTTACTGCGAAATAATCTATTGATAAATGTATTCTCTCCCGTTTGAGATAAAATTGCTAATATTAAATAACGCTAGCTGTATTTATTAAAAGAAATGTTCCTTCTAATGTACGAATATTATTTCTATTGTTTTACACAAACAAGAAATTTCAAAGTAATACATACGTTATTATACATAAACTAAAACTAGATAAATTATTATATGAGTAATGCGTGTACGCGTACTTATCTTAATATCTCAAAATGTATAAAGTTATTTGCAAAACAAAATTTAAATGTAATTCCGTGAGAATATTACGCAGCATTCAGCTTTCTATGGTGAATTTACTTTAATTTTATCTGGCTATTTACCTATCGTCTGGCAAACGCCAAAGAGATTTTCTGTACGTAAACTTGTATTGGTACCTTTGATGTGCATTTAGCTCAAGCTTTGACTCCTGCAGTTGCATTTCTGGTGTCCTTTAATCAACACCTTCTAAAGATTAATAGAGCATGCAATGTAGTATCAACGCTTCAGTTTCACACATTAGATAATTTAAGTTGTAGTATTGATGTTTCTCTAAGGACAGAAGAGAAAGGGATTAATTTACCCTATATTATTAAAGACTGGTTGCAACGACCTAAATACATGATAAACTTAAACTTTAAATTTAAAATTTAAATAATCAAAATTAATTTTAATGAAAATACCGAAAGAGACATTATTATATTTAAATTGTACAATTAATTGAATATATCAAATCTTTTCATTAGATCTCATTTATTATTTCTCTATTACTGTACGAAAAATGTATGAAAAATCAGTATCAGTATTATATTATAATAAATCAGGATATCAGAGCGTATAGATTTATCTTTGATTAATTTTTATAAAGATTGGAAATGTTATTTTAAGTAAAGCACAGCGAGAGATGTTAGAATAGTAATTATCATATAAATTTATATTGTTTGTACTATTGTACATTTGGAAAGCACGTATTGCTTATATACGCGAAATTTGTAATATATACAAGTTTTGTAAAGCACGCAGTGTCACTCGAGAAATAATTAAAATACGGAATCAGTTGACGCCGCTGAGAGCTAGCGGAAAATAACATGCCTAATTACATTTGCGTCTGGATTTACGAAATAATTCACGATTAATGCCACCTCGCGTAGCTTTAATATCAGATATTTCACGTAATTTTTAATATTACGCGGTTGGCTCGCATTACTTGCTTACGACCGAATGCGAATTTATTCGCGTGCGCGGAAAATGTCTGTTATTTCAAAAGCGGAAAACGGTGGATCATCGATTAGCTGGATTAGCACGTTTGTTGTAGGATTGCGTAAATCCATCACGCGCCCTGCTATCCTGTGTACGGGTTCACATATCGGATGAATGGATTATCCATCCGATTCGTTGTAGGGCGAGAACGGATTGCATTCCATATTTACATTGAAAGCGAGACAGCAAAATTATCTGACTAGTGTCATTTACAAACATTTCAACGTAAGAGTACACCTCGCTGAATCATTACATATACGTACGTATTGTACACATTATATACTAATAAGAGTTAAGCTGACTAAAACCAATGCAGTCCGAAATCACTAGGGTGTAGGATGCGAGCGCACGTATGCATATGTCGTCAAAATATGGTAAACTATTGAGTTACAAACGTAATGTGACATGCGGCTGATGCTTCGAAATAAGATTGAAATTTGAATTCGGAAAATTATGTGAAAGAGAGACATCACGTTTTTTTTTTGGCAATCGGAAATTTCATGAATATATAAAATACATATTTCTAGTCAGACTTTATTAAGCTGTTTCGGTAAAAAAATATTTTTCATATTTCAAATTATCACTTTTAATCGATTTATATGTGATCTATTCATTATTGTCTTTTAATTAGAAATTTGGAGAAAGTAGAATAGCAGACAAATAGTTTTACTCCCTACATTCAATAAATGTAATGATTAATACATGTGTATTGAGCATAAACACTTGTAGAACACAAAATGTAGAAAATTCTCATATGTCAATTCTCCGTTAAATTATTATGCGTTTCGAAAATTTGATATCGCGCATTATTCATGAAAGAATGCCGCGCATATTTTTTACGTACAATTTTTTGCGTTAATATAAAAAACTAGGTGAAAAATACGTGTAGTGTCAACACTTTAAAATACTCCGCCGCTGTCATCGCGCTGAGAGAAACGTGCTGATCAATTCCGCTAGATCAAAATATCTACAGGTTGAATAAATTACAGGTTGAATAATCGCTAATATTTTTGCATAAAAAACTCGCAATAATAAAATGATCTTAGTCTGGTACAAATATTAAGATTCTGGTGTTATACAATGAGTGCAAGATTATTTACTTCGGTCGATTAATTTGTCAGATATTAATTAATTATGAAAATGGAGTTGATTTTACTCCCAAAAATTAATCTCTCTTTTTTAAAGTAGATATTTCCTAAGATGATTTTATCGAAATCATAAACTGATAGTCACGAATATCTTTATGTAGAAAAAAATGATAAAATTATAAAGATAAATTATAAAATTGGAAAGAAAATACGCATATGTCTGCCTTCGAACATTTTGAAAGGTCAGTAATATAATATCGACGAGAACGAGAATTTTCACAAAAAGAAATGGTTATAATAATCTTTAATTCTCTTAATGTAATATGAGATCGAATTGATGGTGAATTTCATTCAAAGTTCATTTGGTAGATTTCCTGGTGATGGTTGAAAGACGCAGCAGATGGACGAACACGGTCGCACGTAATGCGTTCCTCTTGTTTGCTCGTGCTGAAGAATGACGACAATTGAGAAGCTTTGTCAGCAACAATTTTATTCGACAAATAGAGCTGACATTTTGCGCCGTCATCTAAATAGTTTTATTTTGAACATTGAACGAGAGCACTGTTTTAAATGGAAAATGCGCCATGAATTTAACGCACATAAATAATTTGTAATATTAGGAACCATATTCGAAATTTATCGGGTGCTTTTATTGATCTTTTAATAAAATTGTATGGGTTTGAGAGAAAATACCTTCATAAAATGATTATCACGAAATTATTTGACATGATAAACGAAAATGACTTCGTTAATTAATTAATTTCTACTCGATATTATGCAAAAAATGTTTCTTTTGAATTTTAATAAATAGAAATTAGAATATAATAGAAATTCGCGTTGGAAAGCGTATTTATATCTTAGGAAATCATGAATATTTATTAGAAGTAAAGTTGAACATAAATTGTGTACAAAGACGATATTGTATTGTGCGATACTTTCAATTTAATTCTTACTTTCCGTTAGTCTACAATAATTGTTTCAAGTAATTAAAGTGCGGTGCCATAAAATTTGCCTCGATAAATATCGCGGTAAGTGTGGATTAACTTTGCTATTGTATGAAAGGGTCGTTTTCCTCGGAAACTAAATTTGAGCACGGCCGAACGAAATTTCCAACTCGGCTTGATATGTAAATGAACTATTGTGATTGTTATTCCTGCCATAATTCTACACGGAGTCGATAAGTCCGAGGACGTTCTATTAAGACAAAGTTCGTTCGTTCGTTTCCCGTGTGAATTGTAAATTTTCTTAAAAGATTCCAAGAGTAACCAATGATCGAGCACACCGGCTAAAAACTTATTTTTAGTGTCATGTCATATCTAATTTGAATTTTTACAAGGCAAATACTTCTCGAATGTAGAATGCAAATAAATTTTTCCACTTATTAGTTGGACGTTCTGATGGAAAATATCAAAATGTTTCTCGTTTCTCCGCAAAAATTGGATCATTCTATTTTCACCATATTTTTTTATATCCATAATTTATCACTATGTGCAACATAAATCCATGACATGAATCAATAAATCTGTCGCAAAGCTCAGAAATCGCAAAATAGAGATTTTCCGTCACTCGGATTTATTGATATTAACACTGCGATATCAAAGAATTTGGCAATCTATATATTTTATACAAAGTTGTTAATTTATACGACAAATATAATCATAAACATTGTCAACTTATATAAAAATGATAGAAACGTTTGCTGTATGTACTGAAAATATCTCTAAAGTTTATCTAGTTTTTAAATAATTTTAGAAGTTAATACATTTTTTTTTATATTTGATCGGGGTTTACGTGATTGCAGAGAATTCGATTGAAGAGAATTTGATTAGTGCCAACAGCAAATATTCGGACAAACCGTAAAAGCTCTGTGTCCGCGTGTTTGCTTTAATTAACTCCGCTAATTCACGATTTTGTTAGTTTTATATCACAAATAATGCATGATAAATCAATTACCAAATTAGGGGATTGTCGCGTGATAGTGACCGCCATTGGTGCAACGTGCTGCTAAAATTTACACGCGTATTAATATTCAGAACATTTGTGGTTTAATAATTTGTTAACGGTTTGTAAAATATCTTCTCAAACGTTTTCTTAGAATCAATATTACTCGCAATATACGTTTTTGTTACTTTTATTAGATTTCTAATTATGTTTATTGAATAACTTTGTTTACCTCAACTTTACGGAAGTGGTTCTAATTATGTTTTTTTAAAATTAAACTCTTCAGCGCAAACAATATTCTATTTATTCTAAAAATTTAATGTCAGAGTTTGTTGAGGACGAAAACATATTTTTCTCGAAACACATGTTGACACTGAAAGTAATTAAATCCATATAAAAGTTGTGAGGCATTTCAATGTTTAATTTTGCAATGGAATGCTTTGAATGCATCGAAGTTTCAAAGAATGTTCAAAGAGTCTTGAAGTAGTTTTCTGTTTAATTCATTCTAAATATTTTTAGTCTTTAAAATGGAAAAAGCTGCACGGGTACTCTTTTCTAAAGGTAATCTGCGACACACGCGGCACGAAAACCATCGGTGCGTATTCAAATCTTCAATAGGATCAGCAACAAATTGCATTAGATAGTCAAACGAATTTTCCTCCTCGGAATTCTTACGGATGGCATTTAACGTCATTAAGGCTCGCTCGATATCTTAAAGGGGCGTCTCCGGATAGGCGAAACATGCCCGTTGTCATTGGGCGATCGCATGATATTGCGACGTAACGGAATTTTTCATTAAATAGTCGAGTTTCCGCTAACTACTGAAATAGCATTAATGCGGATACCGATCTCCGCGCGTATTTAATTACGGCTCGTTCGAAGAAAAGAAAGTGCCTCTGGTTGAAATTGGACTAATCATTTGTCCCAGAGTATCCGTTTCAATCGGCAATGCACCGTGGAATACTTTATTTAAATCCAATCACACACAAACCGTTCATTAGCATGTCGTAAAATCAATACGGCGTGCATTTATCAGCGGTGCGACATCTAAATAAAGAGTTAATCATTATAACAATTGAAACTTTGCATATGTTCATATGCGGGATTATTTATATAATAAATCCCGCTGTAACGGCAGAGTTCGTTAACCCCGCTTGCGCGTTGGACAATTAACTGAATATCGAAATTAATCCTTTCCGAATAATCACAACTTGCATGCGGTTGAGGAGAGTAATGTAAATGTAAAATGTCTAAGGCAAATACGGCCCTTCGACGATAGATATGGAGCCAACAGAGATTTCCGCGTAACGCGATACACACAATGGGAGCGAAAGCTAATTAATTAAGCGAGTGTGCAGGGTAAGCGAATGGCTCCCAACACATTTCACCGCAAAACATATTAGCAGAAATGGTTTACGCGGTATTTACCGGCGACACTCAAAGGGCCGTGGCTCTACTTAAAGCGGAATAGAATACGGTTTAACGAGCCACTTCGGATAATCCACTTCGACTGGCACACGAGGGAGTATCATTAGCCGGCACGTATCCCACATTCGGCAAGTTCTGAAATGGCACAGTCGAATATTGCAAGTAACGTATGGAGCTTAGAAAACCACGTGGACTCGCGGGTAAACGAGAATAACGGAAATATTAAAGATATTAAAGTTATAATCAGCCTGATGTATTATAAACTGCGCCTATATTAACATATGTACCTGCACGCTGCTCGCTGAATATTGTACTCGAGCGATATTCTCGTACGCAAATTGATTTTTCGTAAGTGCAATGCACTCGCCGTTAGAGGGTATCGTTATTTATTCATTTCTGAATGATGAATTAGAGACATGCGTACATGTGTAAGTTTTGTAGAAAAAGAATCGATACACTTCCCCAAGTAAATAATATTATAACATTACTGAAAAAAAATTCTAATTAAAAACGGACGATCCAAAATCTTGTAGGCGTGATCAAATATTCTGGTTGTTATAAGTTATAAAGTGTTGAGTTCTATCATGATAACCAAAATATTTGATCACGCCTACAAGATTTTCTGATTCGCACGTTTTTAACCAGAACATTTTTTTCCAGTGATGCTGCAGCACTCTTGTGAGAATATCAAATTCATTAGGTAACGCGATACTGTAGTGCAGTTTACGGATAGTCGGCAGTATGGCATACGTGTACTTGGTGGATTGATAGTTTGTTGGATAACCGTGGACATCGCCTAGCTAGGTGTCGATTA
The DNA here is from genome assembly GCA_928718305.1 of Tetramorium bicarinatum. Lineage (NCBI taxonomy): Eukaryota > Metazoa > Arthropoda > Insecta > Hymenoptera > Formicidae > Tetramorium > Tetramorium bicarinatum. The sequence continues at coordinate 13,277,606 of OV788328.1, forward strand.
ATTCGGATACCTGTCAAATCAAGATATGCAGAGCGTGGCGTGTCTGATATGCACGTAACCAGCGCGAAGCGTTGCGAAATTTGACTCCTTTGTAGTCAGATTATATTCGCGTGGTTGAAGGTAATCGATGAGATATAGGTATATATGAGCGCTGTTTCGATATTGACTACGAGTTAACGTTTCAAATTTAACGATATGAGCAATTTTATAGCGTTACCTAAAATTAATCATATACTAAAATTTATCGCGCCGCTTATACGTTTAATTGCGCGCGCCTCGCCGGAAATTGAAATAAGAGCGTAAATTCGTATTGATTTACGTCAACACGTTAGTTTTCCCCGTTGTCTTTCCGCCGTGCGTGACAAAGGTAATGCAACGCATTACTCTTCTAGAATAACGATATCAGAAGTTCGATTGACTAGTAGCTTTTATCGAGGTGCCATTTGAGCATACAAATTTGATTTGACTTTATTCATTTAATTAACGTTCACGATTCGACCGGAGGAGTTCATAGCCGACGCTTTTACTCTGAAAGTTCTCGCGCATTGCGCTTCATCCTTTCCTTTTCCAACAATTTGGAAATTCTGACGTCTCTCCTTAAAGCGGTTCATTAGCGAGCTGATCTATGAAGAAACCCGCTCCTACTTACACCGAAGATTATTTTTAAAGCAGACTCCATCCTTTTTAAAAATCCACGCGGTACGTGCCAGGATAGCTCGGCTGCTCGGAGACCAGGAGTTAATGGGATAAGTGTCTTTAAAGCGTCGCATAAAAGCGAGCCACTGGGAATTAAATGTAGCTTATCAATATAAAATTACATGAGGGCTGTAAAAACTTCACGGTTTAATACGATTGACATGAGGAGCCTCATAAAACTTGAGACTTGAGTTTTACTCGGGAGATATATGAGATTTGATATAAAAAAATTCAGTACCTGTTTCTACTGCGTGCATAGTCTCATTGAAAAATTATTATTTCATAAATTAACACTAATTAATATACATTTTAAAGATCGAAGTACATAATATGGTAATTAACTGCATGCTTTCGCCGGACTTTATTGCTCCTGCCCTCGTATTTTTTTTCTTCTTACGATTTCTATATCCATAACAAAAAGCGCGACTCCATTTATTAGAAAATATGTTAAGTACTTGCCGTAAAAGTCCTTTGAATAATTGCCTCGTTGAAGTTGAATTTTATGGTATACTCTTAAAAGTGGAGATCAGATACAAAGCACGATGGGTGATATTTTTATGAAACGTAAGTTGGGTACACGCCGGCCTCATATTTTACATCAGTTTTGTGCCAGAGAGCGCAGGGTACAAAGGACCCTCTACGCAATATTTTTATGCAGCATCCAAGGCAAATTAATTAAAACCAACTTTTTCGTACATACGCAACAGTTTCGGAGCGAGCGCATTATGTTTTTTTTTTTTTATATGGCTGTAATACTTATTGAAATACTCTGGCAAATTGACATAATTAAAAGCATCCGCTTTTGAGTCCAAAGGTAAAATTTAATTGATACGAATCTTTTTCATATGCTCGGCACTCCACTCGGAAATGTGCAATTGCCACAAAATTAGTGCGAATAATTATGTCATCGTAGTTTCAAGTTGCATGCCATTTGTATCCGTAAATTACCGTCAGTTCGTATGCACGGTTAATATAATATGTCCCAGTGTGTACATTTCATTACCCCTAGGGTTACGTCTGCTATCTGTTTCTTGATCCCGGTCCTTTATTAGGATAATTAATATAGACTCTCGAAATGAATCTCTTGATTAGGAACGTCATGTACGATCAAAATTATCGTCGCGGTAACAGGTCCTTGATCAAATTAAATCACTGTAACTTTGTACTACATCATCATAATATGATATTGTTATTGTTATGTATGTACTACTGATATTATTGTAACTTTTATCTGCATTCTTTTCTTCCAGGAGAATTTCAGTCAAACAGTATTAAGAAAAAATTGGTATTATTACATTTTATTAAATTAAATTACACTGAGCTGACAAATTATATTATGGAAAACAATTAATGTATAAGGAAAGTGCGAGGGAAAGAAAACAATGCTATTTGTTAATATATTTATTTTGTATATACCACAAATTGTGTGAATGTTATTACATCCGCATTATTGTAATCACACAATGATTACGCGCTGAAAATATTTATATTATTAATATTTAATATTTATAATTTGATAATATGTTTACGCGACGAAATATATCGCATACACGCGCATATGTTTGGAAGAACAAATAATTTTATTTAAATAAACAATCTTTCTTAAATTGCTAATACTAAGGAGCTTTTATTTCGTGCATAAAGAATATGTTGTCTCTCTCGCAAGATTATTATTATATCATTATACGCAATCCATTAAAACTTCGTTAAAATTCGTTTATACGCTCAAACGTTCATGAATGAGTGATGATGCATGCGCACCACATTTGTTTCCATAGTTTCCCTTTGTGTTTATAACGGCATAAGCATTTGGAGTGACTCTCGGGCCAATGGCGTTTATCTTCCTCTTGTTTGCTTTTGCCGTTAGACCATCAAATTATCACTCCTCCATCAAAATTATCTATAGGTAAGAGATTAAAGATTTCACTTCACAGATTGAAGATGACGTTATCGACTGATAATTTCTCCATATCTGAATCTCCCTCGATATCATTACGAGAAGTTTTACCAAGTGACGTGCAGTGACAGTTCTATGCTAATTTATTGCAAATATATTGCATATTCAACAAAATGCGATAATCAGCGGGGTTGCGTATACATTTCAGCAATTTATTCGCTAAAAATTGATTTGCGCAATATTCACGTCCGCCGCGGTGCGGGATTGCTATCGTGTACTTGACAACGCGCAAGTAAACCATGAGATATTTAGAAAAATGTTTTCACACCCGCCTCTCTTGCTGCGCGTTCTGCGTTTCGGTTTACATTGCAGTTTGAGCACTTTCTCGCGTTCCGGAATGTTGTTCCAATTAATCAAATTCAACAGCTGAAAGTAATACGTGAATGGGCAGAGAAACCGAATAGACCGCGGTGGAACTCGCGGTAACTCTATCGGCCTATTCGAATCGCGTTTTCTATATCTCTTTTATATTTTTTTTTTCGGTACTCACAAATAAAAATGTCGTTCCACGCCTGTGCGTCGGACGGAATGCTGACCGTTCTAAAAGGAAATATTTTTCAAGCTGGCTATTTCAACAGTTTGTAGCGATTCTACGAAAACTCCGACGCGAATATGGATGCGTCAAATTCACATTCGCTCTATCTCGTAAGCTACACGCGTGGTTTTATCGCCAGGAAACGGAATTTCGCTCCGCACGAAAAATTTATTTTTTCCGAACGCTCTCTCGACAAATGTCTAAACGCCGCTCTCTTTAGCCGAAATGCTATCTCGCTGGTATATTAAATCGCGTACACCGTGACATTTATACGACACGATTCTTTTTCCAGCGCTGCGCTCTCGCGAGCGCGCGCGCGCGTCGTGGTCGAATCGATTAAAGCTGACATTGATAGAAAACATTGTGAGCGCTACTCTGCGAACGAAAATGCACGTCATAGGCATGGAATGGGGTGGCAGGCAGGCCTGGGTGGTCCGAAAACTCATTAACCCTGCTTCTTTCTGCTCTCATGATTATTCCGCGTCGCCGGCGTTTCCTTGTTTAACGCCTCGGGAAGTTAACGTAATAACTCTTGCAAGAAACATAGAAAAAGCAATTAAGTGAAAAGCAGCGACGATGGGATTAAAGCTTTTTGAACGAATCACGCGTAGAGCGAACGGACCGCGGAATAATGCGGGCGGAAGTAGTTGAGGACGAGAGGCTCTCCCCTTTCCCTCGCCTCTACTCTCTCTCTTTTTTTTTTCCCATCACGATTCAGCAAATTGGCGCGTCGTTTCGGCCCCCGTACCTGCGAGGAAAGCGTTTATCTACCGGTCGCGAGGAGGGTCGCTGCAGGATCGAGCAGATTGCGCCATGGCCCAGGGTCCGTCCTCTCTCTCGTCCGGAAATAAAACAATGCGCGGCGAACGAGTGTCGAAGTGACGGCCAGACTGCCAGCGGGCAACAAGGGGCCGGCGGCGCTGTGATTGTGCGTGTGTCATTTATTGTTGTCACGACACAATAATTCTATTCCGCCGGAGCGCCCCGATTAATCATCGGCGGGCCGCGCGATCACTCAGCGCCTGTTTCGAATCTATTTCCGCTATTCAGTCCTCCAGAAGTGACAGAGCCGGCGATGGCTACGATCTCGCGCCCGACACGCCGCCGCTTCACGCTGAATAGAATCCGGATCAAGGCGTTTGATTAATTTTGTGTATTGTATCCTTCGGGCTGTCCCCCTCCACGCGCGTATCTCGACAAATACGGATCTTATGGACGATAAATTGAGACTATGCGCACGAGACAGACCGTGTAGAATGTGCCCCGTCATTGTGCTCGCGACGGGCGAGCGGATTTTTCGCGAGGGTGCAGTCAAGGATCGATGGCTCGTTAAATTCAGAGTCCAAGGTACGTGCATGCTCTAATTATCGCGTTCACGGCTGCTGTTAACAGGATATTTGCCGATCTGTAATTACCATTCTGAGCGATTCAAGGGATATGGTCCGCAATTTCATTCTCACTGGTCTGCTCCTGATGGTACTACATGTGTCTGCGAGTACTCGACCGACCCGGGCTAGCTTTCCTTGCTGAATTCAATTTCCCCGAGTCCACAGCGGCGGATCGCAGGTGCGTCGAGTTGCTTCGATCGGCAGAGATTGCATGTTAGCGGACGGAAAGAAAGTTAGTAGTAGTTTCTGCCTCTTGATCGAGAGACGACGAGAGTCGCGAGTATTACGGATTTGATTTCTCCACCGGCTCCGCTTAATATTTAGGAGCACTAAAAACGTACCCTTTTTTTACGTTCCGTTTCGATACCTTATCTAATAATACATTCTAAAGCGTCCGATAAGTTGCATCTATAAATCGCAAGATGTAAAAATATGCATAAAATAGGTGAATTTATATACATACATGTATTTGTAAAAATATTCTACGTGATTTACGGATTTATTTCAGCAGTATTATTTATATCTGCTGAGATTGCGCGTTATTCTTAATCGAAAGGAATATCTTCGGTGCGCGACAAGTCTGCGCAGCGACGAGGATGTCGCGCGGTAACGTGAAAACGGACTAAAATTGTCCGGCTTCAGTTGTCTCGCTTCGGTTCGGTGCTAAACATAGATGATCGAAGGCGTATCGATCTACCAGTTGTGCCGACGACCGCGGAGTAATCGCGATGGAGTCAATAATCCATGATCCGCTCAACTTGGGAACAGCTCTATTTCGACGTGTAATTGGGATCAGTGCTTATCTGTTGGCGCACACCGTGTTCCAGGGGCCTCGACCTCCTCGCGCGCCCCCTTGCCTTCTTCCGATACTGCACCTTCTTCACGCACAGTACGTGTGTACCGTGGCAATATTTGCCCGGAGGATTAAATCTTCGCAGACCAATTCGTTATGATCTGTCCTGATTGATTTTCATCGATTCACCACGTAATCAAAAGCCGAGATCGAGGTACGATTTCTTCTTCTTTTTTTCTTTTTCGCGACATGCGGAATGTACATATACGTACGGTCGCTCTCGCGCGCTGAAAGCGACGGCGCGATGCACGGAATGTATCGCGCATCGCGCATGAGTTGTCTTGTCCGTGATACGTGACATAAATAGCTTTGTTTAAATAATCCCTGTCGCCGCGAAAAGGATGGGAGGGGGAGGGGAGGAGTAGCTACGGCGGCAGCGAGTAGACGCGGCACGTTGCAAGGCAGGCAGGCAGGACGGGTATATACGGTGTTCCCGGCAACGACCGAGCACCGGCGTAATGATATTCAGAACTTGCTGGCGAGAGAGACGCGGGAGCGCGCTGTCGAGGAACGCGAACATTTCGGGATGGATACGGAGACATATTTCAGCGCACACGTGCCAACATCGCTCGTCCGCGCGCGCGGCATGGCAGGCTGCCGCGCGTGTGATGTGTCGCGCGAAACCAAACTGTTACGCGTCAGTAAATTCTCGCGTCGGCATGTACTGCCGATACAGCGAAATGTCGGAAATGAGTTACTTAGACTACACGTCACGCTCATCATCCCGGCTAGAGGCTCCGAGAGGATCTTTTTCGATACGGCGGAAAATCTCATGTTCTTTGAGTCCCGTCGGATCACCGTCCACCTCGCTGAGCCGCCCACGGGGGACTCGATATTTTGCATTTCGCGTCAGCGCGAACATACGTATGCGTGCACCGCCGTTTCGTTTCCGTGAATAATTTAATAAATTTGCTAATTCAAGTTTAATCACGCGCTCTTTGATAATATTTAAGTTTAATTCATTATGCTCCTTGATCGCGCGCTAATCGTAATTAATCGTATTACGTAGTAGAAAATGTAGTATCACTGGTCCTTTTGGACGGGCTACACAGGATGTCGCCGCGCTTCCGCGTGCCGGAGGCAGGCGTATTCCATTTCGTTTGACAATTAATTTAATCAAGTGTTAATTCAAGCTTTTAATGCGAAATTTATTACGTTCGTGGATGTCGCGCCAGTCGCAGATGGTAACGTTAACGGTGAAATTTTATCGTTGCTGAATGGTTGCACACGATGATCTTGCGCCGGCCTTCCGATACGCTTTAACAGCGTTCGAGCGTGGTCAGACGATATAACGAAATGTTGTTAATGGGTCACTTAGCATTTACCGTCGCCCTGTTTCAGAGGGGCCGAGCTTCAGCGCGCCAATAACAAACGTGACGGTCCCGGTGGGAAGAGAAGCTATCCTCTCCTGCGTCGTGGCGAACCTTTCCACGTACAAGGTAAGCTGCCAAGCACACGACACCTTTTAATCTTGCATTCCACGTCGATTCTGCTTTATGAAGGAGTCCATGCAAAAGCGATTCCGAAAATACTTTCTATTCGCGAATGCGAGTCGTCGCGCAAGTAATTTCGATACGAGATATTTATGTGCGAACCCGAGCGCGGCTCATCGGGAACAATTCGCATAGCAAATTTAAAAAAGAAACTTTAATAACTCGGAGCCTTAGAACGATTTGCAATCGGGATTCGGGATGAAATAAAAACGAGCAGTATCTAATGCAATGCGGAAACGTCGCGGAGTTGGCCGAGATAACAAAAAAAAAAAATGGAAAATCGTTATGGACTGATAAACAAAGTTTAATTTAGCTGCCAGTTACAACGAGCATAGCCCGCAGACTTCATTGCCGCGAATGTATTCCTCGGCACGCTGCAGAAACGTGGACGTGCAGGAATGGATTCTACGGTGTGACAAACATCGTTCACTGCGAGTCCGCAAAGTCTGATGAATTAAAGTTCATTCATCATGTGGGAAAAATTTATCAGTGTCACACATTCGCTGTGTATCCTTCGTTGTATTGTGCAATGCAGCTTTACAAATAGAGAAAAATGCGCATTGCAAAACTGATTGATTGACGCATAATTGGAGTTAAAAAGTTTTTCAAGTAATTATACATATATATATATATACATACGCACATATAATTACTAAATTTTAATTTTCTACAAAAATGCACGAGCGTGCGTGGTGTGTAATAATAACAACGTCGACCCAAATCTCCGCAAAGAGAATATTTGGTATACTTTGGGATAGCGTTGAAGCATTTTATCTATATATATATATATATTCTTGGCGTGCCGCTTTCGTTAGTTTCGTCCTTTCTGAAAGTATATTGCCAGAATTCCATTCTTACTTCGAACTTTTGGGGGAACGTCAAATAATGCGAGTTTCACCATTACGTGAAAAACATTCACCGAATTCCTGCGATGTTCACATTCTCAAGGCGCTACGAATTCCCGCCGGTGGATCACATATTTCGCGATCCAGCGGCGCAGTTTTGGAAAACCTCTGCTTTCGGTGCGGCGAGAGTATTGCGTTTTGCAAGGTGATACGGACATGATATTAAACGCGGGCAAAATGCATGCCATGTACGTACGATGTTATATAACGGCCGTTGTTGATTTCCTGCGGTGGCGTGCTCAATTCGCGTGATCTGTCCGTAAATGTTGCACGAATTTTACCGTCTTATTGCTGAATACGCGCTCTTGAAGCAGAACGGAATTAATTTTATATTTTATACTTTGAATGACGTGAGAAATAGCGGCAGCAGGAGAATCAAGAGTACCGAAATATTCGCTTAAAGCAAAAACATTTGGAGAACGATTTGTTTGACAGACTTGGGAACCGAGTTAGCTTAAGTATGTCAGATTAAGTAAGGATATTGCGCAATTACGGTTCGCAGAGAACGAAAAGCGCTCATATCGTGCTTGCGCGTTTCCTCCGTAGCTTACCCAACACCATAACGCCCGGAATAGCGTTTTAATCTCAAAATATATTATTCGGAAATTAAAGGGGCTCGACGAGGCGAGCCGCCGCTATGCGGTAAGGAGGGCTTTAAGATCGTCGGGAGGAAGCTCGCCGTAATTATACGTGATTGTGGCGCAATTAGCGGAAGCGGTGTTATATTTTATTTGTCATAAAAGGCAAAGGAAAGATTTCAACCGGCTGTATTACGCAAGAGGATACATAATGAATAATATACGTGACGTTGTTAATAGACAGACAAGACGTGAATTTACATTTGTTGATTTTATAATGCGTTGTTTTAAATGCTAATACAGCGCGCGATATTCTCTATCTTTCCGTCAGTTGTTTTTATATACATGGGAAATATCAAGCCGCAGAACACACGGAATCTTCCGTGCTCGGTGCGCGTTTAAAGCCGAAGTAACTGTCGTGCCAGCGACACAATTAAAACGTCCCCGCGCGTTACAGACGGCGCGTTCCGTTCTGTCGGGTTTAACCGTCAAATTCCCGCGAGCCTGCCCGTAACATACGTTACCGAGTAACTCTATTCTTGGACTATTATTCGGCAACACAGCGGAGTCTTAAACGGGCAGCCTGGTGAAGATTTGCGGCGCCTTAAACGACACTAAGCGGCGAAAGTTTACTGCATGGAGGCGGGCTCCGCCTTCTCATTCCATCATGCGTCGCCGAGAGCAAAACAGAATCGGCCGTTACTCTCTTTCTTTCCTTCCAGCCGTATTCGAAATGAGAGGCATATCTCATTCGACGAGAGTAAAATTTATTTTAAAAAATGCGCGCGGTGTTCTCCGAATGAAATCGTCGATGATTGTTTCTTGCAACAGAGATGCACTGGGAAACCTATTTTGTTGTATGAACAAAAAGTGAGCAACTAAATCTTTCAAACAAAATTTAACTAAATTTTTTGTTCGAAAAATTTGGTTGCTCACTTTTTGTTCGTATAACAAAATAGGATTTTTAGTGTGCAAATTTGAACAAGCCAAGGTTTTTTTTTGAGGAACCTATTTACTGGGCTTAATCTTACATCGAAGTGAACAAATTGCTGACTAATTGATGATATTAAGAATGATAACGAGTTTAGTACGACGTAAAATAAGATTAACAAAATTCCGATTTTCTGGGGCAGAGTGACGCTGCTGTTACAATCTCAGCGCTCAGCTCAGTAACGTCGAGAAGTCGAAGGGGCCACCTGCCCGCTTACTTACCGACAACGGGCGTGACGTAAGAATAATTTATTTTAATATGTCAAGACAGCGCCACGTCACGTAATACCCTAATGTAATTTTGCGTCACGTATTACGTTGGCCGGCTAAATTTCGTCGCAAACAAGTTCGCTCGCGCGCGGGAGGCTTGTCCGCATCACGAGGCAGTTATGAGTAAGTGGCGAGCAGAAGGGGACGAGCATGGAGGTCGACCCTAGTGTGTGATGTAGGGCTCTCCGCGTGTTGGTACACGTGAATGTTAATCAGAATGGGATTTACATATGAGGCTCGTATTACCTGGTAGTCGGGCAGATGCACCGGGAGGAGAAGATAACGGCCTCCAGAGAGAATGGAGAAACAGAGAGACAGAGAGAGAGGGAGAGGGAGGGGGAGAGAGGGAAGGTTCAGGAGGTGAACGGATACGTTGGTGTGCGGGCCGCAAGAGTCACACGCAGCCTATCTGTAATAACGTGCCACGTAAGACATAATTATATATCACGTCGGGATTATTGCCGCATTTACACTCCGCCGTGCCAACAATAAGGATTCGACAATGTTCACCCAGGTATTAACCGGGGTGGGCGCGCGATATATCTCATCATTTTGCGCGACTCTCGATTGTGCTCGGTGCGGAGGGCCAAGGGGGAGGCGGGCGCAAGTTATCTCAGCTGTTTTGCGCGTAAGCGCCAGCGGAGATAATAATTATATAGCCGCGGTCGCGTAAAATCGCGTTACGATTATTATCGCCTTATACGTGTTGAGCGTGTCGACGTGGCACTTGCACGTCAGCTAAAACGCGATGTCATCGCGATGAAAAATTGTCTTCTGATTACGCTTTAATCGAACTTCTGAATTATTGATTGGAGTTTCATGCAAATTCGGAGACCCATAATGGTAGCCATCAAGCGGTTAATCACATTTTGCGCGATCGATACTTGCCGACTATTATTCGCCGCTCTTGCTGTACCACCGCCGGCCGCGACTAATTTCGTTCGAATGCTATGGAAAGTGCACAATGCAAAAAAAGGGGCGCAATCATGCCGGTCGATATAATGATTATGCCATGCGGCTTATGATTGGGGACGGGGATCATATCTATGCCACCTGATACCATTTGCCACGCAGCTATCGGACAGTATTGTGTGTTTGTATGTCCATCTATATATGTATACCGCCGCATCGCTAATGTGTTGCGAAATTGATCCAGCTGTAGTATAGTATTTACTCAGATGGTGGTATACGAGTTTCGGTTTACGTCCACAATTAGCGGAGGCAAGTTTTTCGATCCGTCCGGATCCGTTCTACGTAAATTGCCGTCGTAAATTTTATCGAAGATCTCGGTAATCGTGCCGAAAGACGGGCGCGCATTCATCGTGGATGAGAATTCTACCTACCCGTGACACAATAGATAGTCACGGCTGCCCAACGTTATTACCATTGTCTGCATATTGTCACGCTCCCGGTCTCATTCGCTTTAAGCTCCGCTACCAGTCCCGGGCACATACCCGCACCCTCACAATCACTGCGACGCAGTTCAGCCCTTACGGTCGCGGGAGGGACTTTAAAGTACTGTATCTGACGTCTGGCCGTACGTCGCGTGACATAACTTATGGAGCTTTCAGCGCTTCTCGCATTTGCAACGGACGTAGATTTCCCCCCACTAGGAAACGTTTCTCCGTAAATTATTTCGCATTAGCGGATTTCCTTAACGGATCGATAGCCCTTTTCCCGTTGCCGAGCTCGGGATCCAGCTGCGAGGGAGATACCACCGCGAAACGGAATCTTTATAATCCTGTTTGGGGCGGAAATCACGTTTCTTCCCGGCACTTGTTGGAAAACGAGAGCGGCCGTCGTATCGAGATAAACGGAACGACTTAACTTCGTGTTCTCGGAGCCTTTTTCGGGGAAAACCGTCGAAACGAAACATTTCCCGTTTGATCGAGTGCGCCGAGCACGATCCCACGTGGCCACTTGCCGGCAGATTACATTTCGTACTCGTTTCGTGATCCCGGACACCGCCGTTCGCGACGTGGCGATCGACGCCGAAAGATGCAGGCGGGAATGCAAGCGTGTCCTTCGGCAGTCGTGAACATTTTCATGGCCCTCTTAAAATCGGGCGAGTTACTCGCAGCACCGTCACGCCGGATTAGGTGAGTTTATGTGCGGAACACATCGGTCGTACCGCGCCGGAATCCAGGAAGCGGCGGAGACCGCCGTCCAGGAAAATTACGCCTGAGAAACAAGTGCGCTGAAGTATTCATCACGCGTAATGGAAGGGCGCCAGTAATTCAACCACTCGCCGGGTGGACGTGTATGCGAGCCGCGCGTGTAAATCTGGGTGGACGGGCGCGTGTCTGTGTGAAATATTGACTCTTCTTGGCCGATTCGCGTGCCCGAACTTTATTACGATCAGAATTAACGGAGCTGTTACCCCGCTCCTCGGATCCTTTTTTTTTTCTGTCCATCCACAAATCTCTGTCTAACGAATAGCGCGTAATTCATTGGCTCTGATGGATGATAGGGTCAGCGTACGTGAGGTACAATCATATGTTCTCTCACCGCCGGGTTCGCGTATTTAATGGATCCACGTTCCTAATTATCTCTATGTTTTCTCAGAGAAAGCGGAAGACGTCCAACTTTAATGCCGCCGGCGAACATCCTGGCACAGCGATATCGCTATTTTAAATCGACCTCCTTCTTCCCCTGATCAATTTCACGAAATATTCAAGACAATGGTTTAGAGAAATTGGATGCAATAATTTCATTCCGAATTTAAACTTACCAACGGGAAGTAGGTCGCCGGAAATATTACTCTCAATCTATCATCCTCTTCCGTAATACATGCATGCTCCGATACATGATTGTGCTTTCGCATGCATGAATCAATACAGTCATTCGTCTTCATTCTTTTTGCTTTGCCTAAGTATCAAAGCTTGTTCGAATTTAAATACGTATATGCGCGTAATTATTAAGATTAATAGGATTTCAGAATTACCATTCGCAATACTATATTAATTTTGATAAAAGTTGTAAATGACATAATCCTTGTTATGAAAAATTATATGTAAAATATAAAATTTAAAAATAAATATGATATTAATATTACAATAATGAAAAATATTTCATTATACGTATTAAACAGACTTTGTCTTATATGTATATAAAAATACAAATCCGACTAGTATACGTTTTATTACATTGTATGTTTTTTTCTTTTAGCCACCAGGATGTAATTAGTCGAATTGACATGTAGTCGAAAAAATAAAATACAGCTTCACCTATGTGATCGTTAGTTCAATAGTATCGTTTCGTTGCCAGCCGTTATTGTTGCGTTCGTTATACGGCGAGTTGATAAAATAATCACTAAAAATCCGCACTTACAGCGACGCACTTGATTGTCGGCGATTCAATTGTTTTTTCGCTCTCCACGTGGGAGGAGGTTATAAAAATAGAGATTATAAAAATAATCCAGCAAAAGCATGCCGATGCTCGCGCGCACACGTGTGGTAATTTAACGTTTTATATCCCTCCATTATCTCGTAATGAATATACACGCGAAAATTCTTTCCGTATAAACACACGATACAAAACACGCTAAATTAAAAGTAGAACGAAAAGCGTGCTATCGATCGTGTTGGTTCTCGCATACCCCATTCGAATACCATTTGACACGCATGTTGTTGCTGTCGGGAAGAATTTCTCTATAGACACAAATCCGATAAGGACCGCGAGAAAATAACGACCGGCCTGGCGCGTTAATACGGCGACTCTTTTCTCTTAGATCTGACCTTAATCGTTAAGGTTAATTGTTTTTGGCACGAGACTGAAGATAAAAATCGACCGCCTCTTAGGTAACTCCAGCCAACTTCCGCTTTATTGTTATCGTCCCGATCTGTTCGGATGTTGGCAGAGTCGGGCCAACATCGCCGTTTGAGTTTCATTGCGCCAAGATCATACGCTACGAGGACGGACTATACTAAAAATTCAGACCGAAAGCACCGTCGCGGATACTCTCGAATCCGCATATATTAATTAAATTAGATTTTAATGCCCGCAAAGCCTGTAATTGGAGGCGTCTTGTGCGGAGGGTGATTTACTGGCAATCGATTTTATCTTGATCAGCGGCTCGCGAGACAAGATATACGATCAGTACGGAGCATTATGCAAATAATTATAGCCAATATACGGACGATCAACGGTGTCTAATATTTGCGATAGATTTAGCTCGCTGGCTACTAGCTAAACATTGAACGCCAGGAACGATTGTCAATTGCTCTCACGTCACGGATATTTGCCTGTGAATAATTAATGAGATTCCCTTTCGAGCTGCATGCGTGCACGGATTCAGATATTTCAAGATAATATGACTTGACAAATTACTTTGGGCTTCATTTGTTAATTCTTCTTCTTCTTCGTCAGAGTGCACTTGAAGCACGCCTGTCGATTGTCCTTTCATCTCGTATATCAATTTCGAAGTTTTGTACGAGAATAGTGTATACAAGGAGGGGAAAGGTCACAATTTTTAAGGTAGATAAAAATTCCGGCGTATATTTAAATACTCGTAGCACATTCACCCGGTTTCTTCGAAAACAATATTTTTTCATTGGCGTAGGATAAAGAAAGCTCGACGTTAGCTTAAAGCCAAAGTAACTGTCTGACACCGTGCTATACATAGTTATCTCGAGATAAACGTTAAAGCGCATTGCTTAAGAGCGGGAATTTCTAACACTTTCCGTGTTAGATACTCAAGAAGATGTTGCACACGTACCAAGCACTTCGTCCGGCCATTTTGCTAGTTTCCTTCATGGTTGCCTCAAATTAAACTGAAAGCACGGGAGCTCCAGTGTGATGCTTACGAGTGGTCGAAGTGCAATTTAAGCTCGAAGAAACTTAAGCTTTAAGGAATGGGCAACGCAACTGGTAAGAGTCTTACGCTCTTCGCAACCTCTAAGCATACAGTAAAGGGAGATAGATCCGCTTATAGTAGCTACGAACATTAACATCTGATCCGGCACATGCTAATAATTCGAAATATTCCGGCGGATGCGCAGAGGCAGAGAGACGTCCTAAATCGCAGTGATGCGAGAATGAACCCAGTGAGATATGATTGGTCAAATCGATGTCGAATCGACGTTGAATCGATGTCTTTGTGTCGAAAAGGCAACACGTCGACGTCGCGTCGATATCTTTTCGATCATCATTTCTCATTGGGAAGTAATCAAAATAGCATCGTGTTTCTCTATGATTTTGTTTTTTTTTTTCTTTTGGAAAACCTTCACAACACGAAAGAAATCTATATACATACAAGGTTCGCAGCAGAAATAGTAATCGCGATGCGATTACGCGTAATTGGCTTCAATTCCATTCTATCTGTTCATTCTGCATAATGAAGCCGCCCGTGATGAAAATCGTTTCCTTCCTATGGGAGCATTTAAGCATCCACGAAGGGAAATGTCGCTATATATTAAGAAGGAAATGAAAGGACCTAGATTGAATCATCCGTTCCTTAGACCGATCGGATGCCGCGATGCAAGGTGAATTATGGCGGGGAGATACCGCTTAAATGGTTATTAGAGCGTAAGATAAACCATGTCGGATTTACATACAGAATTTGCATTTAGAATTTGCAATTAGTAAAAACGGCCGTTTCATTAATAATAAAATAAGGGGAACGTAAAAAACGCCGGGTGAAAAAGATCGGTGACGGAAACGCGGAAATTATCATAGCAAAATACTAACTTTACGGACTAGTGAATCGCTCGACGGAAGCCTTTAGGCCCTTTCGGCGGTAACTCGTTGAATCCATTATCATGCCGGTAAACGATACTGTGCCGCGGCGTGCACATACGTTTTCTTATATTACGCGGTATATTTCTCTGCGGTAGTACACGCGCAATATTTGCTCTGGGCGATAGCATAGTCGGTTATTATTTAACAGGCTGGCGCAATGTATCGCGCATTTTGACACCCTGCCGGCCCGTTTTTGTGAAATACGACTATAAGATCCGCGTGGCGCCGTTTTTCGCGTTACCATGCGCTCTTTTTTTTTTTTGTTCTCCCCCGTGGCGCTTCGGCGCCGTAGCGACAATATTCGGCGCCGTTTCACGCGATTATACACTTTAATGCTGAGTTCGCTCCGTAATATTTATCGCGTTACGTTATAAAATATGTCGATAACGTGCACTTGACGCTGCGACGAAGAAGCACGGGCCGGAGAAGCACGCGCGCGAGAGTTGCGCTGACGTTACGAGGCAAGTCTCTCATTACTCGCATTAGCATTTTTAGTAATTAACCATTTCTTAAAAATGATTGCTATCCTAAACTTCTTCTTACTTGAGATACTCGCGAAATATTCGGAGCACCTCGCCGAGGCGGGAGAATTTAATTATCTGATAGTCAACCGATCTATCTCTCTGTCCCTCGAGGAAATATATGTGCTCCTACAACCCTGTGCGGCTGAATTCGGACCGAAAGCACTGCCGCCGTACTCTTCTACGTGGAAATAGGAAAAATTTTTTATTTCGCCTTTTCGCTTCCCAGATAGATTATCTATACGTAATTGACTGTCGAGAAATGTTTCATTATCGAGCGCTGAATGCTGATACATGTATAATATAACGTTATTATAAATTAAAGCGAGAACAGCGTGCCGTTATGTATTTAACATCTGTTTCGCAGCATAAAGATTTAATATGCTGAGCGTTTTAACGCGCTGAAAAAATAATCATATTTTTTAAAATATAATACTGTTATGCAGGGATAGCTAAAGGGAATTTATTTTTCTTATTTATTGGCCGGAAATCGACGCTGTATCGACCTTTCAGCGCGAAAATATTCGCCATTTCCGTTTCATTCTCTATAAAGAGATTCGTTTGGTAACTGATCACTCTTCTGAAAATATTGCATCCTGATCAATGGGGTTAGATAGCTCGATGTGACTCATACAGATCGCCTATCCCGTATGCTGGAATTGGAAAGGGAATTGCTGAAAAGTATTCCATTCCGGTTCGCTAGGAATGCGTGTATCTGAAAAATTTTTAATTGTCGCATGATTATCGTACGCTTATTTAAACGCAATTGTACAAGCGTAATTGTATAATTAGTAATTTCTCAAACTGTGATTTATTAAGCGTGATTGTGATTTTTATTAGTTTCTCCATTTGTCATTTAGAAATTTTCGCAAAACAATTATACGGAAAGGTTTCGGGGGGTAAAACAAGAGCGTTACTTTGGATTTAATTCAGTCTTTATTGAATGAAATGTTAAGCACGACAACGAGACTAATTTCCGCCATTGTAAATGTCAGAGGCGTGAATGTAAAGTGGCGTCTTACAGGCATTTAGTCCGATGACAACGGGTCTCAAGGAGTAAATAATTACGGCGGGATCACGCTTTGCATTTTATTCCCCGGCTATATCGAACCATCGCCTTGAAGCGCATTCGCTCTAGCTTAACATCGGATTTCCATTTAATCTACACAGAAACCGAGACTTATTTCTCAAACGCACATCTAATGCAAACGTGACGGGAAATCAAATGATTAAGTTTCATTGCCGTTTTCAATGCCGGTACCAGTCGCGGGGGCCATTTACCGTTACTGTCGCGCCCAATTGAATTCACTCCATTGCTCTATATGCGAGCAAACAGTTAATGAGCCGGGAGCGCGCGTGCTATATATCGTCGGCAGTTGATGTATCCGTCTGCCTGCAGCTCGCGTGTCTTCCGATTAGCGAAACGATGCCGGATGTATAAATTCCCAGTTGGGTGTGCTGTAATAATGGTATTTACGACACAGCGAACGCGAGAATGAAGTGCTTGATGCGCAACGGCGGGATACGTGTTTCACATGCGGATTATTATGACGGAGAACATTACGCGCGCGAGTTAAACTTGCACAAGTAAAGCTCTCGGGCGCGCGCGGGCGCGTTCAATATCTACTAATCTCCTGCCATTTCGAAAGAGGCATCTTTCAAAATTTACGGGGAGGGAGACGCGAGAGGCACGGATCATATGGAATCCGTGAGCACCTACGTATCAGTACGTACAGGCTGGATCGAGGAACGGGGATTACCAAATCGATATACTAAATGGGTTTAACGGGGCAGGAATAATTAGGATGTTGGCACCGAGCCCGACAGCCCGAGCTCGCAGAACAGATTCGAACTGAGGAAGGGTCAGTGCTCGTGCTCCACCTATTACACGCGTTGCCACCCGTGTCTCCGTGTGCGTCCGTACTAAATATCGAGCAACGCGCTTAAAGTGCTCGCCAGCCGTGCTGGAGAGTCTTCGTGTATCCCGTCACGCGTGTGATTAGAATTACCAGTGAAAGGGGTTTTGTCTCCTGCCCAACGACGACGAGGGTACCTGTCGATATTAAACGTTAGATATGCGCCACGTTCTACCTCGGCGAAGGTAAGGGAATATTTTTAAAATATCCGCTATTATCATGTACATATATATAATATATGCAAAATTATTCGCATCGCTCGTTTCTCCTATATCCCTCTTTCAGTTTTGTTTAACGAAATAGTGATGCTGTTACCCGATGAAAGAAATTGTCAATATTTGGAAATACATCTGGTACACAGCTATTTCGTTTTTCTGCTTATATTTTTTTTCTAGACAAGGGCTGCCTTTTGCCATTACAGGATTGGTAGGGCGGTCAATTCTGTTTCCATATTGACACTGTTCAAATATAAATAATGGCAAAGGGGATTTTTATTCATTTGAGAAACTGCAAATATATCTGTATTTTCCATGTTTTTATATTACATTGAAGTACGTCAACAGACGGAATGCAGTTCGCGATGCGTCGAAGATATTAAAGTACGACGTGTCGTCAACGAAGCATCAGCATCAATTTCTGGCACAAGCGGGCGATCATAAAATTGCAGCATTATAAAATACTTGGATTTATGATCGCCGCGGTATTCCCGGCAAACGCACGCTTCGTTCGTTGCAGAAAATTCAATAAAAAGAAAGGATTATAAATAACACAATAATTGTTGCCAATTTCATGGATACGCCGCGAACGCGTGTCCGGTAACACAACAATTCATACCAATTTCATCGATACTCTATCGTGAATGCGTGAACCAACACAGCTGGCACATTTCCGCTGTTAATCAACGCAGGTTAAACAGTTTCAATAGTGTTTCATCGCTGGTATATTTAGCAAAGTTCAAAGTTTTTTTTTCTGTTTTGAAGATCGTATTATCTAACAGCGTTATGTTTCAAAAAACGACGTGACTACGAGCTTAAAACGTGAAACGCCGTACTTGGCGCGTAATCGCGAATATTGCTCCCGGATTGCCTATTACACTTTTAATTGCGTTTTTTTTAAATATATACGGTTGATGTTTAATAAATGGCATAGTGTCCATTTGGATATGCCGTCCATATTTTCATCCCGTTCCATCAATATAATATTTCTTTGTTTGCAATCAGCTGTTATTAAAAATTCGCCTCTCAGGAAAATTAAAATTTTACTAAACCGAATGTTCAGATATGAAACACAAGCAGATATGAACACTAGATGAAATGTAATTAACCATTCTGGGGTAGTATTTTATAAGACGATCAAGTATGCTTTTCCTTTTGCTCTGACTTATAACTTTGGAGAATATAAATCAATTTGTGTAAGCTTCTGAACGAGAATTGGAGGAGCTCTAAAGAAGATTTATCTCGGCGCAGTCTTGGAAGTAAACAACTGTGATATTGGAGGATAGAATAAATTAAGCAGTTCAAGAAACTCTAGGATGTATACACCGCGACTGGAAGATTTTGAGCCTAAGTACATTTTGAAGCTTGCTCTGTTATCGTATCTAGTGACGCATAATCGACACGGCATTTACATAAATGCATCGAGGCGAGTGCAGTCAACCGCAATAAATTGAACTCCGCCGTCCTCTCGTCCGAGATTGAATTTTCTTGGGCCGCGCTTATATCCCGTCTATTACCCACCGTCTATGTATGCTCTAGTCGGAATTATTAGGCTTTATGGCGTTACAGTTGATCAATTCTCGTACCTTCCATCTACTTTATGCGTTTATCGCCGAACAATTTCCACTCTTAAGTTAACGAAACGCGACAAGCGAACGGGCGAGAGCCGCCGTAAATTGCATTTAGCGAACCATTTCGCGTCGAAAGAGCAAAAGGAGGAAAGGGGGGAAAAAGTAATACGGAGAACGTTTTCGTTTTTCCCCGGTTCAAAATGAATCCGCGCGAACCCGATTCCAAGACTGCGGGAATTACTTACCATAAATTATTATCGGAATTCGCTCCACAAAATCTACATACTCTACCGGATTAACCATTCTATATTTGGCCTTTTACTTTTGCCTCGATATAATCGATATAGAAATTTTCATCGAAAGTGTACGGACACTTCCTTTTGACTCTCATGTTTTTCATAGACATCGCGGGAGGACAGTGATGCTGTTTGTCGAATCACTCACTGTGAGAGTGCGGTGAAATAACTGACAAAGCTGACTTGTCACGAGGGTGTTATGAACGTCTTAAATTAACGTCTTGATTCCGATCTAGGATATTGACTGTAATATCTCCTCCAACGACTATGCAGGCATCAAGATGTCTATCGATTTGAAGTGAAATGTTACGTTATTATTTTTCTGGTGGCGCGCCAGCCATGAATATACGCGGGGGCTCTGTGGAAATAATGAAAATTCGCCCCCAGAAATTTTATTTCTGGATCAACTACGTCGGCGGCGCGTTTTCATTTAATCTTCTTTTGTTGTCAACTTTTCTGTTGTCCCACGGATATACCAAACGCGTTGATATGTTAACAGAATTCATTTTACACCGCGTAAAAGCGCGTGATATTCGATTCGTATCTGATAAAAATTTCGCTTTTGCACGGCGGATTACAACGAAATGTGCTCGCAGGAACAACGAGAATACATGTGCAATCGGCAACAGCAATTAAACCTCCTCCTCCTCCTCCTCCTCCTCTTCCTCCTCCGCCGCGTTTATAGTTTCAATATCTATTTAATGCGTCGAAGGTATATGAGGTGCGCTTTAATTGTCTGGCTTGTAAAGCTTACGCGAAGCGCGTTTTAGAAAGCAATCAAATTTTACGATCGCTCCCACTATCTGCCCTCGCAATTTATTTTATGGAAGTGATCTCCTTGCGGCGTAAGTTTTACATTGCGCTGCCCCGGATCATTTATTGTATATATCGAAAATAAAAATTTACTGAAGCGGAAACATATACAAAGCACCAGATGTCGGACAAGCACGAATGGAAAGACAGAGTCATCGGGGGGAGGGGATGCGGCGTCACATCTGAATTCTCGTCTGATTTCTGCGATCTCTCGCTTTTTCGTACCGGCGTTTAAATCCTTGCGCCGCGATCGCTGTAAATGAAATATAGCTGTTTGTTAAGTATCGATTCGCTGAGGAGTACTGTCCATGCGCCTTCAGGAGTCGGCACTTAATTCGTTTCCTCGCACTTCACTTCTTCCATTTTAATGCTCTTGGAGTTTCGAGAATCCAGTTACGTGCAAAGTTACAATACCCGCGTTACTTCGCGTCGTCGAGCAGCGTGGGGGGGAGGGGGTGGAAGGGACGAATGCGAAAAGATTTTCAGGCGATGAAAGAAATGCCCGTTCCCTCCCTATTAATCGTTAATACGACGGAGTGCGGAATTTCTTTTTTCCGCGTCAATACTTTCCCGCTCTCACGCGAGGGTTCTCCGGCTTTCATCTCGCTACAATTTTTTTCCCCGCTCCATCAGCCGCCACCGTACAGCGATGCGCTTTTACGTCGCGGCAATTCATCCTTACCTCCACTAACGCGACCGAGCGAGACTGAGCGTCTCTCGTGTGCTACAGGCAAGTATCATTTCCACAAAAAAGTAACTCGAAAATGAAAAATCGAGTGTCGCCGGGCTGACGTGTTATTTTTCTGAGAGTGGACGGTATGTGCGAAATGTGTCAGAAATACAATACTGGAACGCTAATTATATCGCGCGATACGTATGACACGCAATAACGGATCGTAACTTAAGATGCGCGAAGAATAAGCGACTTTACGTAAGAAAATGAATCTCATTAGCATCTCCTCGTGCTTTTTGTTGTCTTCTAACGCAAAGAAAAGTGTGGAGAAGATAAGCGAGCGGTGTACATACTTGAAAATGGATAGCGACATTTTCTCTAAGGGGATTACGAAAATGAATATTTAAGATGGATAAGCACCGCGATTGAGTTATATGGCTTCCCCCTCACCCCTTCAAGTGTACGATATACGCTTAAACGAGTAAATAATACTATATCCATCGCAGAGCAAAGAAAAATATTGAAATTGTTAAGCGACAAATATACACGGAAAAATATTTATAATTCTACAGACGGGAAAAGTAATTACTTATTTTATTTTATTTCGTTTAAGCAATAGTTTTCTTCGGCAAAAAGTATTTTCTTAATAATAGTTTAAAATATACTCGTCACAACTCCAGAACATGTTTTAACCCTTTGAGTAACACATTTTTTTCTACTCGATGGATTTTTATGAAAGCTTGTATTTCTATGTTTTATGGGTCGCAGATTACAAACTTGAAATCAGATTTCAAAAGTTCCAAGATGGCGGATCAAATATAGCCGTCATACAGAAGTAAAACCATAAAAATATGTATAATTACACAAGTTTCTTGGGTTATTACAAATTTGATGTCAATTTTGAAAACTTTACAGTAGCTGAATCAATACGGCCCTCACAAAAAAGAAATGGAAATATGCATACATATGTGAAAAGCATGATTTATAAAAATTCCAAAATTGTGTGTTCCAAAATTTTTTCATAAAACTTTCTTTTATCCAGAGCTATGTTTCCCTTTTTTTGTTTTTTTAATTTTTTAATGAAAAAAATTATTTTTCACACCCACACGCACACATACATGCATATACTTACTTTTATTATTATACTTTTATTGAACTATAAACAATACATCGTAAAAATGAAAGAGAAAAAGGTGTCGAGATATACTCGACACTGTGACTCAAAGGGTTAAGCAAATATGATGCTTGATGATTTCATGATAGATTTGCGGATATATAAACTTACCAATTACTTTGGTAAATATATTTACTCAAACAAGTATATTTACAAGGAACAAGTATATTTACTCGTAGGTAGTATATATTTTTCTACAATGTGTGCACAAACATGGCAATTTAAACGCACGGTTTCTAATTACGCAAAATGTACGCTTTAAACAAGCGCGATCGTTTGACAAATGTAAAATAAATCGAGGACGAACAGACCGTACGAATAACGGAAAGCCTTTAGCTCGAAAGAAAGCACAGGCCAATGCAAGGGAGGCGTCGCGTCGCTCACAGGTCATGGGGTTCAAACAAATGTCTTTTAATTAGAGGAGAACGAGAGACTTTACAAAACGTGACATAGCACTCCGTGCCCGGGCGGTGCTTCAGCTCGCAAATGTGTAACGCGACGCCCGTGGCATTTTTTTTTCCTCCCCCGTGTTCGCGCCAATTTGCAGCGACGACCGTCGCACGCATACGGATAACGCACTGATGTATGCGGCCATCCTCTTTAATATGTTTCTACGACACTTGCGGGAATGACGCCTGCATTCCACGTAGCCGTCATAACCGACGTAAGGTACGGGCTCGCCATAATAAAAGCCAGCCCCGAACGATCCCCTTCGAGCCACTCCGCGCGCTCAAGTAGACGTAATTCAGTTTAAAAGTACGGCAGGAGGGAGATAGCGTAGCGCGTTTCACCCGAGAGGCCACCGAATGTCGGTGACGTTCGCGTGCTTGTCGAAAAGAAAAAAGAATCTTGCCGCGACAGACATACATCCTTGCAGATATAGGCTGGTATTCATAGTTAGTTCTTAGTGCTGGTCTACAACGTAGATTTAAGAAAATATTTTAGCTCTAAACCGTAAACTGTAACCAACCATAGTCGATTATTCTCCTCACATTCGACTGTGATTGGTCACAGCTCACGGCTTAGAGCTAAAATATTTTCTTAAAACAAGCACTTGTAGACCAGCATTTGTTTCAAGACCGTCTTAATAATGACTTAAGATGCTAATACGGCTCCGTGACTGATTTAGAATCATACACTGAGAGGAAAGTATAGTTACTTTTGGCCTCAATCATAATTTTATAATATTTCTAACGATAAATATGATTAACAGGACTATATGCATCATTATGTTAACCATAATTATCGTTAGAAATATCATAAAATTATGGTTGAGGCCAAAAGTAAGTATATTTTTTTCTCAGAGTATAAGACCGTACTTAAGGCTCCTAGTCTCTCGCCGATCCTATTGGAAATCGTGACGTCAGAAGCGAGAAGTTACATGAAAATTACTTCATAAGTAAGCGAGTTACTGTCAAATAAAAAGATATTTGGATAAAAGCACACTGTAGGTCGTTTTAGCACACTTGTAAAATATACAGGACACTATTCTTAAAAATGCTATATGTAAAATGAACATGATACAGAGCGTAGTCACATACATAACCAAACACACTAACACACATGTAACTTGACAACTCTGGAGAGAGATAGACCCTGCGTCTTCTACGTTATGTAATCTTAATTTCCTGTATATTTTACATGTATGCCACAGCAATCTACAGTGTGTTTTCATTCAAATATCTTTTTATTTGACAGTACGTTGCAAAGATTTTCAATGTGTAATTTCTCGCTTCTGACGTCAGTTTCAAGATGTGCTGCGGTTAGTGCCCAGGAGTCTTAAGATGATCTTAAATATAAAAACTGCCCAGTAAGCACAAAGTAACAGTAGTGTAACGTCAATGTTAAAATTTCCCACTACAGTGTGTTTTCATTCAAATATCCTTTTATTTGACAGTACGTTGCAAAGATTTTCAATGTGTAATTTCTCGCTTCTGACGTCAGTTTCAAGATGTGCTGCGGTTAGTGTCCAGGAGCCTTAAGATGATCTTTAATATAAAAACTGCCCAATAAACACAAAGTAACAGTAGTGTAACGTCAATGTTAAAATTTCCTACTCAACAATATAACTGTTACATACAAGACACGTTACATTGTCGTTATATTGTTGAATGGGAAATTATAACATTACATTACTGTTACTTTGTGTTTACTGGGTGACTATAATGAATACCGGTGTTAGGGTTGCGCCTAACGTCTGCCTTATTTCCGAAAAAGCAGGACGTATTTGCATCGATGACATGTAAATAATGCCGCGCAAGGCCCCTCAATGAAATTAATCGCACGAATGCATCAATGCCTCGAGGCGAGTGGCAATCAATCGATTAGCAGTAGTACCGACGCCGGACGATGGACACGGACAAATTTGCATTCTGTCGCCGTCGACACAGCACGGAAACAGGAGCCGAAAGAACGGGAGCTCGAGAGCGGTGAAGAGAGGAGCGGGCACGGGGGAGGGGAAAAAAAGGACGGCGCTGAAATATTTAAGGCGCAGTCACCTTGTTAGCGCCTCCCGGCACGGGAGAGCACGCGATTTGAGGGTGAGTGATTGACAGCGCTTGCAGTTTGCGCATTAGGGGACGAAAGTGGCGGCGGAACGGAACGGCGGAAGCGCGCCGGAAGATAATGGAACGCTGTTCGCTTTACGGTGATGTCATAAATCGGGAGCGTAGCAGGCGCGCCCGTTCGTCCCATGTAAATCACGTTTTATATGCTAAACCAGAATTATATACATCGCAGTGACATACATGCACTTACGCGCTTGTTAGCATACATGTATATATGTATATATGGCGCGAAATCCTTTTTCATTAAATATACTTTTTTTCTCCCACTCTGTTTCTTCCGTACGTGCGAAGATTTGTTTTTACATTCGGCTCAATATTCCGTGTTTCGCAGGGGATACCCGTATAAATCTGTCAGGGCAGATCAGCCGAAAATCATATATAACCGTTCCTCCACGTGAAAGAAGACAAATATCGATCGAAAAACAGAGGAACCCTTCCGCGTTATTGAATAATCCGTACGGTCGTAAAATATGGTCTCCACGTATATGTACGGAAGTATACTTAAGGAATCGGGAAACGCTCGCTCGCTGCCGCCCGTCAAACCCGACGAAGGGGAAAGACGCGATATTTGGCACGTGGTTTCCATTTTGCACGCTCCTGCGATCGCGCATAGAGCCGCGATACGCTAAACCACGCCATGGCCACGCCGTGGACAATGAATTTCAGACGCTCCGTTGACGCACTCTGCACGAGTATTTCATGGCTGACTATGCCCGGACGTGAGACATATTGCCGTTCTCGACTGGTGGATTTCAATGCAGATTTTATGTTCGCGCGGTGAACACGCATCAGCGATTTTCGAAAAGCGCGTCAGATATCGGTCAGCCGAGCTCGATGAACGAGTTTTGCTGCACAGAGGGAGAAAAAGAGAATAGAATATATTCGAAATTCGGGAGAAAAAATTTTTAATTTGAAAAATCTCGATGCGTTTGCATCTTTTATATTGCAAAATACAAGGTGACCCAACGAAAATTTTCTATCTCATTTCTCTGCGTAACCTACTGATTTCTGCGAAATATGTTACATCAAAACATGTTACATGTTACATAAAAAAAAAAAAAAAAATTTTATATACGTGGAATCCTATAAATCTCAGAGAATTTTACTCTTATACTTGACCTCAAGAGGATTCTTCTAAAATCAAGAGAAAAATAGTATAAACAAGAGTATTTAAGAGAGAAAACAGTATTTTTCACTTTATTGAAAGAGGAATATGTTTGCTGTAAAACAGTAAGCTTAGAATATGAGATTATAGGAAAAATCACTTTGAACATAAAATACTTTTTCTTGAGTGCAGTTTTATTGTTAACCCTTTGAGGCTCTTTAAAGAGCTAGGTATTGAATATTTGAAAAACTTTTGTGAAAAATGTTATAAAAATATATATTTAAAATCATAATTTATTGAAATAAAATGTTTTCTTTTAACGAAAAAAGTCCTCGGTCCTCAAAGAGTTAAGAGGAATATACAATTGTAATAAATTCAATGCGATTTTTCGAAAAGGATTTAATTAAAAAACAGGATCCATTTGTAGAGAAAATTAAAAGACCTTTAAAACAATGTATCACGATCTGATGCTTATTACCATTTAAAATTCTTGAAGCAGTAATTACTTTCGAGGGGATGAATCACAATTTATCATTATATGTATATTTCTCTCAAAATAAAGTTGATATATTTCGGCACATTTCATACAAATTAATTGGTCACAAGAAACAAAAAGGTAGAAAGTTTTCGTTAGCTCACTCTAGCTGTATATATATATATGTATATATATATATATATATATATATATATATATATATATATATGTTTTCTTTCCGTTATCGTCTTCTCTCATTATTCCTGTAATTTTAGTATATATTGAGGAAATTATAATCGCGCCGGCTGCAAACGGACTAAAGGCAGAGTCGGCGGCGAGAGAAATATCTGCGAGAGAAAGTGTGTTCCTTTGTTCGCGCGGTAACGCGCGTTTAATCGCTCGCGTGACGATTGCGAGACGGTCCGTTAACGCAAAGCGCGAGCGCACGGACACACAGTCGCTTGATTAAATACGGCGAACGTGCCACTATTGTTCCCGCGCGGCTGCAAATGCAGCTCTTAACGTCTCGCAGGTCGTTACAAAGGCGCGCGCACAAACGTCAACCGTTTCGACTGCTCGACCCGTGCGAGGAGATGCACGAAAAGTACGGTTCCGAGTGATGATTTTCCGATTTATCCCCTGAAACATTAGCAAATTGATAGTCCTCATTAATCTCTTTCTTATAAACGCGGTTAAAGCATATCCGACACAATTGGTTCCTCGTGACAAAAAGCGAAACTTCCGAAGGACATGATTCAGTCATTAGCGGAAGCTACTGTTCGTTCTTAGTAGCTAGGAGCTTAACGTCAACTCGATATTTTCAATTTCTAATATAAACTTTTCAGTGTAGAATCAAAGTTTCTGTCACGCTTGAAACAAATTCATTTACATCTATTTCTACCAATGCAGATTAATTTTAATCACGATTTAACTTACTTTCTATCGTTTTTTAGTCATAAGAATTAGAAAAAGATGAAAAGTAAGTTAAACCGAGATTAAAATTAATCTGCATTGGTAGAAATAGGCATTAGAAATAATTGTTCAGCTTTGTACAACACCCAAAAAAAATATTCCGTCTCGAAGTGGAAAATTTCTCTTAGCATTTCTTCTAAGCAAAAAATCTTACATAAAGAATATTCCTCTTTAATTAATATATATTTATATCTATAAAAGAGTGGAAGCGTAAACTATAATCAAGAGTAAATTCTTCTTATAAGAAACTATTATAGTAATCCGAATAGCCTCTTGAAATAAGAAGATATTCAAAATACTCGCGGAACGCGCGTTTGCCAAAAGAAGATCGCATCGTAGATGCTATGCAATATCGGAACACAGCCTCTTGAAGTCAATATAAGAATAAAATCCTCTAAGATTTAGAAGATTCCACATATATTAAAATGATTTTCTTTTTGGGTGTTACTTTGCATATTCTCGATAATATTCTGTAAAACCATAAAATTACGTATTCCTCGTATTACATACGGAATATATGTACTTGCTATGTATTGTCTACGAAATATATCAAGTGGATTACAGAAGCAAGAATTAAGTATGGATCAGACCGCGAAATAATTCCTCCCGAAGAGAATTAGGAAAAACTAAACTATGCCGGGAGAAATCGAGTAAAGTCGCGATAATCCAATTGGCGGCGAGCAAAAGGAGGAAAGCGTTGTAATGGCGAAATAGAAAAATATCGGGTAGCGGCGGAACAAAGTGAAGGAAGGTTTCGAAGAAAGATTAAAGAGAGGATTTTGTAAGTAGTTGCGAGAATTTGCTCCTGGTCTGTCGGGGATGGCGGGGCTTCTCGGAGGGGAGCGGCTTTGTCGGGCGAATTCTTGCGGTTTCGGTGCAATTACCTTGACTGAACGTTAACGACGCTTCGTAAATCAGGATAGGATGGTACAGAAGTTATACTATCGACAGTGAACACGATGAGAGTCATCATTCCAAGACGCAGACCGAATCCCACTTCCAAACACACAATGGCATATATTTAAAATAAATTATGCACACGTAAAGCCGTACTTCTCTATTTCATCTCAAACGAGAAGTTGCTATTATTCTTCCACCATTGCCTCAACGGTTTTTCTTGTGTTCTTATGTAGAAAATTTATTGCTCTTCTATCAAACATTCTATCGAACGTTGTTTTGTTCCTCTCTATACCCTTCTCGAGCAGCTGACATAAATTCTGATCGGTGGCAAGCTGCCAAGGGTAAGTTCAAAGATTATGTGAGATACTTATACAATACTTGGGTATTTTATCTCAACTTCATTGTTATATCAACTGGGTTATATAATTTTTCTGACTTTTTAATATAGTTTTATCGATAAGTTTCACACAATATTTTTTAAGTTACCATT
This sequence comes from Tetramorium bicarinatum, assembly GCA_928718305.1. Lineage (NCBI taxonomy): Eukaryota > Metazoa > Arthropoda > Insecta > Hymenoptera > Formicidae > Tetramorium > Tetramorium bicarinatum. The sequence goes on from OV788328.1 coordinate 13,306,698, forward strand.
TATAAAGATATAAAGCTGCACGAATAAGTACTTAAACAACATGTATATTCTAAAGTTTTTTTATGAGAAGTTTTAAAAAAGATGTCTCAAAGACTTTACCAAAAGACATCCTCAAAATTTTTTGTAAAAACCTTTTATTAAGTTATATTAAATCTTTTATCTAATATTTTTGGAGTATATATAACTTATTCAATACATTACATTTATTAACATTTATTGAATGCATATGGCACAGTTTATTTAAATATAAAACAGCCTATAAAAATAACACAAATAAAAAATATTAATATTTTTTACTCATGGAAGCTAATATACTGATATTTTTGAAGGTTTGCAGGTATGTTTTATTTGTAGCCGTGTGCACAAATAAAAGCATTTTTTTAAAATCATTTACTTATATAGTCATATTAAAAATTAATATTTATAATAAATAATGGATAGTATTGCCAGATTTGCCAAAATATCAATTATATATTAGCCCCGGGAAAATGTTAATTGTATCTTGATATCAAAATATATAACAAAAAATATAACAGTAACAGATCACAATAATATGAGTACATAATATAAATCGTAATAGAATCCAGTTTAATATTTCAGAATATCAATTTGACAAATTCAACTTGTTTGGCTAACAAGTCTTAATATGTCTTTTAAATACGAGCATTATCTGAATTTATGCATCTACTTTTATGGATCTCGTTGATAAAGTAGTACAAAATAAATGAAAGATTATATATAAATCGAAATATAAGACACGTATCGTATAAACCTCATATATAGATGTCTTTTTAAAAACTTCACAAGACATCTTGAAAAGTTTAAGACGTTCTGTCACGACTTGAAACCGTAACAATGTTCTCTGGGTACAAGATGTCGTCTTTAAAATAGAATCAGACACTGTCATCTAGAGAAATGAATAGGTAACGCACTGAATCGTCTTTGTATACACGACAATTCTAGCTTAATGCAAAATGCACGTGCAATTGTAGATTGACAAAGTGCTCGATGGTAGGACTCATCCGATGGAAACTCATCGGATTTGAGGATCCAATGACGCTTTGTCATTAAAGTCATTACGTCATCCATCAATAGATGGCTCCTAAGCCTGCTGGGTCCGCAATTCAATGCCAACAAAGCCGCATTTGCCGATTGTAGTACGCCTAACAATAACCGGCTATGCAGAAACGTTTGAATGGCAACAATGTCCTACTACGGTTTGTGGATGGGCCAACCGATTTCACGTTACCGCATTACTTGACCCTAAAGTTGTTTCGTTGAGTCCAAATATATTTTCTTTGCCTTCCCTCGGGTGTTTCAGATTAATCAAATTTTTTACGATTTTTGTCTCGTTTCTGTTTTTCTTGACGTTTGCAGGCTCATTGTATCTGCAACGAAGCACTCATCGCGCTTTTCACGATTATTATGTAAACGGTACGCTTATATCGCAGCGTGAGAAAGTTATGCATAAAATCGTAATGCCAATAAAGTCAATCTTTATCTGGAGGATAATGTTTAATTTTAATCGCATCTCTTAGTTCGAGGTGTTCCGCATTTACGGAGGGTGGGCACGAATCTATCCGACGGGAATTAAAACGCGGATCAGTTTTTTACAATACGAAAGATTTTCAAGCGTCAGAAAGTTCTAATTGCCCCGTAGCGTAACGGATTACACGCGTTTTCGCGGTGTCACATGACACCGGTCACCGGCCCGGGAAAACAAAAGGCCGGAGTGATGGATGGGTTCCAGACGATTGAAGCGGCGGTACCGGCTTTCTGTTTCAGGTGGCATGGCTGCGGGTGGACACGCAAACCATCCTGACGATAGCCAATCACGTGATAACGAAGAATCACAGAATCGGCGTCACGCACAGCGAGCACAAAACGTGGCTGCTACATATACGTGATGTCCGCGAGAGCGACCGAGGGAACTACATGTGCCAGATAAACACTGACCCGATGAAGAGTCAGATTGGTTATTTGGAGGTTGTAGGTTCGTCCATTGTGCCTCACGCGTCGAATTAATATCACGGTAGAAATCCGAGGGCTCTACGTTTCAATAAAAAAGAGAGAGAGAGAGTCTTTGTTTTTGCAAAATTCGCGTTCGTTTCGAAGGTTGCGCCCGACTATAGGACACGGACGACTAGCGAAATCAAGTTCGCTTTTGGGCTCGGCCCGTGGCATCGCTTTTGAGGATGTATATACTGTATACATACGTATACATGTGTAGTGCCTTTAAACCGCCAAACGATAGCGTACCGAAAATTGCTTCGCGGTATTTCGTGAAATGGAAGTTGGCGTCCCAGGTTTCTCCTCGTCAATTCTCTCTCTTTCTCTCTGTCTCTCTTTCTCTTTCTCTCCGATCGTTTATTTTTCATGATTCCGAGGTATTTCCATTTTTTTTATTATTTTTTATAAAACAGCGCAATACGTGAGTTGTCCGAGCAAATGTATATAAGCGCTCTGATCAGAGTTTTCATCCGACAGTTCCGCCGGATATTTTGGATTATCCTACGAGTACGGATATGGTGGTAAGAGAGGGTAGCAACGTTACGCTGCGTTGCGAAGCAACAGGGTCACCGACGCCAAACATCACCTGGAGGAGGGAAGATGGCGAGTTGATTAATCTTGGAAATAATCAGGAAGGTAAACTATTTTTAGGCTGTCTTATACATATAAAAGAGGCTTAATAGTTCTCTAAAATAGTTTACTGATTTTTTAAAGCTTTTTGTATTTTGAATTTATACAACACATATTTATTGTATCTTTTTAGATATATATACGTATCTATATATACCCTGAAAAAAATTCTAATTGAAAACGGACGAATTAGAAAATCTTGTACATTGTAAAAAATTAGTGTAAAATTACATGTAATTTTGAGACACACTTAATAGTTTTAAATTAATTTATTTTTAATTTTGCGGTATAAAAGTAAAAATAATTCCTTAATTTGTTTTTTACAGTGTATACAGTGTAAAAAATTTATTTTTACTTCTGACTGCAAAATTATAAATACGTAGAATTTTTTTTACAACTATTATAGTGAATCTCACAATTACGTGTAATTTTATAGAAATTGTGAGATTCACTATTGTGTATACACTGTAAAAAACAAATTAAGGAATTATTTTTACTTTTATACTGCAAAATTAGAAATAAATTAATTTCAAATTATTAAGTGTGTCTCAAAATTACATGTAATTTTACACTAATTTTTTACAGTGTAGGATTGATCAAATTATCTGATTATTATAATAGAAATTCTGATTATTATAAGTTATATATCCAATAAACACTGTTTCGTAACTTTTACAAAACATTTACGTAACACACATCCGCTGTTCTGGTAATTATTATATCAATTTTAGATAATATTTAGGTCAAAATGTCAGCAACATCATACTATATATGATACGTAACAAACATCTAAAAATTTAGATGTAAAATTACATAACTATAACAGAATTTAACATAACGTTAAATTATGTCAATAAAATAATGTAGCATTTATGAAATTTTTAAAGTACGCACATTTATGTTCAAATAACATAAATGTTACGTAACAAAATAAATGACAATCCTATGTAACAATTTCAGATTCATTACGTTAATAACATAACTGATACGATATAGTTTCATTATGCTCTGTACAACATAAACGTATAGTATACGATGTAATTGTTACGTAAATGGTCTTTACAAATGGTGTTTACGGGAACTATTAAGTTCTTTTATAATAACCAGAATATTTGATCAATCCTACAAGATTTTCTGATTCGTCCGTTTTAAATCAGAATTTTTCTTCACTGTACACACCTACACGCGTTATTCTGCACTTCGCGTAATTATATTTCTTTCGGGAGATTCAATTTTTATATTGAGCAGATGGCGATTTCTGCAGCAATGACTAGTTAACCGTTCAATTGCGCGTAATATTCGTCAAATTCCTCGGGAACGAGATGCGCGACAGACTATTTTCCATAATTTGCGCGCGTAAAACGCGTCAGATGGCACGAAAATTCTCGACCAATTCGACATCGACGTACTTATTTTATTCGCATCGCTCATCTTGAAAATCGTCGTAGGAAAAGCGGCCGCGTTTCGCACGCGGGTGCCCGCGCGCGCGCGCGCGCATGCAACTGAAACACCGGATTCACTCAACGCGAGGACGACGATTTATCATTCCGCCTCTCGGACTTTATTCAGCCGACTACGTTGCGTGATGCAATTGCATTCGAAGCTGCCGATGCGACCGTGTCGGTGACGTCAAAGTGAAATATGCGTTTCAGCTCTTATGCGTCTCGCACAATAACGCCAAGGAAAATCGAGCGTCCTCGTTCGCACCTGTTCGTACAACGGTGACTTTATTCTACGGGTACAATAACAATTTATCACCCTTTTGTCTTTCAAACTTATTGAGCCGTCCCGCCTCTCCATGCAGTTCCGTTAAATATTTGCTCTCCTTTGTGTGCATTTTATGCACCTGTCCCCACGCGGAGAGCCCACGATAATTTATAAGGACAGACGATTCTTTTGGCCCGTCGGCACTTTTTTACAGTTTGACCTTGTTCTTTACGGAGATGAATATACCCGTTTTAGCAGTCATTTATTTTTGTGTCATTTATTTTTTGAACTAACAGTCAGTTCATGGAGCTTTCGTAACTGACATTAATCTCTGTTTGTTTTAAATATAACACAAAAAATTTATAATATATGTACGGTCCGGTGATAAAATAATGAAATTCGATTTTATCGTATAATAATCCTTATTATTGCTATTATTTTAATTTTTAAATAAATATTGGTATTATATTGACGCTAGAAACATGTACGTTGAATAAAATAAAATGATTCTTGTCATAACATAAATGATTTTTTTAAAAGTAAAATTAGTTTATTTAATCACTGAATTATGTATCAGTTAATAACAGTTATTTATTATTCACCGTGCTCTTATGGTTAAGCGATTTGCACGATCGCCTCTTAATTTTTCATTTTGTTTTCGGTTCATGTTAATGCCGTTTAAATACACCGCTTCTCATAATGATTTGCTTGACGTGGATACAATATCTATTTATCATTCCTATTGTTTCCCAAAATTTATTGAACCGTCGTTTTGCATAATGCCGTTTTGCTGACAACGAAAACATTTATTCCGCTACGCGTGCAGTTTATTCGTGTGCTTCATTTAATATCATCTGCCAACCGTTTCAAATGTCCTACCGTAGAAATTTATTACGCCTTCGATTTATGCCACATTATTTCCATTATGACATATTTATATTATCCAGAGTTTATAATATTGCCTAATAAGTACTCTATTAGTTTTGTCATTCCTCTTTTTGTTTTGTGTACGTCTGTCCGTCTGGTTCGTATTTACTTCTTCTTTACATATTCTTTCGGAAAGATCCAGGCTCATCTTCAGTATCGCGATAATCTTTTCATTTGCATGCGATTTTTCTCCTCTTTAACTTTCTCGATTTTTTGGTCAATAAGTAGTAAGTTTCTCTTTCGCAAGTTTCTTCCGTCCTCTTGTTTAACTTACGAACATGTTCAGCTTCTTTTGCGACCATGAAAACTCCCTCTCGAACTTCTCCATCATACCTGGTTTATTTCCATTTCAATCTTTACTCTATGCTTGAACGCTTCCACCTCTTCTCATTTTTACTTCTTAAAGAAAAGTCGATATTCTCTCTCTCTCTCTCGATTTTTCAAAGGTACTTCTAACACGGGTCTGCTCCTCTTTAATTCACAAATATGACTCCTTGTTCGCGCGACTTTCTTATTTCCATTTTCTCTTTTCCATCTTTGTCTTTTCCTCCACCCACCTTTCCCTTGTGCTCCGCTTTTTTAACGTTCAGCTACTGTTTCTAGCGCTCCATACTTTAATTAACGAATTCTTCCTTTTCCCTTCCTTTCCTGGGTACTTTCCCGTCCGGCAGTCTCTACCTCGCGATTACCACGATTTCCCCTCCCCCTCCCTCTTTTTTTTTTACTCTCGAAAGTCTCTCCTCTTTCCCTAGTCTTTTTCTCAGGCAATCGCGAACAGAGTCACGACAATCTACCCTTCTCTCGACGCGTCCCAACTTCTCGCGTTTTGCCATCCTTTTTGAACCCACGAACTCTTTTCGTTCTACCGGGCGAGCTTTTTCACTCATGAGCAAACCGCCCACCCTACTTCTGTCGTCCTCTCACGCACTCGCTCTCCATCACGGACGTTCTGTTCTCGCTCGTGTATGCGTGAACAAAATCTCAGATAAACCGGCAAACCTATTTGCCGGAAACTGTCCGCAAATACTAGCGAGGGAAATAAAGTTTCACTGGTTGCGGGTTAGTGCGAAGTTTCGGGGACCTTTGTGCCGATCGCTGTAGGATACTTTTCAGTCTGCACTTTGCCAGCTTTCCCCCCCTCCCCCCGTCTCGAAAACTTGGGCAAAGCTATTTTGAAGCACTTGCCCGCACGCGCGCATTTTTATAATTTATATACCGATAAATATTTATCGGCGGTTTGAGAAGCGGAAATTGTTGCGAGAAGGTACGGCTATCGAGAATTGCGCTAGCACGGCCAGTCATTGCTTCGTTGAATTATTACAAATTTAATCCGCATATGCGCATTCATTATATTAGTTAGGAAACGCAGTAGTCCCTTAAATTATTATTAATTACCCTAGATACTATCCATTCATACATAATGACTGTATAATCGATTTCGTGTTGCCGAAGGTGACAATTTATGTCTTCCGGTGTAATTCCGATTACCGGAACTAAAGCAGCGCAGGTACTAGCTGGAGATCGCGAAATATTCGGCCAACAGTAAACTGCGGTCGATTTAATTACTTCATTAGTTGAAAAAGCCGCGTTAGCTTAATTCCAAAATCTGGTACACGGGGAGAAACGTGAAATCTATTAAACGTAATTGGCATTATCGGCCTCTTTTTTTTTTCTTTTTTCTCTCTCTCTCTGTTTTTTTTGCTGCGACGACGGCGTATAAATCGGCGCTTGCAACTAATTAACTAAAGAGCCTGCACAGCGGCTCGTACGATCCGACCGCCGCTTTACAGCTTATCTCGTATGCAGGTGATTTCAGGCCGAGTCAGCAGGCGTTTCAATAACATAAATCGCCTTGCGCAGAGATTAAACAGCGGAGCCGACAAAGTCGTTCCTCAACGAAACTCGAAAATTCGTTTCCACTCAAAATAGCCCCTTTTCAAGAGCTCTTTGAGTTTTCGTCATGAAATAAATGTATTCGGTACCTCAGAAATAATTTCCCCGATTTTTAGTATCATATACTGTAAACTCCTACGGGTTGCCATTGCTCCTACTCAATATTCGCTTAATTTAACTACAACAATGAGATAAAATTAGCGACATATTGGGAAAGCCTTACTCACGATGTTGTTAATTTATCTACACTGAGAGAAAAATGTAGTTACTTCTGGCCTCAACCACAATTATATAATTTTTCTAACAATAATAAAGGTTGACATAATAATGCATATAGTTAAGTTCATCACATTTATTGTTAGAAATATTATAAAATTGTGGTTGAGACCAAAAGTAATTAGATTTTTCTCACAGTAAATTCAACTTCCATGTTAGCCAAAGTTTTACCTTTCTTTTAGTCAAAATTAATGAAATATTGAATAGGAACAGCGGCGACCTATGGAATAGGTAAAAATGACTCAAATTGAGTATAATTTGACACTACGAGTTTACAGTGTAAATATCGCAAATACGCGGCACACAGTATTTGCGATATCTGTATGTGTTAGTTTGAAATAGTTATGCAACTTTTTGCAAATTTAGTGCGACAGTTTATCTAGGTATACTTCGCGAGCCAGACGCGGGGAATGTTAGGTACATGAAAGTTAAGGATAACAGGCGAATTCTAAGCCACGAATGTTCAGTGCCACGGCTGCAGCTGTAGCGGAGAGAGAGGAGTCGGTGTTCGGCTTACCTCTTAAAACTTAAGAAATGCAGGCGGACAAGTCGTGGCAAAGGCGCGACGTCTCCCAGCAGTGAGATTCCTTAAGTTCTAAATTTTACGGCGGACGTTTTGTTCCCCACGCGCGACTCTAATCTACATCCGTTAACTTCGCGGCTTACGAATCCTTCTGGTTTCCAGAATGTCACGGTTTTTCACCGAAAGCAGGAACATTCTGACTATCGTGAATAAAAAGTACGGTATGTTTAATTAACAAAGCGCAGCTGCGCGTTCTCGAATAGCCTTTCTCTCCCTTTCCCCCCAAAAAAAGGAACGATAAATTCATTGGTATGCAGTATTCGTGCGCGTTTTGGTTAAAAAAAAAGAGATTTTGAATTAAATTGAATTTATTTCGAGATTATAGCAGCGTCGTTGAAAATTCGGCAACCGCGACGCGAATAAAAACCGGAACGTACTTTGAAGATTACACAATTTTAATTATGTCTATACTGCGAACATGTGTGTACCTATATTTCGTCACGATAGTTCAAAGAGAGCAATGGCAGAGCCGATAGTTACTCGGCACCACCGAGCGCATTCATAACATTCGCAACTGAGAATTCGAGTAAGATGTACACCGGCAAGAAACTACCCGACAAGTGTTTCGCCCAGGGTGCGAGGTGGGTTTTGCGAATGGCATGTACGAGGCGTGTAATGTTAACGGAGATTAGACCGCGCGGTAAAAACGACGGCGCGGTGATTAGTATCGGTTACACAGTGCTACGAAGCAACGTACTCGACGTGTATTAATTCGAATCCCGATTGCGGAATTTTTTGCCCGGGACTGATGAAAACTTCTTGCCGGCGCACCGAATTTGTGTTCAACGTCGTCCGATTCGACTTACTCCAAACACTATTTATGAACAGAGCAGACAAAAAAGAGATTTACAGGGGAAATTGATTTAACAATTTTGCAATATTATCCTTGATATCTCACCAAATAGTTATCAATATCACGCGATACCTAATTATAGTCTAATTATAGTGTAATTATACTCTATTAATTAGCATTAACAATAATGGCTATGTCTATTTTGCAATTTGAATGGCTTAAACCGTCCATTGTAGTGGCCAGCATTGATGGACCCATCTTCAATATCACGAAAGTGAACAGGTTGCAGATGGGGGCGTATCTCTGCATCGCGTCCAACGGCGTACCGCCAACGGTCAGCAAGAGAATAATGCTCGTTGTACATTGTAAGTAGCTATCTTGTAATTATCTAATTTATTCCAGCAATCGTACATCATTCCTCTCTCACGTTTGTCTCTCGGTGTTAACAGTTACTCCAATGATTTGGATCCAGAACCAATTAGTGGGCGCTCAAGAAGGCCAGCAAATGACGTTAGAATGCCATTCCGAGGCGTTTCCCAAGTCCATCAATTATTGGACGCGAGAGAACAATGTCATTATAGCAAACGGTACGTTTCTAAATATGAAATTTACTTCAACAAAAATTGATATTTTTTTTGGTTCAAATTATTTTATGTAAGTATTGTATGTGTATGAAGAGATGGATAAATTAAATTATTTGTGTATAAGTAAATTTATGGCTTTACATAAAAAGACCCTGTGACGCAAATGAAAATACACGAACGAGCAGAATACATGAAAAACTTGGAAAAGTTTAATCTAATCTCTTTTCGGAATGGAAAAGAGAGCGGAATCGATCAGAGGAGAGAGAATTATCGCAATGATAGCAATAATTAGAGAGCGGCCGCCAGCGATGACGGCATTAATTCGTTCAATGACAACGCTAATTCTTCCAACGTCAGTAATAATTGCAGCAGCAGAAACAATAGCAACGGGTCTATAGACCGTCACTTCTGCGCGCACCGCATTCGCGTCCCCCCAGCCATAATTTAATGAATGGTAATCGAACTCCGCTTCGCCGACATACTTAACCATGCTTTACTAGCCAACAACGCACGGTCACAGGTTCTGGTTTGCTCATCGAATCCATTTATGTCGGTACGCCAGAAATTAAAGGCCGCTGCGAACGGATCGCGTTCTGACAAACCTATTTGCCAGCGGCAAATTGAATTTTGTTTCCCAAAGCACGTATCCAGCTCGAAATGTTCCAGAGGGGGAAAAAAACCCGCGCGTTACTAGTGCGTCACATAATCAATCTCGCGACGATACGAAGCGGGCCTTCGATATTATTCGGAAGAGTTCGCGGGACAATTTCAACGATGATTACACGCGTCCTCTCGACGCGACAATTAATTTGTATACCGAGTATCTCGCAGCACAATCAGCGATCTTGTCTGACGCAGAAAGTGATGTTTGCGGCGGCCGCAAATACACAAACCATCCAGGGGCGAGATGTGGCAGATCGGACCTGACGGTTGCGCCTGACCGTTGCGTTACCGAAAAGCGGCGCGGCCCGCACATGTGCGCATAATTATTTCGGATAATTAGACATGACGCTGCGCCGGGTACAGGCATGCGGGAGTAGTGCACCCCCTTTGGATCCATTAATGCGCGCGGCCCCAACCGCAGCCGAATTCCGCAGCCCCGCGGACGTGCGGGCGCGCGGGTAAGAACGGGCGAACGTCGACGGCGTCCGCGCACCGTCGCCGTCGCCGGCGCCGTCGCCCGTGTCTGCAGCTGCTAATCGCGCAGCTAATTAGGTTAATTTCGGATCGCTTCTGCCGGCGCACCTGCGGCGCGACACCGAGCGAGCGAGCGAGCGGGCGGGCGCGCGACGGCGTTTTGCTACCCACGGTGATCGATGGCCCGGAAACCGGTACGATTTCCATTCGCGACGCCGACGGAGATTAATCTTTGTTTGCCCGGCTCCGAGATTTTTATTTCGCAGGCTGGTTTTTCGAGGTGAAATGGCACGGCCGCGGGCGCGCGTTCCTCCCCCCTGCCCCTCCGTCGCGGCTGAATAGTTTCCGCTTATCTGCGACGGAATCTGGCCCTGAATAAACCACGTTAACAACGATCGCTCGTGACTTATGGGAGTGTCACTTTTTACCGTCGAGTGACAATGCACGATAAACGCTGTACTGCACGCTGAACGCGGCAATGTGCACGAGGTTCGCCGAGCACGTTTCTCGCGAGAAACGCATTAAGCTCGAACGATTCCGTTTGATTGAACGCAACTCACGTTTTATGATTATTTAATTTCATAAACCGTTGAGTCAAAATTAGCTGCAATTCAATACCGCAATCCCATGCAAAGACTGTGTGATCTCAAAAGATACTCGAAAGTAGCGAGTCGGCGTTTTCCGGCGCGACTCAGCATCCGGACTTTCAATCGGATCGGAATGAAAATCCCATAAAACCGAAGGCGATCGTTTCGCGGCTTATCTGCCGGTCCCATGCCCGCAGCCCCGGATGGAAAGCATGCGAATTACGAATGGGCCAACTGTCAAGTTATCTCGCATTATATTCCCCCCCTGTCAACCGCACATACCCCCCTCGGTGTTTCGCCGTAACAGTTACGACATGCTTTACGATTTAACGTTTCCGCGGATACGCGCTGCCCGCTAATGCGAATTCAGCGCGCGTGACTCACGCATGATCAGATATCGGGCGCGCAACGACGCGGTGGACCCCGCCGGGCCGTCATCTGTGTGCACCGATTTTCGCATCGAATCGGCCATTCATCGGTAACGTGACACGTGGTGAATAGCGTGTGCGAAACTGGACCCGATTCCCAAATCGATTCGAATATTCGCTCAGCGGAGATTGTTATTCGGTTCGCAATTTTCCGTTTTTTGCGGGAAAAATTTGGCGATAGGGCGGTTGCGCTTCGGAGGTATTCTTTTTAAAACGAAGCGATAACGATATATATATTTGTATACTTGTTTGTAGGTTAAAAAAAAAATATATGCCCGGTGGATTTTAATGCAATTCAAAACGAACTGACCTCTAGTTTGCGTTCAGCCGTAAAACGCAATTCGTCACAGGAGCGCGCCGGGGGTGGAGGGTGGCGTCGCGATTACGAGAATATCTCGATTTGAGATTACACCGTGCCACGTGCGAATCCGACCGAGGCATTCAAATTTCCGGCGGAGCGCAAAAGTTTTACCGACGTCATTGAAAAAAATTTTTTTCCACTCCCAGCAGAACGCGCGCTTATAGAGCCTCGCGGGAATATCCGGCGTTCGAGAAATTCATGAATTTTTCTATCTGGGACTTTGCGCAAATTTTAAGTTTCACGGAGCGTTTCCAGTCACGCAGCTCAATCGACAGAAATGCTTACGTACAGATATCGCGTTGTCCGTACAGTTCTCGCGAAAAGGCAATCCGAGTCGTAAAACGGCGGAAAGTACAATTTTATTATGCAGCTGTATAAGGATAAAATCACCGATGGAAATGGCCGTCTCGTTATATCGTTCACAGAATAGTAATGCAGTAAATATATGAGAGAGAAGTCTTCTTATATTTATATGTTATATGTATAAATAATGTATTAATATATCTTTTATTTGTGGATTTAATTTGCATTGAATATTTTTTAAGTAAATTTTTAAAATATTACCTAAGAAGATTCTTACATATGTTATAATAATTATAATAAATGTTTAATTATAATAAATAATTATAATAAATTATAATAAATATAAATAAAAATATATAAATAAAAAGTTATAATAATATAATATATATTATATTATATAATTTGTATTATATTATTATAACTTTTTAATAAAGAAAGATATTATATTATCGAGGATAATTCTAGTTTGGCAATATTTTAATAGAGAATAAGCTACAAAATGATTGCTATAAATTTAGAGCTGTTCGAAGGACATTTGATGGATGCTGGAGAGAATTCAGGGGATCGCCAGTATCGTTGACAATAGGATTACGCCATAAATCAGTGCCTTTGGAAAACATAATCTGTCAGTGGGTAAACACGCGTTACACGCTACACCGGCACACCAATTCATTTTCACCATAGAGTTCCCGACGGTTGGCAATTACGCGATATTTAACGTTTCTCGCTCGCCGACGCCGGGTTTGTGTGCATCAAATTAGATCTGTCGGCGTTAAACTCATTACAGAGACTTTGTATTTTTTTTTTTTACGTTCGCGACCGAACTGCGTGCGAACTCGGTCTGCTTTTAAAGGAATGCATTCTCGCCGCTTGTACTCCCCGTGCGACACTTCTGGATATAATTTCTCTCCCTGCTGGAGAGAGAGAGATTTCATTTTCAGCGTTAATTACATTTCGGACACTTAATGAATTAAAATTAAAAACCTTGACAAAAGAATATCCTTTTCGCGCAGTGGAATTTTAATAGGAAACTCTTAACAGAAGATTTGCAGTGTGTTCTCGTGAATAAATCTTCTTGCCTATGTTATAAATAACCGTGCGTTATCGTAGTAACCGGATCTGCGACCAGATCTGATTGATTTTGACAAAGAAGATTCGTCAACCCGAAAGTTCTTAAAAATCGGAATCTTCGCAGAAATGAAGTACACGTGAACTTTATCATGAAGAGAATTTTCGGCTGATGAGATTTTAAGGGTAAAAATACCTTTGTAAGCAATCTAATCTTTTTGTTTGTTAACCTTTTTACGACATTATTCATTTTATCGGTCCGAGTTTATTTTATTACGATAGAATTGTCTCTTTCTCTTTTTTTTTACGATTTCACATTCGTCAAACGTAAAAGCTGGATTGCGTTCGTAAAAGTCCCGAAGTATCGCGTGATCGATGACACAGGCACGTGATCGCGGAAACGACGGCGTTAGGCGAAATTAAGCGTGAGCGATCGCCGCAGATGGAAATTACGTCGGCAGTTTGAGTTTCCAAGTCAGCGTGATTCATGTCCACATATGTCGGCGCGGACCCCCGACGCGCCGACGACGCGCGGAGATACGAGTAACACAAAATATCGGTCCCACCGTCGACTTTTGGGTTTAAAAGCAGTTTTATCCCTGGTGAAAATCCATTCGCGGGCCCCCTCCCCCCTTTCTGGTCCCTCTCTCGGCCGTCGCCGCCCTCGTGGGTAATGCTCGGCACCGTAGTTCAACGTCGTTAAACTTTTTCATCTGCTTTTCAAACTCAAAGCCGGCCGAAAGTTTTTCTTCCGCTTGTGGGGCTCGAATGGTGCCACTACATAAATGCATTCTACCCTTCCGCCGCCCTTATTCCACCTGCTGGCCTGCCGGCGCGCGGCCCCGCCGTTTTCCTTCACCCCCCCTCGCCTCGTTTCTCCACACACATTTCTCTTTCTCTATCTCGGAAAGACGTAAGTTTTCCCTCCGGAGCTGGGAAAATACTTGGCCTCCGCCTTGCCGCGGGTCATTACACCTATAGATTTCACTCTCTTCCGAATGCGCCACCACCTCGAATTGTTAATCAAAACTTCTTTCCGCGCTCGCGCGCCCCGCCTCGATCCGCCTCGGCCCTTGCCACGCCACTTTTCATCCACCGAGACGCTATCGAAGGGAACCGAAACGTTAATCGTAATGCCTTTCTTCCGACTTACCAAATACCGTTGATCGATTATTTTACGGTATTTTGGTTGCTCGGTATTTTTGTATTGTTCCGTGCTGAAAGATTTGTTTGACCGACACACTTTCGGGTACAATCGAGACGTGAATGATAATTGAGAGATAATTAAAGGAATGCTTAAAGTTTCACGCCTTTGCGGTAACGGGCTTCTTTACAATTATAAGCGTTATATCTCAGATTGGTCACGTGATCGCGCATATAATTCTCCGGTTTCACTGTATTCTTCCGTCAAGTAACGAGTGGTTGGCGTGTTCGGCCACCATCTCGTTTTTGGCCGGGCCAAGCTTTCTCCGGTGTCCTTTTCGAGCAAACGCAATTCCACCTTTAGAAATTGAAAATATAATTGTGTAGAGATATATAATTCATAAATTTAATAAAAACAGTTATTAAATTGTTTAGATGAGCAGCTCTGCTTAAATTGTTCTGAATAAATTGTGACTAAATTGTTCTGAATAAATTATGAATTGTTACTTCAAAAATATATTTTGGTTATTAATTATTGAAAAATTGTATCGCATGAGGCGTATTGTTCGTTAAATTATTTCAATACAAGATATGAATTGAAAATATGAATAAGATGTGAATTAAAAATATAATTGTGTTTCGTGCAGATAATAATAATTCATAAATTTAATAAAAGCGATTATTAAATTAGATGAGCAGCTCTGGTTAAATTGTTCTGAATAAATTGTGAATCGTTACTTCAAAATATATTTTAGTTATTAATTACTAAAAAATTGTATCGCACGAGGCGTATTGTTCGAGAAATTATTTCAATATAAGTTATGAAGCATATATACATGTAAATATATTTGTTTCTGGGATTTCGAAGAAGTATAGTTGGCGTCGATGTGCGAGGAACGCAAATAACGAGGTGAGAAACAAAGCGTTTGGAACAATTTAAATGGTCGCAACGTATGGGTCCAGGCTGGCGCGCGAATATGGAGCGGAGGGCAACGCGCGCTCATGCGAGAAGCCCTAATGCTAGTTTTTCTAGTTGACAGAGCACGAAGCACGGTGGACCGTGAAGGCGTACGCGGAAGCGCGGGATATTGGCAAATACATTTTGGAATATCGTTATATTATATCCCGTCCGGCCGGACGACGGATCGAAAACATGCGCACGTACGCTACTTTCAATTTTCTACGATAATACGCGCCATCGGTATAATAACGATGCGAACGTGATAATGCGAACGCGCGCGACGTATCGTCAGCGTGTATCGACCAATAATCGCGCGCTCACGATTCCGTAATGATCTGCACGTTTGAAAAATTAATCCGCGTCGACGCACGGACGGCAATGACGCAACTGCGACAGCGCGCCGGCAATGTAATTAAGCTTTAAATGAGCTCGCCTAAAATGACGAGTCATATTTTAATGAAGCGAGCGTGTCTTGCGGCGACGTAGATACCCGGCCGCGTTGGATGTAGAACTGATGCTCGCGCGCCGGCTAAGTACGTGTGCATGAGCGATATATCCCCGTCGCATCAGTTCCAGGCTCGCCCCGTTGTAAAACGTTCCAGTTTCAGCGGAACCAGCCTTCACCGTAGATTAAAACTAATTCCATAATTCTAACGAGAACAAAGAAGGCGCGAAGCATCTTTTATCTCGCTTGATATTTATTAAGCTTCCGCAAGTCAAGTTTGCAATCTGAAACTCCACGCGTGCAGCATCTCGCCCGTTTAACGCCTCTCCCCCCCTCGCCCTCGTCCCTGGGGAAAAATGTATATCGCGTATTAACTTTGCTTTAAGTAGTTTAAGTAGAAAAGAGCGTACCTAGCGTAACGATGTTTGTCAAATTGCAGGAGAGAAGTACGAGCCGTCCTTCTCGGACAATGTATACAAGGTGCACATGAAGCTCATGATACGCGCGGTCGCCATGTCCGATTACGGTAGCTACAAATGCATATCTAAGAACTCCCTCGGCGAAACGGACGGCAGTATCAAGCTCTATCGTGAGTATGACATTTCCCCGGTTATTTAAAATACTTTTATTTAGTCAACGGGCATTTAATATGAGCTGGAAATACGCGTTTATATTCTTGTCCGCATTACAATTTTGTAATTTGCATAGATTTGCAAATTAACGATTCCGTTTTAATCCAAATTAAAACTTACCTTCCAATACGTTCAATGTTTAAATTAACATTCTCAAATGTGTTTTAACGGCGTTTTAACGAATCGACCGATCGACAATGTTTATTCTTTGTCCTGCTGAACATTTTGATAAATTGTACATTTTAATCGCGTACTTCGACATGGATTATCATTCTTATTTTCACGCATGATTAATATCCTCATTATTCCGCCCTTTCCTCGAGATTTTGGCCTACCGATCTGCCGGCCGAGATTATCCGTACCCCACATGAAAGATTTGATAACCACGTCAATCCATGTACGCTCGTATTATATTATCAAATTGATCGCACAATTTGCGCGAGGGCGATCAAAAAGTGATTCAACGAAGTTACGCGATGGTAATATTATATTAACGTGATATATGATTTATCGCGGACGTATATCTCGGCCGCGGAGAGCCAATATCGATTCGAACGCCGGTTTTCGAACATTTGTCAAGAGGTCCCTTATCGGCCGCGCGGTCGTCGCACTTTCTTTCGTTTCTCCGCGACCCCGGCCGCGCGCGTTATCAGAAATCGTTAGTCGCGCGATGAAGAACGTATCCAACGGATGAGAAATTAAGCATCCGACGGGGGTGGGAATCAGACGATAAAGCGATAAAGCGAGAAAGAGAAAGAGTGAGAGAGAGAGTTCTTTCGCTCGAAGACAACGAGCGAGATATATCGAGATGGCATAAGCCGAAGGAGGTTTGAAAAGTGACGCCCCGTGCCGGGTGCCAATCGCGACTCGCCGATAACCGGAATGTCTCCCGAAATGGTGAAGAAAAAGCCGTTCGATGCATACGGGGGCGCGGAATGGGAAAGCGTCGGTGTGTTTTATGGTTGACGCACGTGCGCGACAGCGTCCGCGGAGAAAAGTGCTAACGACACTCGCAAGCCGATAGGGGATGGAGAGCGTTATACACTCGAGAAGAGTTTTATTTCCGCAATCGAGCGCGATTTAATCGCGCAACGAGCGCGTTTCCGCACGTAGCCCCCGGGACGGCTCGCCGCGCCGGGGCGCGGGGGAATCCCCGTATCAATCATCGTTCGCGGACAGGCAGTTCGTCGGCATTTCCCTCAAACTTTTCATTGATTCGGTATCAAAGGCAAGGGCTCATCCTTCGGCGCGATAAGGAGCGTCGTGAAAGTCAGCCGTGTCTGTCTCCCCCGCCGTAAATCCGCATTTCCGGGGAAAGCGGTGCGAGCCGGTGAATCACCGATAACCGCGAGCCGATCTGCGTCTCCCCAACCCTTTGCCCTCATCCCCCACCCCCACCTCCCTTTTGCGGTGCAAAAAGAAGCCCCTTCTATCTATCGATCAGTAATTGTAGGTTTTCGCCTTGGCGCGCCCGCAGATTGAACTTCCCAGCTTTGTGCTTTACTGCGCGACCGCCGAATCGACGGATTACTACTAAGCCGCTTAAATAAGCGTTCGATTGTGTCGACGATTTAATACGCATTAGCATTTTAAACCGGCCTTTCGCCTCCATGCCGAAAGTTGCTACAATGGCCACCAAGCATTCGCGAGTGCTACTAGTTTTAATTGCTTAACTTTATCCTAGACGAGACGGCGAGAGAATGTTTTTTTCCCTCCTCACTAACGCGATTGTTATTCGCTTTTAAATAAGATATTTGAAAGCAGCGCAAACGGGACGCGCAAAACGATATCTACATCGCAATCGGTTATTTAAGCTTTTCGTTATCCATTAACGTTAATTGTTTCCCATTGAACGATATTAAAGCAGCAGCTTAAAATTTATTTGTAAATATCAGCGCGCTGAATCGAATATTTACGCCGGAGGAATGCAATAACGTAACACGGCGAGATATTGTCCCGTGCGATTTTATCCTATTTTATTCAACGGTAAATTGCGTGGCCTACGCATCGTCTATACAGTTTTTCACATTGATACATTGATGCGTAGGCAAATATTTACTAAACGCGGCGAGCGCATTCCCGTTACGCACGGTTTTGTTTAATAAATTTTACAGATTTATATTCAAATGGAAAAAGGATATTAATGCGTTACGTTATTTTGACAGACATACCAACGCCTACCACGGAACCAACGACGACGAGCACGGTGCCCGTTCCCACCACTGTCGATCCAGGTAAACGTTAAGTCGCGGTTAGACAATCCCATTCAACAATTGCACTTAAGATAATCGTTCTCCCTCGTCTTTATTAGCCGTACGATTATGCAGATAACTAACAAAAAAAATATTGTTTTCAGTGGAGAATATCCAGTGGTCGCGACAAAAGCCCGTGCCCAGTTTAGAGCCGAGCTCTAATGAAATAACCGATGCATCTTTGTCGACCGTCGTGAGAAGCGAAGGTACGCTCGGTTTCCATTATTCTCTTAAGCTTTCTTTCTTCTGCCGTTACCGGCGCAGGTTTTCGTATTAAACGAGGTTGAAGCCTCAGGAAAATATGAGATTAAATAAAAACGCATTATACCGACGCAAACCCCTTCATTTAATTTTATTTTTAATTGCGTTGAGATTGAAAGAAACACTTCGCTTGCGTTTACTTTGCGAAATTAAAATTTCAACACTATAAAGTACTCAGAATATCCTTGTCGAATGCAATTCTATA